>JANAVB010023596.1:0-22500 GCA_029216955.1 Iris pallida
TATATATATATATATATATATAATATATATATATATATATATATATATATATATATATATATATCTATATATGAATTAACTTCATAAATGCTCTCGATTATTCTTTCCCTCTAGCAAATAAGTTAACGGTTCATGAATTTCTTCTAGCTGCATCATTAGATACCCTCTACCGCTCTTGAAACTTCATAAATGCTCTCGATTATTCTTTCCCATCTTCTTGTCCTTTCTATTGCAGAGCGGCGAAGGTCATACTTATTAGAATGTATCAATATTCTTAGCTACTTGTGTAAATTTGTCACTTGTTAGATGTTTGGGTTGCTTGATGGATAGGAGAGGATTATAGATGCCTCATACAATAGATATATATTGGTAGCAATCCTTAGAAATCAGTTGGATGATTATAAAGTTTTAGTGACATAGCCTTGAGGGAGTAGTGTGACCAAAGGTGGGTAGAAGTCCTCGAGATTTTTTGTAGTTGCCAACATGGCCAATGAGAAGGATATAAACTATTTTTGAGAAATTAAAATTCAAGGAGATTAAGGTAATAGTATATTCCTTTTGAATTTAAGGAATAGTTATGAATTAGAATTTCGAGGACGAAATTATTTTTAAGGTGGGTAGATTTGTAGCTGCCCTTCCCAGAAAATTTGGAATATTTTATTATTATTTATTTTAAATGAAAGGGTGATTTTTAGAATTTACAAATAATTATTTAGTTAATTATTACGGTAGATGATTTTAGCCATGATGGAGTTTTGGAATACACGGTGACTAGAAATCGTGGCACGGATAGTGCCATGGCGGGCTTTGTATTAGTCCTGGTAGGAAAGACCGAGCCATAGTGATGTCCTAACTAGGAAAAGCAGGCCAAGTTACGAGTTAACACTTACCGAAGATTTATTTATTTATTATTTATATTATTGGGATTAGGGAACCCGGTTGTGCCGAACTAGTCCAGACTGGACCCGAACTGAGCCCAAGCCCATGTAGTCATGCAGTACGTCCAATGACATTCGTGTTGATGGAATTTGGTATGAGTGTGTGTGGTATTCCGTTTTAAATTATCTAATGAATATTTCCAGGTATTCATAATTAAATATCATTATTTGTATAAAATAGGCCCTTGTACATTCTGGGATTTTTAGACGAACATATTAGTACATACACCTTTATTTGGTTTATTGTGATTCGCTATTATTATTATTATTATTATTATTATTATTATTATTATTGAGGCTATTGTTATATAATATTATTTTATTAGTATTGGTTAGATTATTTTTGTCCATTTAAATATTATTATACATAGTTATATATATATATACATACAGGGCCTACACTAGGAATAGATGTCAGTGGGAATTATTTGAGTTATGGAGGTATATATATATAGGCATATATATTTTCATAATTTATATATATATTTATATTACATATGAATAGGAGTAAAATGATAGACATATATATATATATATATATATATATATATATATATATATATATATATATATATATATATATATATATATATATATATATATATATATATATATATATATAGTGAATGAATAAAAAAACAAAAACAAAAGGGAATGACAAACCCAACCCAGCACTGGGTCGGCCCCAAACCCGCACAACAGCCCAGACAAACCGAGAATACTGAGTATACAGATAGTTGTATATAACCGAGAAAAAAAAAAGAAAACCGAAGAGGAGTCGCGCAAATTCGAAAACCCTAATCTCGATCCTACCCAGCGCCGCCCATGGACAGCTGCGCGCACCCCAGCCACCCTGGCCGGCCGCTTGCCGCCGGCGCCGCCACCACGTGCGGCCGGGCTCGGCCAGAGAATCTCGCACGCGGCTTGGAGCCGAGGATAACAACAGCAGCAGCCTAATTTCTCCCCGACTTCACAGGTACGGAACTTTCTCCTCGCTCGAAGATTTTTCGAGCCGTAAAGTCCTAAGCTTAGACCTCCTAACCCTCTCTGAATCCTAACTAATAGATTTGGATATCGCTGATCAACGAGCCCAGAAAATCGACTCAAAATCGATGAAAAACCTGTCGAAACATGACACCTAAATCAGTCCAATTACTCTAGTTCGCGGCCAGTTTTCTCCCAATCCATGCACGATTTCGAAATTCCATTTGAAGGCACTTATAGACAACATATAGGGGATCGAAACCCTTCTGATAGATTGATTTTTCATTTTGTTTACAGATAGTTATTCAACATCGAAAATCGAGAAAAACCTATGAAAACAGTTTTCGAAAATTAGAAAATTTATCCACACGACGTGCGTCCTGCCAAACCAGGCGACGTGGTCTAGAACCGAAAGCATCAAAAGCTGCGTAACGGCTTCGTGGTCGTGTGGGCTTTGGCGGAATTCAAATTGGTTGCGTGTGCGCGACGAATTTTGTACGTATCCGTCAAAATTCACCGTATCGACCTCTGTGCAAATTTCTCAATTACTTTGTGCACGCTTGTCAAATTGAGACAAACCTTGCGTCAGCAGGACCATATCGTTTTTCTGGTCCTGTATGCCAAGTTTGGTCCAATTCTGAGACAGTTGATAAAATCGCCGTTTTACGGACCCTACGGTCCAACTCAATGGGCGATTTTATGCACGGCCAGCCGAAATCCAACTTTGGACATACGGTTGGGTTCGTATCAGAAAACTGGATTCGTAGACATGTAGTTTGACGACTTTAGAGACTGTTGATTCTGGCACATTTTTGGGTGCAAAATGGGTCCAACGGCGGACACCATTTTGGCCTGAAATTACTATTTTGCCTCTGTGTCCAGAATTGGACTTAAGGACAGGCAATCCTAGCTAATTTGACTATTCTGAGAACATTGGTAATGTTTATTTCAGCTTTCGGGGACTTTTGTACGGGTTTTGACTATTGTGACACATTGAGT
Source organism: Iris pallida (assembly GCA_029216955.1). Taxonomy (NCBI): domain Eukaryota; kingdom Viridiplantae; phylum Streptophyta; class Magnoliopsida; order Asparagales; family Iridaceae; genus Iris; species Iris pallida. The sequence continues at coordinate 2,922 of JANAVB010023596.1, forward strand.
AGTTCAGACTGTCGGTTTCACCAGCAGAGGACCACAGGCGAGTACAGTTTATTGTCTGCATTTCGATATTAATCTTTACTATATTTTACTGATTAGTCATTGGTTATGTGATTTTTATACTCTATTATAAATTGTTGAGTCGGGAATGAGAAGTACCAAGGATGTGTGATCCGACCGTAGACCGTGTTATTTTCATGCAGTTGATCTCGTAGACCGTGTTTATTTTCATACAGTATATCTCGTAGACCGTGTTTATTTTCATACAGTAGATCTCGTAGACCGTATTTATTTTCATGCAGTAGACCTTGTAGACCGTGTTTATTTTCTGCAAGTAGACATTGTAGACCGTATTTATTTTTTTGCAAGTAGACATTGTAGACCGTGTTTATTTTCTGCAAGTAGACATTGTAGATCGTATTTATTTTCTGCAAGTAGACATTGTAGACCGTGTTTATTTTTCTGCAAGTAGACATTGTAGACCGTGTTTATTTTCTGCAAGTAGACCTCGTAGACCGTGCGGTGTAGTGTCCCAGACTGATCACATATCAAAGGTACATCTAACAGTTGGAGAAAGTATTTTGTGTCTATTTATTTGGTTTTCCGTATTTACTGTTTATTTTCAAAACTCATGATTGATGTCTAACCTTTATTTTATAGTCATTTTCTTTATTGAGATTGCATTCAGTGAATTGTGCTCGTTCCATTCCTGACTGGAAACCAACATTTTCAGATTAGCTGTGGATTCACTTAGCTTGGGGAGTGACGGGAATACTTGCAGACAAAAGCCTAGAGACTAGTTAGATAGTTGAGTTGTAGTCATTCATTTATTTGTACAAGTTTATATTTTTCTACAAATGTAAAACTTGTGATCTTTGTAAGTTAAATTAATTATGTGAGTGAGTATTATTTGTGATTCTGATCTTCATGGTCGTGACAGCGTTCTACCGCCGACACTGCGGCGTAGGCTGGCTTGGACACATCTCGTATCCGTTTTTTTTAAAAAAAATGGGTGCGGGTCGTGACAGACTAACTTTGAGGGGAAAGACGTTGAAGAAAATTTGTTCCAATATGAACAATACTCCCAGACTAGTACACAAGTCCAACGAACTGCCAAGAAGGCTTAGGAAGACATGCGTGATCAAATTGCACAACACATGTGGCATGATTACTCTACTGGAAATGGTAGGGTGGAAGTATAATTTTAATGATTCGTGTCCTTGCATTGTAAGATTAATGCCCTGACTATTTTTTGTTTAAAAGGCTGTTTGCTGTTTATGTGTTGTTTTTGAATTAACAGTACGCTCTATTTCTACCCTGTTTTAGGTATATTCTAATTATGCAAATTGTTATCATTTTCCAACAACTTTCAATCTAAAATGTGAACAGGTGAAATGGGAGATAACTTTCCAAACTATCGATACTTTCAAACACATTCGGGTAGTCCTTTCGCACCCCCTCAATTGAATAGGAGGTCGTTGAGAGGAAGTACGGATAGTCAAGGTCAAAATATAGAAGAAGAACGGGGGCAAGATAGGGTCACACACCCAAGTCCAATACGTCCCGTTGCAAATCCAATGCCAGACACAAATTGGGGATTCCATGTAGATCCTTACATGGATACATATTCGTACATTCTTAGCGAAGGTTCAAATCTCCAATCTAAAGAAAAGTATTAACATGATGACAACCAAGTTGAATCTCCTCGAAAGAAACAACAAAAAAAGTATGTGGCACATAAGGGTAAGAATGTCCAAAAAGAAGGAACACCGAACAAACGTTGGGAGGATGAACACACGGACGAGCTCCTTAAGATCCTTGCAAAAGAAGTGGAGGATGGTAGAAAGTGTGATAAAGCTTTTAGAGGAAGTTCCTACACACTAGCCTCCAACCTAGTAAATGAAAAGTTTGGTACTTCTTATAGTGTGAGCAATGTTGTCAATTATATGCGTGGTTGGAAGGTGAAATGGTTATTGATTTTGAAGGAAAAGATTTGTCTGGTGCGGGTTGGGATGAAGAAAATAAGATGGTAATTTTGGAGGAAGAAAGCCACGAGGACCTTAAGAAGGTAAACATGTTAGTTGTCTATGCTTAGTTGTGTATTTTTATCACTAATGATTGTGTCCTATTTGGTTGATTTGTCTAGGCCAAATCAAGACTAGCACCATGGATTAACACGTCGATAAGAAACTACGATCTACTACGTATTACTTGTGGGGATGATCATGCAAGAGGAGACAATACGAAAGATGTTTCTAAAAATTGGGGACCAAGAGAGGATTATATCGATCTTGATGCTCCTCAAAATGTCTCACAAGAGAAGAATGCAATGTCCCAATCTTCCAAATCCTCAAGAGGAAAACATCGTAGGGACCCCGACGTGGCAAGTGAAGCCATATCTAATTTGGTTAATCATGTTTCTACCATGGCAAGTGCCCTTTGTACGGGGTTCATGACCCCGATTGAGAAGGTGGGTGCAAAACTATTTGCCTTAGAGGGTTACGAGTCCCATGTGCTTAAGAAGGCCTATAATTTTCTTTGCAACGATAACTTTGAGGCAACTAAGTTCGTAGGTTTGCTAGAGGCATTTCAACGGGAATGGTTGGATACCTTCATAGTGGAAAATGAGGATGTTTGAGGGTTCGAATGTCTGTAACTTGCTCCTTCTTATTTTGGTGGCTTCGTAGGCCTGTAATATATAATCTGTAATTTGCTCCTTCTTATTTTGGAGGGATCCTATGTAGGATACCCTGAATGTTATTTTGGGGGCAGTACAATATCTTCTATTTCAACTGGTACTGAATATTTTGGAGGGATCCTATATAGGATCCTACTTATGTTGTCCATAACCTGTTGCTGTATATCTGCTGCTTCTCAATTTCATAATACTGCTGCTTCTTCTTTCCATAATGCTACTGCTGCTTCTATTTTTTCATAAACGGGTACTGGATATTCCTTGTGATAAATGTCTCATATCAGCGTCTACTTATATTTCTAACTTGGTGAATCATGTTTCTAGCATGTCATATTACGTAGTATTGAAAGGAAGAAAGCCGGGAGTTTACACAACTTGGCCTGAATGTTTCATGCAAGTTAATGGATTTAAAGGCACTTGCTATTTCAAGTGCCAAGATTATGATGAGGCGGTGAGTTACTTCGACTCGAAGGTTAAGGTTAAACGAAGTGAAGTTAAGGAGGAAGTTGTAGTCCAAGGGTACCCCATGGGCAATGTTATTTTCTTTGGTTGCCTTGTGTTACTTGCATCGATTATTGCCCTGGCTTATCTTATGTAAAAGCTATTACGAAGGAGACATTGTTTACAACTGCTATTGTACTGGACTTTTGGAGACTATGATGATTAATCCAACTATTTATGCTTTTGTACTGCTTGTTTGCAGGAATAGGCTCCCAATGAGGATTACACGGGTGTGGCCGCGCTGAAAAGATAAAGTTGGTGGCCTCCCCCACCAATTTGGTGATGGATGGAGGTAGCCAACTTATACCTACACTGTAGACTATGATAAAGAAGGTGCATCCTTTGAGTCTACATAAAATTGGCAATGATGAGTCATGGTGAATCCTTTGAGCCAATTTAACTTTCAATTTGTTGTTTCTTGTTTGTCATTGTGGTTCACTTTTTTGAGGTTTATGACTTATATTTTTTTCTATATCCCTTTGACTTATATTCCTTTTTCAAAATGGGCTATGACGAGATTCTCATGATACATGTTCTGATACATGTTCTTATGCATGTTGATATGTGGCCTATGTTGGAAATGTTGAAAATTTTGGCAATAAGGAAATGTTGATTCTGATACATGTTCTGATACATGTTCATATACATGTTCTGATACATGTTCAGTGGCCTATATTGGAAATGTTGAAAATTATGGCAATGTTGTCATTGTTGGTTCTGGTACATGTTCTCATATATGTTTAGCTACATGTTATGATACATGTTTAGTGGCCTATGTTGAAAATGTTGGTTCCAGGAAAGATGGTTGGAAATTTTGGCAATGCGGGAATGTTGGTTGTAATACATGGTCAGTGGCTAGGTTGGTTCTGATACATGTTCTTCTTCCTCTGAGCCCATTTCAAACTTTACTTCACTTTCAGTTGTTTTCATGCTTGAAGTTCAATATTTTTTTGTTCAATTTGTTGGTTTTTTTTTTCATTATGGTTTTTCGATTTCCCAGTTTTTGAATTATACTTCTTCTTATGTGGCCTATGTTAGAAATGTTGATATGTGGCCATTGTTGACATGTGGCCTATGTTGGAAATTTTGGAAATGTTGGACATGCTATGGTGATAGATATTGGGCATGTTGATATGGGAATGCTGGTTCTGATACGTTGATATGGGAAATGTTGGACATGTTATGGTGAGAGATATTTTTGCAATGTGTTGATATGGGAATGTTGGTTCTGATAGATATTGGACATGCTATGGAAATTTTGGATATTGTTTGTTATTTGCTTTCCATTTTGAGTATCATTTTGGAAATTTGTCAGATAATTTTGGAAATGTGACTGCCTGGACAATTGGAAACTCCATATTCAGTTTTGCTACTTCGTTGTGACTGCAGTTTACATATTCAATTTTGAATATCTGATGCTAGTTCAGTTTTGGCTGGAAATGGCTTCTGATACATTCGAAATGGGCTATGATGAGATTCTCAGGATACATGTTCTGATACATGGTCTTATACATCTGAAAATTTGGAAATTTGGAAGATAATTGATAAAATGTGACAATTTGGACAATTGGAAGTGCATGGCTGGGATACTCCAAGCTCTGAGCCTGTTTTGATGACTTGTTTTTCAATGACTTGTTTGAATGATATAACGTTCCTGCAAAGAAGCTTGTGTTTCAATGACTTGTTTGTTTCTTGTTTGTTCCTGCAAAGAAGCTTGTGTTTCAATGACTTGTTTGTCCCTGCAAAGAAGCTTGTGTTTCAATGACTTGTTTGTTCCTGCAAAAAATTAACATTTTCGAAGTATACATGTTCTGAACCATACATATGGCTGAACATTACAGTTTGGCTTCAATCTGGTTCACTTTTTCTTCTGATACATTGTCTTCTGATAATTGGAAATTTTGGCAGTGAGTAATTATCTATCCTCTGAAATTTGCAGTATCCTTGGGAGTCATACTGGTGTTAAGTTTGTTTCAACTTCATTTCGAGCATAACTTGCTTTCAATTGTCTCATGTACCAGTATGAAATGAAGAACTATGATGTTGATCTTTGATGCTTGGCCAATTTGATGCTCGGCCAATATAGCCTCGTGTATTTTCATTTATTTCAAAAATTATTCCTATGTATGTAACTTGGTTAAATGATCAACTTGGCTGACGAATGTGAAATTTTGTAAAGAAATTTTCTGATACGTTCATATGTGGCCTATGTTGGAAATGTTAAAAATTTGGGTAATGAATAAATTCTTCGTGTGTATGATGTCGGCCAATATAGTCCCGTATGCTCATGATATTTCGTATGCTGTACTCTAAAATTCTTCTTTGTCTTTATACTAGGAATATAAAAAAAGAGAATATATTTATTAATATTAATTAATTTAATTTATATTATCCTATTTGATAAAATGGCTGTGAAACTTCAAAGTGTAATATTGATATAACTTTACTAAAATTACTTTTATTCTTTTAATATATACAAAAGAAGAAGTTGGGGGTAACCATACCTAGGTTTACCACATCTCCAAAAAATTTCCACTTTCAACAATCCAAGCAACCGAACTACTTTTTTTTTCTAATTACAACAACTATCCAAACACCAAACCAATTTTTATTCTACTTGCAGCAGACAAAAATTACTCCATCCAAACACATTTTGGAAAGTGCCACTTGCCGCAAGTCAACGGAAACTCAACTTGCTGCAAGTGCCATTTTCACACTTCCAAAGAGTTACATCTATCCAAACAGCCCCTTATATATACAAATTAATTTGTGTATAAGTACATATATATATTTATTTGTTTTAATAACTAATTAATTAGTATAGATAATAACACGTTTAATATAGATAATAACAAATTAATACATTACTATACAAATAACTATATATAACAATAAATTAATATATAAAATAAAAACTAACATATACAAATTAATATATTAGTATACAAATAAATATATTAATATATACAACTAAATATAAAATATGGATAAAAATGAATTAATATATACAAATTAATATATTCAAATTAATATATACAAATTATTTATTTATTTTTATACATTTATTTAAATATATAAAAATTAATACATTCAAATATTTTTATAAATTTATTTATTTATTTATTTTTATATATTAATTTGTATATTTAACTAATATAGATAAAAACAAAATCTATTAGTTAATATATAATTATTATATACAAAAAAAAATTTAACTACTATATTTTTTTTATTATTTAAAGTATATATAATAACAAATTAACTAATAGATTAAACTAAATTAAAAGTTTAAACCAAATCAATCAAACAAAAAGATAAACCAAACCGAAGTAAACCGAATAAAAAAAAGCAAAAAAAAATCAAATGCTCTATTTCAGCCACACGGTTTGGCAAAAATTGGACATGCTCAATTTCTGCCAGACGGTTTGGCAGAATGTATTATCATTCTCAATTTTTCAAACTTTTTATCTTGTAGCCAATTTTGTTAAAAAAATTATCTTTGAAACAAATTTTCTGCTATAATATGGGTGCGGCTATCCGCACCCCATCATCTACGGAGCACACCCCATTTAAAAAATCAAATTTCTATTCTACCCTCCCTCCGCTCCGCCGACCCCGACCCTGTCATGCCCCGAGTCGACAAACCATTCGTCCCCGGTGTTATTATGCCGAATCGATCGTCCTCGCTAAGACGTGATGTCGTATTAGTCTGGAATTGCACTCGTACAAGACAAGAACGTTACGTTGATTATTATATTGAAACACCAAGTTGAAACTTCACAAATCACATCAAATTGAGATGCAGTATAGGAAGATAGAAATATGCTTTTCATTCATAGCTTGCAACGAAGTGCAAGTCGTAATTACATTGGATGTCGTTGCGGCTACATTGATTGAAAACAAAAGAAATATACTCGACAAGCTGCATGAACTAACACTTATCGTTCCATACATTCGCCCCTTTATACATAAGCCTTCGATTGAATTGGCTTCAAAATACTTCAGTATAGGAAGAGCTTCAAAATGTCTCTCCGCACTTCAGCTTCAGTTTAGAGCTCCCGTAGCACCTGGAGAATTGGGGGGGGGTTAGCACACTTGCTAAGTGGACAAAACGAACCCACTCGTCTAAACCGACTCTGATTGTTAAGGTAGGCTTGCTTTAGAGTTTTCTTTCTATTTAGAACTAAATGAATTCAGTTCATATCGATAGCCACCTTTGAAGTAATAAAGCATACAGTAAAATATAGCGATTATTCACAGTTCTTACCACAGCCGTGCTCGTCCCTGCATAAAAATAGAGATAAAACTTACTACCTGCATAAGATAATAGGTGAGCATGCTACTATCTTATATGTGCGGTTACTGGTGTTACACACCACTTGGGACTATCTCAACGACATTTCGGCCCGTTCAGTCTAGGTTGCAAGCCTGACTGACGGTCCCGCAATGCATCAGTGCTGAAGTTCGATCATTTATTCCCCCTAGATCGATTCGATACCAATGCCCCGGATACCGATTCGAGGAAAATCAAACTTGTGCACAAGCTATCCATGACCATGCCAATGCGTGAACAGTTTAATATATGCAAACAGATTTGTATAGCGCGGACAGTATTGAACGGCATTATCATTTCTCCCAACTCATGTAACGGTTCATTTTCCCCAAGCCGTACTCCCGATTTAGCGTCCCATAGGCACCAAATTGCCCGAGGCATTATAACCCACGATCGGCGTTTCATATTATTTTGCAGCACGTGAAATAGTCTATCTTTTTACTAAAACCTTAAACTTTCTCGTTTATGTGCGAAACTTGTATTTTCAGAGTAGATTACTCTAAATCGATACGTTTTTCTCGAGTTTTTGACCTTAGTGGATTGGCGTGCATTTAACTTGGCATCGTCGATTTGAATGAATTCGAGGCAAAGTAATTTTGTTTGTGGGACAGAGTAGAAAAGAAGGGGTCGTATCACCCACCAAGTTCTTTGATCGTGCCAACCATCGAAGCGCTTTGCAACGTTCAAGCTTTAGTTACGCGAGCTCCTGCAATGGCACCAACACTTAGTTAGGATTCCTTCTTTATTCCTTCGCTTCGAAATTCGTAGATTGTATTCAGAAAATGACGCGAAAGCACTTTCATCAAAACCAAGCGGCAAAAGCTCCAAGAAAACCATACAGCGGTCCGGTCCCGTCGAAGGGACTCTTATATAGAGCTCACTCGTCGAGACGCAGTCCGCTGCATCTAGGACTTATTCCAACAGAAGTCATTGTCACGACCCGCTCCCGAATAATCGGACACGAGTCGGACACGCCCAGCCTTCGTCGATGGACACGACGAAGAAAGTTGTACAATACTAAGAAAAACTCCAAGTCACAATGTAATGTAAACATCCACAGCTTTTATATATAACGTTCCCAGAAAGATCACCAATATCCTCCAAGTCATTTTAGTACAAAGTCATCCGGAGACAAATCCGGTCAAATAAAATATACAATGATAAAATCATAAAAATATAATCTCCAGAAAAACAAATAAATAAATCCTGCAATATCCAATGCAATCACATGCTCCATGTGGCCTCAAGCACCTGCAACGTATCCTGTCAGAAAAAGAGCAAAGTACGACCCCGACAAAAACAATATACAATATAATCTGTAGTACAGAATACAAGGTGAAACCAGAATACAAGAACTAAAAATGAAACTACGGTACCAAAAATGAAATGTAAAACTGCAGGCAATGGACACGACAATCAATATGCAAGACAATAAACATGGCTATCAATGATCAAGACAGTGAACACGATAATCAATGCAAGTGTGATATTTTGAAATATTAAACTAATGTGTGACCGGCTAAGGACCACAATCAATCAATGCACAATCAATTCTACAAGATCCGACTTCATTGTATGTGAAGTATACGATTAGGCTATCCACAATACCTATATTGGGTGTGGTCACACAAAAGCTAATATTTCTCCCAATCCCCGTAATAAACAATGACTCACGATGCAATGAACAAGGTACAAGACAATCGTGTGTATCTCGTGTCCGATATGAGAACATGGCACATGAATGTAAGACAGAAATATAAAGTAAAAGTCGAATCGGTGTACTTGCCTCGCCTTGGAAGCACGGGAGTAGTACTGCATGGATGTAAAGGATCACCTGGTAGTTGGTACAATTTTTGTTAGGTTTGAAATAAGACAATTATCTAATTATATCTAACTGGTATCTACTCATCTAGCTAGTCATAATATTTTGAAAAATAATAATATTTAGATAATCTCTCTAAATAGAAACTTGCCACAAAATATTTTGGAAACCTATCCATAGCTAACCAATATTTTTCGAGAATATAATACAACTTTTAACCAAAATAATTACTTAGTCCAATATAGGTATAACTAGCTAACTATATACATTTATCTGACTAAGTAATTTCATTAATATATATAAATGAAAAGAGTCTAACCAAAATATTGTATATATATAATAAATTTTTTAGATAGATAAAATCATTCTTAGAAATATTTTTGCAAGATAAAAGTAATTACTAACAAGCCTAACTCTGTTTTAGAAAAATATTTCATAGATTATAACAAGTTTACAAAAATTATACATTTTCTTTCTTTTAGAAAACATTATCACTAGATACATTTGGCAAGGAAAACGTCTAACTAATTAAGATTTGTTTAGAAGCTATAAAACAAAATAATACATACATAATATACCTATAAACACATTAAAATTTAGTACTAGCTAACAGATAGGAATATACCTAGTCCAAGCCTACTGCCAAGGCTACTGAATTATACTCAGGCCCAGCTCACAAGTCTATTGACTCTAAAACCTAAATCCTGATATTCTTAATTAACCAACCCAGCAACTGGCCCAAGGTCCAGGCCCAATTGTTGCTTAACCAACCCGGCCCAGTCACCAGCCTTACGTAATTCTTCTGCCCACTTCTTCTCTTGAGCCCAACCGGCCCAGCCCAGTTGACCCAAACTGTCATGACCCGCACCCGCTTTCCGGATACGAAGCGTGTCTAAGCCCAGCCTACGCCGCAGTGTCGACGGTAGAATGCTGTCTAGTATACACAAGTCACGATAATCTATTTATCTCATCCGCAGAATAATAACGAATCAACCAAGATCAATGAAATACCAAAGAAACTGAATAATATAACTGAAAGTATCCAAGATTCAATGTCACGTCCGGTGGACACAAATCCACTACCAATAGATGGAAAGAGAAATAAATACATGAAATACACTAACTGTAAACAACCTGCTAATCAAGGCGACCTCAACTGCTAAGCACTACGGTCTGATGCTGACTCACCACCGCTCGACTGCTCCTGAATCAAACTCGGCTAAACCTGAAGAGATCATCAGGTCCTCAGAGGACTAGCAAGATACATAAAAACGAGCCTTTCTAACAGTTTATCATGCATAGAAAAAATCCAGAATAAACAAGTAAAACTAAGTAATGAATAAAACACGAGTCTGTACATTGACTACACATAAATGAACTGCTGAACGAGGACGAGAGAACTCATGTCATTGACAGATAACCAAATCGAATACTCAAACCCTCGCCCCTAGTGTGGACTCGCAGGTTTGAACAACTACTAACCCTCGTCCCTTGTATGGACTCGTAGGTTATTTTCAAGAATCACCATCGCCCCTAGTGTAGACTCGCAGGTGTGGACCATATACTAGTAACCCTCGTCCCTAATATGGACTCGCAGGTTAGCTTAAGACACATATAACTACTAACCCTCGCCCCTAATGTGGACTCGCAGGTTAGCTTCAAGATTTCAAGACAAGGATGTATAGCAATTCAGTTTATGACTTCTTGACCCAAGACACGACTCAATCAAGGCACAAGTGTGAACACGTTCAATAAAATCACAAGACTAACTGTAAGCAATGACTACGTATCAATGAAGTAAAATACTAGCATGATATAAAAACACATGGCAATAATAACTGAAAGAAACTGGATAATGAAAGGCAGAACATGTACATAAAACTGAAAAGAAAGACAAGGTATACTTGCCTTAGGTCCTGAGCTGCAGGCACGGGTCATACTCCGAATCAAGATAACCAAAACCTAATTATAAAGCAATGGGATCAATACATCAGAATTCAATGAGTCTATCTAAAATATGATCAATACTGTCTAATGCCCAACCCAATTTGTACTATGTAACTGGTTTACTATGTATCTTGAGGGCATGCCTACATGACTTTCTATTGGTGGACTCATCCTAGGATACCCCTTCATTGTTTATTAGTAACTATATTCATAAAATCCCATTAACTGGTAGCATAGGCAGTTTATGAAAAAAAAAACTCCAATAAGAATTTCTCCTATAGTCCAATATCTATTTTTAACACACTGTTAAATGGTATTTAGTGGTTGGGCATGAACCAACCTTTCTCACAGCAACCCAAGACTGAACACCCTTTCAGCCATACCAGTTCTTAACTGATACACTCAATTCAGTTCTCATTGAACTGAATACCCAAATAAGTGACTGATATATTATATATATCAGATTACACTGTTGCACAGAAAGATTGGTGTTTATTCCTCATCAATCCCTAGCCTTCTCTATCATAGCTGTCACATGATATACACCCCCTAAAATCCTGGATACCCAACATGGATATTCCTGTGACTGCATCACCTGGGTCATCTCTGTTACTAGAGTGATAACCATAGAAGTGTCTAAGGAACATCTATAGTCCTGCACTCATCTAGTTCCTGTTAATATTCTGATGAATACAAAGACTCCTCTCCTACAGTTTTTAATGGATGCAGGTCATGATTCACTCAAATCATCCCAGATAAATGTGGAGAGAAAACCCCCTTCAGTCACTATCTGTGTGTTGGTCCTTTTCTGGGTTCATAATTGCTCTTAAAAACAGAGCCTAGGCTAGCTGGCCTATATGCTAGTACCTGTTGGGTATGGAGTACAATTATCCTGCCTTTTACTGTTGGCTATTACTCAGTCGATCCTCAAGTCTGGTTGGCCCTCAGCAAATCCTCCTAGGTAAATCAGTACCTACACACTACCCTTTCTCAGTTTTGCAATAGCACCCATTTACCTGTCCTGCTACCTGTATCATAGAGGTTAGGCCAGGGAGCTTAATAGCTAAAAAACTAGTATAAGCCTGTACCTAGGTGTATAACTTCCCATACTGACCATTAATCTCCCTACCTGTCCTATATTGTAGGCTGGGCACTTACAAATAGAGTTATGTACCCGAGTCCAGACCCTATACCAGGATACTTTGGACACTCCATTGCCTACAGTTTCCTACCCAGGTGTTATGGACCTGTTTATACCTAGTCCCTATAGGTCTCTTCAGATTGGGGTGTTGCCCTTCCAAGCCTGCCCCTTATGTACATAACCTGGACACCAATCTCCATATAGCCTATGTTAAATTTGTGAGATACTAGGGGAACCCATGGTTCAGGATCCCATGTGTAACAAAGAAATCTTGGGTCACTCCCATGACAGTATCAGGCATCTACAGTATCAATTTAACAGGTAGGTTGGTACTAGCTTGCAGTCCATATCCTAATGTCCTCCCTGCGTGTATGTTGGTGTATCCTTACTCCTTTTGGTCTCTAACCAGTTGCATAGCCTGTACCTAGGTGTCACAGCCACCCATGCTAGATTGCTACTCATTCTATCCCCCCTCTTATCAGATTAGACAAGTCCTAGGTTCCTGTGGCCTATAGCCTGAATTTCTGTCCTAGTATAATATGAAAGATGGGCTCGAGTGTTCCTTTAAGGTCAGTATTACCTGTCAAGTACCCAGGTCTTTCTCTCCTTTTCCTTTGATGCTAAGGCCCCTTTAAGGTACCATATATCCCAGGTTATCGATCTAGGTACTATAGAATCTCCTACTGCAGGATACTGGTGCCATCCCCTCCTATGTGAGAATTTCTGATACACACAGGGTATCAGCAGTTCCTGTGCTAGGGAATCAATTATCCCATATGTTTAGGTTGTCCTGAACCATCCTATAACCCTGTGGATACTCCCTAAAATTTGTATATACCCCTATGCATATTGCACCAATACTGAACACTGAATTCACATGTGCATTCCCTGGCCCTATATCCTACAGATACTGCATACCACCTGAAACTAAGTGCCAACTTCAACCTATCATATTTTCTGTGGTCTTTTATAGGCAGTGCTCGACTGAGAATATATATATATATGTGTAGAGACTGATTAATGCCTTCAAGGTGAACTATATGTGTATATTGAACAATGTGTAAAGGGAAAAACTGAACCAATTTACCACGACTGAACAAAACCTCTCCCGACTCATCTTGATGCAGGAGACTAACACATATTTGTTGTCCTGCAGTTCGATTTAATCCTGTGACTTGTGCATCAGCCAATGGTACTTCTCAGGAATTCGATCGAACACCTCATCTTATCAATGGAATTAATCGAGTATGTTCGAGTTAACTTAATAGCAGAAAAACTAATGCTAAAGCAGGGAATTCGGAATTACCTGTTTGAAGAACTTGAACTTTTCCCTTCCACGAAGTATCCGAGATTTGTTCGACCAGGTGGATGTAATGTTTCTAGGATTTCCACTTTGATCTAACTCCATCTATATATAGTTGGAAATTTGGTCATATAGGATAAAGGGAATCCTGATTTGAATTTGATTTGGAGAGATCCATCTCCCGGCAACTAGGATTCAGTTGATGTGAGCTAACCGAAATTTGAATTTGATCTAATCCCTAATAGCCGAGTTCTCTATCGGCCAAGGAAATTTGAATTTAAAAGAAAAATTTGCACAATAGTCCCTGCCAATACGTCTTTTGCCCCTTGTTCCCCTTTTATAATATTTTAAGTAAAACAAAATATAAAGCATAACCATTAAATATATGAGACAACAAAGAATGGAAAATTTTTTAATAAATAGGAGAAAATTTGGTCAAGGGGTTGACAACTCTAGCCCCCTTAAACAAATTTTGTCCTCGAAATTTAATAAGCTACGGTCTACTAGAAAGAGTGGTTTAACAGTTTGCTATAGAATTATTGTGAATCCTTGCAAGTCAAAATCAAATATAGTACTCATTAATAATGCTACTACTATAATCTACTGAAAATTTCCGTCGTTTGCTCCTTGTGGTGTCGCCGCATCTTCTGTGATCATGGCAAAGGCTCGTCCTCCTTCTATGGTTGGTAGTGGTAGGGCACTTGCGTTCCTCTTCGGACAATTTTGAGATAAATGTTGGTTGGATCCACAAGTCCAACACAACCCTAATTTGTTGCGACAATTTTCTTGAGTGTGGCATTTCTTTGAGCAATACTGGCAGGTGGGAACATCTTGGACTTGGCATGGGGCTGCTGTTGATGCTACTGTGTTGAGGTCTTCCCTGGAATGTTGGGATGTTTCGCTGGTGCTGATTGGTTTTTGCCTCCTCCGAATGCGTCTCGATTCCTCTTCGGCTTGTGACTCAGTTCTTCTTCTACAGCTTGGGCGACTTCTAGAATCTCCTCGTAAGTGGTGGCTCGACTGGTGGCGATGGCTAGACGAATCTCGTGAGATAGTCCCTTCCTGAATCGTCGTGCCTTGTCTTCAGGGGTGCTGACCAAGTTATCTGCGAAGCGGCTGAGGCGAGAAAACTCCAACGTGTACTCGTCGACAGTTTGGTTGCCCTGCTCTAGGTGCTCGAACTGACTAACCAACGCCTCTCGTGCTACGTATGGATAAAATTTCTTCTTGAATAGTCGCTTGAATTCCTTCCAAGTCACGTCTGGAGCCGAAAATTGAGGTTCGCCTTGGTACCACGTCTGTGTGATGTCGAAAAGCTGTCCACTAGCTGACTCGATCTTCAGATCTTCTGGGACTCGGGCCATCTTTAGGTATCGTTCTACGTTCTCCAACCACTCGTCAGCGTAGAGAATCCCTTCTGTCCCATAGAATTCTCTGGGCCGGAGGTCTATGAAGTTCTTGAAAGTTTTGGGGCACTGTCGTGGAGCATCTCTAATCTGAAGAGCCTCTCTCAAAGTGTCGCAGAACATGTTGGCTTATTGCTGGAAGATCCCCAAGAGTGTGACATTATGTAGTGCCAGTGGCGGAGGCAGAATAGGTGCTGGATACATCGTCGGGACTGGATACATCGCCGACGGTGGGTGCATGGCAAATGCTGGATACATCGCTGGTGCTGGGTGCATGTCTGCTGCTGGACGTGGAACCCCTGGCGGTGGGACAGATGCTGGAGGCAGACTGGGTGCTGGTGGTGGAGTCTACGGAGGAAACTATGGAGGTGGTGGAATGTCGTCTCTGCGGAATCTCGAGAGCTGTAGCTGATTGCCCGTATGAGTGAGCTAGCCTCCTTGTGTCGGTTGTAATGCCCCGCTCCGCACGGTGCATTATGCTGAGTCGTTGACTCGAAGAGTTGCGTTGACCCGATTACGTATCGATGCGAATCGATACAAAGTGTTAAGTTGTCCCGAGCAATGCATCGAACTAAGTCGATGCGAAGAGTTGCCTTGTCCCAAAGAATACATCGAGTGAATCGATGCAAAGCACCGCGTTACCTCGAAGGATAAGTGCGTTGAGACGGCTCGAAGATTCTAAGAAATCGAATCGACCAAGGCGCAAGTCCGAATCGATGCAAGTATTGATTTTAGTTCGTTTCATGTACAGGCTATACGTTTACGCTGAAATGTTAGAGGTCGATCTTTTGCCTTATTCAGTAAGGGGTCCGCGAAAGCAAATCGTCGCCTTGCGACGGACTGAGGCGTTGGCACGGTAAGCCCAAATCGGACATATAATTCAATAAGCACGAAGTGCTCGAATGGCTAAGTCAGGAGAGTGGCCGTTCAAGGTGGGGGGACATTAACTCTCTTTCCTACTCCGTCATGCTTAAGTAAAATACATATCATTGAATGCTGAGTTAGCCTATCAACGCCACGGGCGTGGCTCGATAGAAAGATAAACGTAGTGCGTGTCGAACACTAGATAGAACAATTGAAATGAATCGTACGCCAGACGTACGAGTCGCTATGGAATATTGGATATCGCAAAGGCGAGCGCCTCGGTGCGCAAGCCGCAAGAATATGGGATAACTGTACTCGGCGAGTGCCTTAGTGCATGAACCATACCGTACCTTCGCGCACGAGTTAGAACGGCTAGAACATTGAAAGACAATAGGCGAGCGCCCTAGTGCGCAAGCCACGAACATTGAATGCTAAGTCATAGAACATCGGAAATATGGTCGAAACGTGCCTTCGTGCACGAGATAATAAAAGATTGCTTCGTTGCGAAAGAATGCAGTTGTGGCATGAATGTGGCAGAACTGTCGGATATGACATAATGCCTCGAAAGGTGTTCGGGACCTTCGGGTCGTTCGGTTGACGAACATTGAGTTGAGGCATAATGCCATTGAACATTGAAACGAAGTATGAAACGTAAGAACATAGAAAGTTAACAGAAGAAATACAAGATGATAATGCGGCATGGTGCCCTTCGAAATGTTCGCAGCCTTCGGGCGTTCGTTGAGGACATTCGGGCGTTGTGCCAATGGAAATAGAGATAAGCGAACTTGCTTGGTTGTGTGAAAAATAAGATTCGTTGCATGGTCAAATGGACTTAAAGACGTATTGCCCGTGCACGGGTGTTTCTTCCTTCGAACGTGATCACCAAGGCGCTGGGACCGTTAGACCTTGGAGGGACTGCGATAAAATCGGTATTATTGGTGCACTTCGACTAGACGGGTAGCAACTTTCTAGTGAATGTGATAAGCCACTTACACGAGTACTTCGGGGGTCCTCTGATTGTGGTTAGCAACCACAACTGAGCGATTGTCGTCTTACATATTCGATTCGATAAATATAAGTCCATTCTAGCCCGAAAAGCTAGTGACCTTCATATAGTTAAGGGCGATGGGTTTGGAAGTGCAAGGTATACGTATATCCTGCATGGATGGATCCCGAATAGAGGGCACTTATAACATGACAGGGAAAACGGATAGGCGTATTCACCTTGCGTCGGTACAAGGGCGAGTGCGTCGATATTGGTAAATCGTGCCACGAAACAAATACAAGATTGCTTGCTTGCTTTCCTATTCAATTCGATAACATGCTTGCCATGCTAACATGCTTTACGCTTTCGAATATGCCATGAACTCATCCTAGGAAAGAACATAGAAAGAGAACTAAATTGTATGTTTGCATGAATCAATACAATACTAAATGTTGGTTTGTTAAGTGGGTTTTTGATCAGTACAACGAGGAAGAAAGTACTAATCCCCTACTAGTTTGCTAGCAGGTTCAGGGATTGATCTGATCGCGGCGGAGCTTCGCTTGAACGCGTTGAGGCTTGGAATACAGAAGCGTATTGAAGCGTGCGATCGCATTGACGCTCGGATAAACAACAGGATTGATGCAGCCGAGATATAGAAGGCATGATGTATGGAACGACGAAATCCTTTGTGGGCAAGAGAGAACCTGAGTGTTGTAGCCAATCTGGCAAATTCCGTTGGGCTATCGAAAGCCTTTGTAATCTGATTTCGAATATCAATAAGGAGAATCATTTTCATATACTCTATTTTCCTTTCGTTGTTAACGTTCAATTCAAAGATAACCATTTGAGAACTTGTGATCTTGCCTTGCACGAGCGCAACTCCAGGCTCGTACGACATCACGCCCCAGCGAGGACGATGATTCGGGTGATTCCAGGTCGGGGCGTGACAAATTGGTATCAGAGCCCCAGGCTCAATTTTCTCTGGACGCTTACTTCATTACAATTCTAAAGAGTTGCCCACCACCACTTGAAATCACTCTTGACTCTACTCGATGCCACACTGTGTCACGACCCGTACCCAGTTTTCGGATGCGAGCTCGTGAGCAAGCCAGCTACATATCGAACGGACTCCAGCCCGACTCGAGTACGTATAAGCTGTCAAGGTCATGGTATCATGTCTAATCTAAACTATATCCCAATCCACAAGAATCATATAAAGCAAGAATGAACAAGTATGGGTCATGGTCTGCAGCCCATTAGCATATTGTTCGATTAGACTCCAAGAATGATATGAGTCTAATAAATTAGCAGAGTATATCATGGTACTGAATATAAAGCACGAGAAGATAATAAAAAAATAACACAAACAAATACCTGTATCATACATTGTAATTCTCTACCATCCTGCTCTGCTAACTAACACCATGCAGTCGCTAAACCTGAAGAGATCATCAGGTCCTCAGAGGACTAGCAAGATACATAAAACATGCCTATCTAACAGTTTAATCATGCAATAATATATACTGGATATAAACAGGAACTAGACAGAAAACTGACATATGGCTACTGACAGGTAACTATGAACATGGACACGGGATCAAGTATGCATAAATGAACTGCCGGAAGAATAAGAGATCAATGGAATACCAAACCCTCGCCCCGAATGTGGACTCGCAGGTTTGAACTAATCACTAACCCTCGCCCCGATTGTGGACTCGCAGGTCAGTTTCAAGACAAGTCACCCTCGCCGCGTGTTGGCTCGCAGGTGCAAACGGACAACCCTCGCCCCGTGTGTAGACTCGCAGGTTGTGGGAAAGACAAGGAATAGCAGTTCACTCACACATACTTGCAGACACGACTCAGTCAAGACGCAGGTGAAGATACGATACAACTCAGTCATGACACAGGTAAGGACAACTCTAGCATGATCCATGACATAAACAAGCCGGGTATAACTACACTATCAAATCATGAAACACTGATATGCAAACAAGACAATAAACTAGTAAACATGGTATCCCATAAATCTATAGCAACTAAGGTAACTCAAGATAACATACTAAGACAGGTGTACTATAAGCATGAAAAGTAAACTACAGAGGGAGGCAAGGTATACTTGCCTGGAGGTTGCACGAAGAACCAACAATGTATCGCCAATCAACAAGTCAGAAAATCCAAGTCATCACAACTGTCTCCGAAAGCTGAAATAAACATTACCAATATTCTCAGAATAGTTAAATTAGCTAGGATTGCCTGTCCTTAAGTCCAATTCTGGACACAGGGGCAAAATGGTAATTTTGGGCAAAAATGGTCTCCGCCGTTGGATCCGCTTTGCACCGAAAAGCGTGCCAGAGTCAATGGTCTCTAAAGTCGTCAAACTATATGTCTACGGATCCGGTTTTCCGATACAAACACAACCGTATAACCAGAGTTGGATTTCGGCGGGCCGTGTACAAAATTACCCGTTGAGTCGGACCGTGGGGCCCGCAAAACGACGATTTTATCAACTGTCTCAGAATCGGACCAAACTTGGCATGCAGGACCAGAAAAATGATACGGTCCTGTTGGCATAAGTTTCGTCTCGA
>JANAVB010023596.1:25000-31358 GCA_029216955.1 Iris pallida
CTCCAAAACTCAACCATGGCTAAAGGCATCTACCGTAATAATTAACTAAAATAATTATTTATAAAAATTCAAAAAATACCATTTAAATCAAATGAATAAATAAAAAAATAATTCAAAATTTTCGGAAAGGGGAGCTACACACTGGATGTTCCATACAATAAGTCTAATACAAATCTTGTAATTTTGCTGCGTGTTGTTTGGAAATTACATGGTGTTCGTTGGAAAAGTCGTGGAAGGTTTGTTGCTGCAAGTGCAACAAGTTGCGAGATATGAATTCAATGAATTGTTGCTACAGATGCAACACGTCGCGATTTGTAATTTGAGATATTCGTTGTTTGTAACGATCGATATGAGAAATGTTGGTTGCATCGATACAATGATAGTCGTGGAATATTGCTGCAGCAATTGCCCCGCGTTGATTGTAAATGATGCGTTGAAAAAAAATAAAAGTTGATATGAAATGTGTCGAACGGATTCACATATTGATTTCGAATGTGCGTTGCGATGAAAAGTGATAAGTCAAATATCGAATGTGTTGAACAGATTCGGGCATTAACTTTAAACGTTGGAAGTAAACCGTTGCACGAGGTGCGGTAAATATCGAAAATAAGTCGTTGCACGATGTGCAATGCGTATTGAAAGTAAAATGTTGCACGTGGTGCAACGCATGTCGAAAGTAAAATTATTGCACGTGGTGCAACGCGTACCAAAGTAATCGCTGCACGAAGTGCAACGGATATCGAGAATGAATTTTTGCACAAGATGCAACGGAAGAAAACAAAAGTTATAAATCGAGAAACGAAATCAGTTCGGTTGCGCACCGAGCTTGTGTTGACAAATGAATGCATTGGCCGAGTTGTTTCGGATTTCAATTAATCAGAGTTACGGTTGTGATCAAGCACGATCACTGCAGAAATCGTGAGTCGAAAGAGATCGTTGGTTCGTAAAGAGTATTTTGCGACGGAAGTAACTTGATTTTCGGGTGGTATATGGCATACCACCGATGCAATGAATGGCTCGATTCCAAGTGGTATATGCAATACCACTTGTGCGATGAATTGCATCAACATATTGTAAGAATTGCGGAAGGTTTGTCCGCAACGGACGGGATATCACCGAGACTCGATTGAGAATTTGTATGACGGCATATTGATACAAGTGTTCTTCGATGACCGGTTAGAACGGTAAGGCGGGACTTGTAACATTGAATGATACGTCGATTAAAAATTTATGTGTCGGTCGAATGATGGGAACTAGTGAAACAATTTAGCCTTGAGGCAACAAACGGATCGACAGAATAGGAAACTCGAAACGTTGAAATCGAACCGCACGACTTGCGAGCTCGATGAAAATGTTGGGCGATATAAATTATAATCGAATCGCACGACTTGCGATTCCGATAGAAATGTTAGCTGATGCAAAGTGAAATCGAATCGCACGACTTGCGATCTCGATAGAAATGTTGGACGAGACGAATCGAATCGCACGACTTGCGATTTCGATAGAATGTTGGACGATGCGAATTGTAATCGAATCGCACGATGTGCGACTTCGATGAAGAGTTGGTTGACGCGAGTAATCGTGCCTAAGATATAGTTGGTTACGTTATGGCGAAACTCATTTGAGTACGACTGAAAACACGCAAAACTTAGAGGGCGAGATCGTATGACTTGAGGGTTCGATGTTGGATAATCGGTCACTCAGTTACACGATCGAAGTATAGCGGGATGCGGCAAATCGGAGAACATGTTGATGCATATGGAAAAGTTCGTTACGAACTTGGATGTATGCGACGCGAGTTAAGTTGACGTTGAAGCGGATTCAAAGTTGACCCTTACGTTATCGAAATGGATACGGCGTATCGAGATCGATATGTGAAAAAACGTAAACGATGTGAGAATACAAAATAAGAGTGTGCCTCGCTCTATGAAATTTTGTAAGTAACGATACGAGAATGAAAGGAACTGATTGATCATGAACTTTGTGATTGATCAAAGATGAGACTATAAGTCATCGACGACTGCTTGATGCGTATAGCATCTCATGTATCGACCGCAAAATAAGATAGACTCGAACTCGATACGAGTAGGTGTTTCGTAAATTACGAAATCATCGACGATAATACATGACTCTACTCGGAGGATAGTTGCGCATCAGTTGCGCCGATAGAAATTGTTATGTATGGATTAGATAGTCGCATAGAAATGGTTATGTCGGAACGTGATTTGGCTCCGAAATAAGATATAGCATGGTTCGTAGTAAACTGTCCTTCGGTGATGATCCACAATTATCGAGCGTAGCTTCGGGGCAGCTGACCCTAGAAGACTTGACCGCCAAATCAAATTGAATGCTGCAGACCGTAAGATGACCTATGCGATATCGCATATGAGATTGTATCGATAACAAATACAATGTGGTGCATGTTGACGATAAGTCTAGGCGATCGAGAATTCTTGGAACAACTTTCGATTGAGAATGATATAGATAGATTTTGAGTATTCGTCGGATGGATACTTGAATGGTTATGTTGGTCGACGATAGAACGAGAAATTCACCAACGAACTTGGTGATGCGAGTAGGCGATTGCGAGAATCGTGCTATGCACGAGAGGGAACGATAAGGAAATGACTTACGAGTCATGTCGTTATATTCGGATTCACCTTGCAATTGAGCTTGTGTGAATCGAAACCTACATTCGATGCTGCGAGATGGATAAGTTGGGAATTTGGCTAGTAAATTCCTACTCGTTAGGAAATCGAACGTAAGGCGCATCGTAAAGACCTTCGTATCAAGGCGATCGTTGTCTTGAGCACCGTCGCCATGATGTAAACTTTATGTCGGATAGATTATGGCCTATGTGCAATGTCAATTTAAACTTGCGTCGGAAAGATTTGAGCACGGTGTCTAGGTAAGTCGCCTAGCGGACGTAGTCCTGAATGTTGATGCTTATGTAAGTCAACCAAAGAGAATCATGTCGAGATAGGATACGAAGTGAAACATCAGAAATCGTTGGATAGTGACGCCGAACGCAAGGCGTTGCGGAGACTCATTGTGATCGGATGCACGACGGCTTGACGCGACGCGTAGAATTGATAATCCCAATAAAACATACAAAGTGAGAAATGCGATTTTTGAATCGCATCGTGTACCTTGACTTTTGTTGGCGAATCGCGTATGTATC
This sequence comes from Iris pallida, assembly GCA_029216955.1. Classification (NCBI taxonomy): domain Eukaryota; kingdom Viridiplantae; phylum Streptophyta; class Magnoliopsida; order Asparagales; family Iridaceae; genus Iris; species Iris pallida. The sequence continues at coordinate 28,182 of JANAVB010023596.1, forward strand.
AATATGCATATGAAATAGAATTACGAGAACTTATGCTAGAGCCCAAGTTCGATCGAGAGTACGAGTTGGCAAGTTATTGAGAATAAGAAGTTACGTGTTTGCGTTGTTCCGATATCTTACAACTGAGCTTGGTTGAAATGCATATATTGGTGGGACGCCTAAAATATGTGTATGATTCCAAACTAAGTGGTACGATCCAAACGATAGTGAGACGAGATCATGGAACGACCTAATAAAACCCTTAGAAATTTAGTATTGGTTTCGGTTCGGGATGAACCTTGTTTTGAGTGGTATATTCTGTAATGCCCCGCTCCGCACGGTGCATTATGCTGAGTCGTTGACTCGAAGAGTTGCGTTAACCCGATTACGTATCGATGCGAATCGATACAAAGTGTTAAGTTGTCCCGAGCAATGCATCGAACTAAGTCGATGCGAAGAGTTACCTTGTCCCAAAGAATGTATCGAGTGAATCGATGCGAAGCGCCGCGTTGCCTCGAAGGATAAGTGCGTTGAGACGGCTCGAAGATTCTAAAAAATCGAATCGACCAAGGCACAAGTCCGAATCGATACAGGTATTGATTTTAGTTGGTTTCATGTACAGGCTATACGTTTAAGCTGAAATATTAGAGGTCGATCTTTTGCCTTTTTCAGTAAGGGGCCCGCGAAAGCAAATCGTCGCCTTGCGACGGACTGAGGTGTTGGCACGGTAAGCCCAAATCGGACGTATAATTCAATAAGCACGAAGTGCTCGAATAGCTAAGTCAGGAGAGTGGCCGTGCGACGAAGTTATGAAATCGAGCCGCAACGGCTCGGCGAAACGACAAGGCACATTGATTCAAGGTGGGGGGACATTAACTCTCTTTCCTACTCCGTCATGCTTAAGTAAAATACATATCATTGAATGATGAGCTAGCCTATCAACGCCACGGGCGTGGCTCGATAGAGAGATAAACGTAGTGCGTGTCGAACACTAGATAGAACAATTGAAATGAATCGTACGACAGACGTACGAGTCGCTATAGAACATTAGATATCGTAAAGGCGAGCACCTCGGTGCGCAAGCCGCAAGAACATGGGATAACTGTACTCGGCGAGTGCCTTAGTGCACGAACCATACCGTACCTTCGCGCACGAGTTAGAACGGCTAGAACATTGAAAGACAATAGGCGAGCGCCCTAGCGCGCAAGCCACGGACATTGAATGCTAAGTCATAGAACATCGGAAATACGGTCGAAACGTGCCTTTGTGTACGAGATAATAAAAGATGGCTTCGTTGCGAAAGAATGTAGTTGTGGCATGAATGTGGCAGAACTGTCGGATATGACATAATGCCTCGAAAGGTGTTCGGGACCTTCGGGTCGTTCGGTTGACGAACATTGAGTTGAGGCATAATGCCATTGAACATTGAAACGAAGTATGAAACGTAAGAACATAGAAAGTTAACGAAAGAAATACGAGATGATAATGCGTCATGGTGCCCTTCGAAATGTTTGCAGCCTTCGGGCGTTCGTTGAGGACATTCGGGCGTTGTGCCAATTGAAATAGAGATAAGCGAACTTGCTTGGTTGTGTGAAAGATAAGATTCGTTGCATGGCAAATGGACTTAAAGACTTATTGCCCGTGCACGAGTGTTTCTTCCCTCGAACGTGATCACCAGGGCGCTGGGACCGTTCGGCCTAGGAGGGACTGCGATAAAATCGGTATTGTTGGTGCACTTCGACTAGACGGGGTAGCGACTTTCTAGTGAATGTGATAAGCCACTTACACGAGTACTTCGGGGGTCCTCTGATTGTGGTTAGCAACCACAACTGAGTGATTGTCGTCTTACATATTCAATTCGATAAATATAAGTCCATTCTAGCCTAAAAGCTAGTGACCTTCATATAGTTAAGGGCGATAGGTTTGGAAGTGCAAGGTATACGTATATCCTGCATGGATGGATCCCGAATAGAGGGCACTTATAACATGACAGGGAAAACGGATAGGTGTATTCACCTTGCGTCGGTGCAAGGGCGAGTACGTCGATATTGGTAAATCGTGCCACGAAACAAACACGAGATTGCTTGCTTGCTTGCCTATTCAATTCGATAACATGCTTGCCATGCTAACATGCTTTACGCTTTCGAATATGCCATGAACTCATCCTAAAGAAGAACAAAGAAAGAGAACTAAATTGTATGTTTGCATGAATCAATACAATACTAAATGTCAGTTTGTTAAGTGGGTTTTTAATCAGTACAACGAGAACGAAAGTACTAATCCCCCACTAGTTTGCTAGCAGGTTCAGGGATTGATCTGCTCGCGGCGGAGCTTCGCTTGAACGCGTTGAGGCTTGGAATACAGAAGTGTATTGAAGCGTGCGATCGCATTGACGCTCGGATATGCAACAGGATTGATGCAGCCGAGATATAGAAGGCATGATGTATAGAACGGCGAAATCCTTTGTGGGCAAGAGAGAACCTGAGTGTTGTAGCCAATCTGGCAAATTCCGTTGGGCTATCGAAAGCCTTTGTAATCTGATTTCGAATATCAATAAAGAGAATCGTTTTCGTATACTCTGTTTTCCTTTCATTGTTAACGTTCAATTCAAAGATAATTATTTGAGAACTTGTCATCTTGCCTTGCACGAGCGCAACTCCAGGCTCGTGCGGCATCACGCCCTAGCGAGGACGATGATTCGGGTGATTCCGGGTCGGGGCGTGACATCGGTGGGGTCATGTACGTGAAAAAGCCTCCGACAGTCGGTGGAGTGTTCAAGGGTGCATTGTTCCTGTCTTGGGAGTCCATCTTATCTGTAACAACATAAAACACTTTAACCGTTGAAGAATTTCAGCAGGATGCAAATCAAGGATTCAATAAAATCAGGATATAGGCCAATAATGAGTCAAGTCATGTGGATGAGATCCTAAGTGTCTATTCTATTTGCAGGCTCACGACGGTATATGACAAACCAAAGTGATTAACGTAGACCTACATGGGCTACCAAAAAACACGACCTACACCCACTTTTTGGATATGAAACGTGTCCAGCCCAGCCTATGCCGTAGTGTCGGCGGTAGAATGATGTCTAGTATACACAAGTCACGTCATCTATTTATCTCATCCGCAGAATAATAACGAATCAACCAGATCAATTAAATACCAAGAAACTGAATATATAACTGAAAGTATCCAAGA
>JANAVB010023597.1:0-2500 GCA_029216955.1 Iris pallida
ATCTTGAGTTGTACTGCTACTGGTACCTACGGTGTTATTACTGTCGCTGTGCAGTTTGTTGAGTCAATATTATCTGATGCATGCTTTGTACCATATTAAGCATGTCTTTCATGATTGCTCAACGGCAGTGAGACGTTGTTCTGTATTAGGAGATGACTCTCTGGTTCATCTCCAATAGCATAGGATTCAACCTCTCTTGAAGATATAGAAGGATTAGTATAGAAGTATGAATCAACACTATCAGTTTCCGACTCAAAAGATTAAGTACCCCCAGCTTCTGAATCAGAAGTCTGCAATTGTCTTTGTCTTCTTGATCGAGTGTTTTGATATACTCCCTCAAAGGAATCAGAAGTCTGTTGAACTGTTGTTGACCTAGAGTTTGGGACTATTCCGTCTCGGACGTCGTCCTCTGTTAGTATGTGATGCCATTGACTGACCATATGACAACTCATGTTCTTGGTCTTCAGCTTATTGTTGAGGCACATTAAACTCAATCAATCAAAAACTGACCGTTTTGAAGCTGAACAACAACAGTTGATTACAACCTGGTGACACTCACAATGATGTTTTTTTGGGGAAATGTCACCGGAGATTGTCGTTCTAACGCTTTTGTATTAGCAATTCACGTAAATCAGAAGGAACAGAAGTAGTATTCTTCTTATTACATTTGGGGTAGAAAATTTAGTCCCTTGTATAAAGAAGATTACTGGCTGCATTCGCAGAATCAAACTGTACATCTTTATGCGTTTGGAGTTGTATGCGTAAATCTTGAGATTTTTGAGCACGAAGGACTCCATTTTCATTGCGTGTAATTTGTAAGTTTGGTACTTTGCGTAGAGCAGTATAAGAAGGTTGTTGGTGTAGAACTGAAGTTTACCAACAATATTTTTATATTGTACGCGTTTAGGTACATTCACATTAGATGTAAAAACATCGTTGTGGATTTATCTACACTGTCAAAGACAGGAGACTTACCTTTACGCGTAGAGCGTAAAAATTGATTATCTACCACGTCACAGACGGGAGACTTATTCTTACACTCAGAAGCATTAACATTCGAGTCTGCCTCATTACAAATGGGAGACTTATGCTTATGCATTGAGCGTAAAACTTGGTTTTACCCACTGGGCGTAAAACTTGGTTCTTACGTAGTGGGCGTGGAACCTGATTATCTACACCGTCACTGACGGAGATAATTGCCATACTTAGAGTGCGACGCTGAAGTAAGGACTGCCTCGTTACGAACGGGAGCCCCTACGACAGGAGTGGGAAGAATTCCCTTGCCATCAGACGATAGAGAGATCAGAAGCTATTTTGGATATAGGAATCCAACTTTTCGTGCTTTGCGAGACTTTTGAATATTAGAGCAGCGAGAACCACCCCCAGTTCGGAGCATTTCTCGTAGGCAGTCTAGGTTGAAGTGCACAACCAGAGTCTTCTGGTCGAACCGACCGAAACATCATCGTATTGAGCAATTGCCTCCTCGTCAGAGGAGAAGGCTGTCCCCAGCAGAGTCGCCATTTTGTTTCACTTAACAAAATACCAGAAAAATTAACTTTTGAAAATAAACGAGAAAAGAGTACAAGAAGTACAATTTGATTCTGGGAAAGTATTGCTATGGAAGTCTGATCTGTAAATGATCACTTTGTTCCTTGGACCATCGATGATGATGAAGATCACTGCTTGAAGATGAACAACTGGAAGAACTAAGTCAACAGAAAGGTATCGACGCACTTGGGCACTGATGGCGAGGCCGAATGCTTTCCTGCTTTGCTTCACTCTGTTCTGAAAGAAAGGTTAAAAGAATGCTCTGGAGAAAAATCTCTGAGTTCTAATCTCTCTGTTTTCTCTCCTCCGTCTCTGTCTGTCTCTGTGAGAAAAGTAAGTCTATTTATAGACTTGGGCTCGTGTGCGTAAAAATCAGCAAAAGTTTCGTCTTTACGCTAACAACTGTCACCCATGACCGAGGTCATCCTCTGCATACGTTGACACGTGTCCCATCATTTCAGTAAGAATAGGATGCACGTACATACGTTCTTCGAAATATGTGGCATGAAAGCCATGTAGGCAAACCACGTTCCAAACTGGTGAAGAAGAATAGGGCATAAAAACAACCCCAATGTACTCTGAGCGTAAAGCAATAGACTGGGCGTAAAATAGCCCTGACATGGACTTCCCACGTAAAGTGGTTATTGAATAACCTTGAGCGTAAAGTAGCCCAAATAAACTTTATGCACACGTCGACTTTTGAGCGTAAAAACTCGTATAGTCTCCATGCGTAAAAGAAGCCATACTGTGAGCGTAAAAATAGCTCAGTCCACATACTAAACGACGACATTGGTCTCTGTGTAAAACAAATCCCTTCGAATTATATGGTATATGCCATCATTAATATCTTCATGTCAGACTTTGCATTAAATGCAAGACTTGACAGCTTCGTCCAGCGTAAAAGTAGTTAGCTTGTCATAGGCATAAAACCATTGACTTAGACCCGAGTGTA
>JANAVB010023597.1:7500-28078 GCA_029216955.1 Iris pallida
ATATTAAAATATTCGGTGTATGTTGAAGTATGTAAATAATTACATATACAGAAATATTTTTCTTTGGTTATTTTGATTATCAATTTCTGAAAGCGCCTTAACCCTATGTTTTATTTTGAATATATGCTCAAATGCTTCATATTATTTTTCATAATGTTAATCCCATGCGAACTTTATTATTTTTTGGTAAATTTAATATATGATTGGGTGCTAGTCAGGTTCTTCCAAGTTTAGTACTTGTACGCTTGATAAAAATAAAATAAATTATTATTGATTTTTTTAATGTTAAAATTCATAAACAATATATATTGGTGTATCAGAATGAACAGGTTGTGCATCGGTTCAAATTACATTTCTTATTAATATGCAAACTAACATTTATTTTCTTGAAGACCGGATTGTTAGAAAGATTTATCTTTTTCGGACGTAATCTTTGTAATGTTATTTCTTCAAGTCAGAAGCATTAGAAGTTGTGACATGTTAGAAAATGAGCAAACATGCTAAGGGATAAGAACTATCTCAAAATAATGTACTAAATGATATTTCTTCTGAAGTGCTACTACTAAGCCGAAATCAAGAAGTACAAAATTGATCTGATCACGTGGAAAGGTAATTTTTCACATTTACAATTCACATATTCTATTCATTTTGATTTCTAAGTTTAGGTGGACAAATATATGAAGTCTGTGAGTCATCATTCTTGGTTTCTGGTGATAATGGATAATATTCTTTCCTTGATCGGTTTACATATTTGAACCTTAAATGACTATATTATCACAATATTAGAATTTATAGTCAGAAAAAAAAAATCATAATATTATTCCGTCACAATATTCAGACAAACTTTGTCTTTGCTTATATTCTGTGTCACTATAATTCTTTTGACTCATTAAAACAATTTAGTCACTAGAAAATACTCAGTGAAATTGCAAATTCCTTTAAATCTAAAGTTTTAAAAGTTAAAATTATTTTGGGTACAAACCGAAAGGGCCATTCTGTCAACCGAGCGTAAATAGCCCTAAGCGACACGGTACTTAATCGTCCCGCTGTGGACCTCCGCTAGCTGGAAACCAGCCTCTACAGCTAACCCAAGTTAATCAACACTTGGTAGACTAAAAATTTCTTAAGGTTGATTCAAAATCACTTAAAACCATTATTTTAGTACTTTAGACTGTCATTTTTGTAAACATGGCTAGAAAAGATAAATCTTTAGAGCCACTGAAAGATACTATGTCTTACTTTAAGAGGTAACAGAGTCAGATAATTTTTGACTCACTATCCTAAGGCTTATATTAGTGGAATCACATATTTTGATGGATTCTGATGACACAGAGTATGATTTAGGAGTAATCCAAACATCTGGCTTAGTCAAACCAAAAGTTTCTAAATAAATGGATTACAATTGGTTTCACAAAAACTTTAAGTGTTTTCTGTGTCATTATATGACATTTTCTTCAGATATAAAAATACTAAAGATCACTAAGATCTAGTGTAAGGTTTCACATGTGAAACAACTTAGATACTCATAAGTTGATAGGTCCTTATGACAAACTAGTATAGCTAGGAGTATCAAAGAACTTGAAATAATATATTTAAACATAGTTTGTGCTGAAGGTGAATGGCTCAGATATCTTACTATGTATATATCAAATAGATCAAGGTAAATTTTACTTGTGCTGTGACTTCATGATATACTGAAACTGAATAAATCAAGAATCTTATTATGCATATACATGATCTACATATTTTTGTACCTGAGATTTGTTTTAAAATTATGCTAAAAGCATGATCTTGTGAATTCTAAGTTGAATAGGTACCAGCAGCTGTATTTCAAGAAATAAATGTGGTTCTTGACTTTAAAAGTCATAAAAGAACCTTACAGATCTCTTAATGAAGGGTATGTTTACTCTTGACGAAGAGTCTGTTTAGGAAATTAATCCTAGAATCATCGAAGGAGATGGGGTTAAGCCCATAAGTTAGTCACCAGCAGTGACAACCCAACCGAGTCTAACTAAAGATCCAAAGAAATCGGTTCAATGGGTAGAAACAAGCTGGACTAGGTGACTATTATGGAACACTGATCATGAGATTAAATTCTCTTAAAATAATGCCCAAGAGGCTGTACGATTTTGTATATTGATACCCCATCCCTATGGTGACAGTGTTCCGGTGTAATTTTGATTAGAATGAGTTTTAAAACTCTTAATAAGTTAAAACATGATTATGCATGGTTGACTCCAATCACCAACCCTTTGAGGACTTACCTATGCGAGAGGTCGTAAAGGCGACGACTATGGGACAGGGCGAACCCAGACAACTCTCATGAATATAGAATAAGTGTGCATGGCCAATCAAAAGTGCCACCCGATAGACCCAAGGACCTCTAGCATACTATGTGTGCTATTTTCTGAATCTGGTTCAAGAAGTCTGATTCAAGGCATAGTCCATCAATCACTTCTTCAGACAAAGATAATAGTCACTAAATGAGATTCAAGGCTTTAGTCTATCTCATCTATGCATAGTATATAATCGCCCAGAAATTCTTTGCTCTTCTCTTTCTCTCTCTCTCTCTCTCTCTCTCTCTCTTATTATATTATTTTTTTGAAACTGGATTTTTTTTAGAGGGGATGTTGGATACAGCTTCTGCTGTTTAATACAAAAAATCAACTCCCTCTTCAATGTCTGACCGTTTTCCTTTCTCAATTCTTGGACGTTAGAAATTATTCCAACGGACAATTAATGTCCAGCCCATTATTATTCATCAATTTTCATTATTCTCCTTTAATCCGAGGTTATGTTTAGCTCTCTCTCTATATATATTTCTATTGGTTGCTAGTCTAAGACAAGAAAGAAAAAACAAAAGGAAAATTACACTATGTTATTTTCTTTCCTCTACTTTCTCTAATTTTTAGAACAAATTTTATCTTGTCTCTCCAAATCTTTTGTTCAATTTCTTTGCTGGGCTAGCTAAGTTAAGGTCAATCTTCCGGAGTTGTGTGCGACGACAGGTTACCGGTAGAGTAAAAATTTTACCACTAGGAGCATTTGGAAAAGTCTACACATAGACCCGGATTAACTCTTAGGACAGTGCTACATGCGCGAGTTCCCCGAAGGCTGGTAATTTTTTAATTTTGATTTATTTTATTTACAAAATTTTGAAAATAAAGACAAATATATCCAATAAGAACCCGTAGGTGTTGGTGCTCTTGCTCCTTGATATGAAGAGATCTTGCTCTCAACATGCCTAGAAAAGTTTAGTCCCACATTGAAAAAGCACCATGAGTTATCTCAACATATATACTTGTATGTGTTGTTGGGATATTCACATGGGGTGGTGACCCTAAGGAGGGAACCATGTGGGTGATTTTACTAGGAAGTAAGGATAAAGCTCCAAGAAAAGCATTCATGCTTTTTGCTCTTGGGTGTAGAGCCTAGAAATCAAGTTGCGCCCTGAATATACTGATCAGTGATCAAATTGTGCCCCAAGAATTAGGTTACGCCACTGATATGAAGCTCAGAGAACAGACTGCATCACTGATCAGGTTGTGCCTGATATCAGACTGTGTCTAGTCTTTTTGTGCCAAAAACTACGTGGCATCTGATACTTAATGGTCATCATTACCTGACAACACTGACGACTGACACAACAGTGAACGAGGAAAATCTCTTCGAATCCCGTAAATCGTGTCACTCAAGAAAAGTTGGTGGACAGCTGTCATGTACACTTTGTGAGTTGCGCCCAGGCGCAATCCAAACAAAATCCTTAGTTGCGCCTGGGCGCAACCTGAACGACTTTTGCTCAGAAGCTGCCACGTGTGTAGGTGCAGCCCAAATCAAGCGCAGTTTGACTTGTTGACTGAAGCTCGTGCAACCTGATAAAGTTGAGACAACTTACATTCTAAAGCAGGATGACGTGGCGCACATGCCACTAATCTCTCAAGACGTGTCTACTATCCTGTACACGACCACGTGCATCTCAATCATACAATGTCACATGTCTAAATATAGTTAGTACACAATTGACAACTGAATGAAAGTTGGCGCAACATGAGGTTAGCGCAACTCAATGTGGCAGAATCCAGCTTCGCCCACCATCAGAATGACTGCTAAAACAGTTATTTCAAGAACTCTATAAATAGAGTTTCCAATCATCATCAGACAACACAGACAGAGATCAAGAACTCTTACAAAATTGCTGCCGCGTTCTCCAGAGGCTACAATCTTCAAGTTCACATAGTCCAAGGGATAAAGTGATCGTCTTCTGATCAGATTCCTAAAGTTGTACTATCCTAGAATTCATTGTACTTTGTACTCTTTTACAAGTTTGGAATAAACAAATTGCCAAAAACAAAATTTGTTTATTCTAAACTTGTAAAAGAGTACACAGTACAATAAATTCTGGAAAAGTACAACTTTAGGAATCTGATCAGAAGATAATCACTTTATCCCTTAGACTATGTAAACTTGAAGACTGTAGCCTCTGGAGAACGCAGCAGCAATTTTATAAGAGTTCTTGATCTCTGTCTGTGTTGTCTGATGATGATTGGAAACTCTATTTATAGAGTTCTTGAAATAACTATTTTAGCAGTTATTCTGATGGTGCGCGAAGCTGGATTGCGCCGCATTGAGTTGTGCTAACCTCCTGTTGCGCCAACTTTCATTCAGTTGGCAATCGTGTACTAACTGTATTTAGACGTGTGGCATCGTATGATTGAGATGTACATGGTCATGTACAGGATAGTAGATAGGTCTTGAGAGATTAGTGGCATGTGCGCCACGTCATCCTACTTTAGAATGTAAGTTGTCTCAACTTTATCAGGTTACGCGAGCTTCAGTCAACAAGTCAAACTATGCTTGATTTGGGCTGCGCCTACACACGTGGCAGCTTCTGAGCAAAAGTCGTTCAGGTTGCGCCCAGGCGCAATTAAGGATTTTGTTTAGATTGCGCCTGGGCGCAACTCACGAAGCGTACAGGACAGCTGCCACCAACTTTTCTTGAGCGACACAATTTACGGTATTCGAAGAGATTTTCCTCGTTCACTGTTGTGTCAGTCGTCAGTATTGTCAGGTAATGATGACCATTAAGTATCAGATGCCACGTAGATTTTGGCACAAAAAGACTGGGCGTAGTCTGATATCAGGCACAATCTGATCAGTGGCGCAGTCTGTTCTCTGAGCTTCATATCAGTGGCGCAACCTAATTCTTAGGGCATAATTTGATCACTGATCAGTATATTCAGGGCGCAACTTGATTTTTAGGCTCTACAAGACCCCCTTCAAAGTTTTCAAAACTAAAAAACATTACAAAGTTTTGGAATACTTTGAATTTAGAAAAGTTTTGACTAGGTCAAGTTGCGTCGGACAATGCTCGGTCATCAAAATTAAATACCTTTCTCGAAAATACTCAATCCTCTCTTCGTCTTCCGGAGTTTCATTGATTATTTTCAGTTTTCTATGAAGAAGAAAAATACGAAGAGTCAATTTGTTGATATATATGTAGTAGTTGATCTTTGTTCTTTGTTCTTCACTTCTGTTCTTCAATGGCCCCCAAAAAGAAAGAGATGGAGACCAATGCTGACACCACAACCAAGTCTCCTGAAGCGGGACATGATGTTGCACCTACAACTTTTTTATTGGAGGCTGACCCAGCTTTGAGGGCAGAGAACTTTTTGAACTGTTTCAGTTTAACCTCGTCAGTCATTAATCGCTCGAGTGGCGAATCATCCTCTGAGGAGCACGTCAATTCGGAGGGATTTCTTAACCTGATGCATCGCTCGGGGATCCGCAACATACAAGAATTGGACGCTGCCCTTCGTCAGACTGATGAAGGCAAGGACAAGAAATAATGTTCTAGGCAGAACAACTTATTATTTTTTTATGTCCTTGACTGTAGGGGTCCACCCGTCTTTCTGCAATGAAACCTAAAATTTCTGATTTTGTGTGGCTATAATTTCGAATGGTGCTCATGGACATATTCTTTTAGCTAATTCTTTATTTTATTGTTTCTTCTGAAGAACACATGGCAGTCGTTATACGGTTTTAGATGCCCATTTTTAGTTCTTTTCCAAAATAGGATCCTAGAACGACGCACCCACCTCATCTTTAACCTCTTTAAAAAGGACATCCAGAAATGAAAGAACCATTCATACTCTCTCAAAATAAATGTCTTTCCATAAGGTTTCACTTGCGCCATTTCATCCTGATGTTATTTGCCTGCATGCTGTGTCTTCAAAAATTGGTAAGTCTCGACAAAGAATCAATGTTATAAATATTCTTCTTTTACACCACTTTTGGAGACAAATATCGATCTGCATGGTGTAGACACTTGTTGATATGTGCTAACTATTTCTGAGAATAGGCGCACACTGTAGTCCAGTATTTAGCTCCGATCAGAGGCACGTATTGCTGACATACACTTGTTTGATCAGTGCTTAGTGCTAATGTGCACTTGTTCGTAGGCACAATGCTGATGTGCGCCTGTTCGTAGGCGCAATATTGATGTGCGCCTGTTCGTAGGCGCAATGCTGATGTGCGCCTGTTCGTAGGCGCAATGCTGCTGATAGATTCTGCTAACTTCTCCTATTTCACTGATATTTGCAGGGATTTGGTTAGCGAGTTTCTTCAGAACTGGCATTGGTGATTTGGATGTTGTAGAGAGCATTTTTCTGACACTCACATCAGACAGCTCATGTGGTTCTGACACTCGAATCAGACAGCTCAGGACTCTTCATGTTAAGAAGGGTCTTCCTCAGATGGTAGGAAGAGCCTATATACATGAGAGTTGGATGGTGAAGGCGCAGAACTAGGAATTGTATCACAAGGGTGATCTCGTTTCTAGTTCCCCCGGCGGACTGTCTTTTCTCCACCAGTTGTATTGATAGCAGCTCATCTTTGGGCTGCTGCACTCTGGGGTTCTCCTCTCGTCTTTCTCAGTGAGAAGACCAGAGTTAATTCCATTGTTTGGCTCGTTGCTTCAGGTCGAGACGACAAGGAATTGCCACCAACAAATAAGAAGATCCAAAGATATAATAGACCTTCATTTAGAATGAAAATCCAAGATGTAATAGATTTTCATCAAGATGTATCTATGTTTTTAAAGAATGAATAAAGAAATAATTGTCTCATTATTCTCTCTTTTTTTACAATTAAAAAAATTGTTATGCTGTCATAGATAACAGAATCCATAGAGGATTACGAATGTGGCAAATTGTTTTGATGTGAATATTTGGAATTCAAGTTCGTAAAAGACATGACCTCTCACTATGATGAATGAATGGGTGATCATTCACTTCAATTTTCGAGGAAAAAATATTGAATGAATGAATGGTCGTTTAAATTTTCAAAGAAGAAAGCGAATGAATCAAGCACATCGGTTTCGAAGAAGGGAAGATGAAGAGTCAGTTATGAATGAACCGTAAGAAATGAACAAACAGTTGTGTATCTTTCCAAAAGTCGCATCAGTTCTCAAGGCTGATTACTTAGTTGTTTTGCCTATAAATTGTCAATCTCTTTTCTTCCTGTGCAAGAAAAAAATATCTTCCAAAGATTTGATTGCTCCGAAGACTGAAGAAGAAACCAAGACTTCCCTTGCTGAGCCTCCAGTGCCTTCTCAAAAGAAAGGGGTGAAGGCTCAACTGTTCCTCCTGCACCAGGACAGGATTTGATCTCCAAGTTAGTGGAGCCTGGAAAAACTGCTGAAGAAGAGGCATTGAGGATGGCTGTTTGTGAGTTCCTGGTGCGTTCAGACAATGAGATGTTTGAACGGTTGGCGAACTTTGTTTTTAATCAGGAAGGGTCAGGGCCTCCTCCCCGTCCTTAATATTATGTAATTCCATTCTACTTTTGAATAAAAAATAAACTTTTATTTACATCATGTCTCTGAAAATAAAGTACATTTTGTCTTTTTACATAATATTTCTTGAGAAATTTGCCATTGATGGGCATCATAGCAACTCTGCCATCCATATATGTTAATTGATAGGCTCCATCGGAGAAGACTTTATTTATTACATGCGGTCCTTTCCATTTTGCTTCGAACTTGCCTTTGCTCATATGTGTCATAGTCATAGGACGTCTGACTGTAAGAACCAACTCGTCTTCTTGAAATGTTCGCACTCTGACTTTGCGATTGAAAGCTTTTGAAATTTGGGCCTGATAAAGTTCGATATGTTGTTGAGCTAATAACCTTTTCTCGTCGAGCGCCTCCAATTCCTGAAGCCGAAGACGATCATTATTGTCTGTAGTAAGCTCATTAGCAATGGCGATTCTGAATGATGGAATTTGAATTTCCAAAGGTAGTACAACTTCACATCCATATACCAGAGAAAAAGGTGTACAACCTGTGGGGTTACGGATGGTAGTGCGATATGCTCATAGACACTCTCCGAGTTTATCACTCTAATTACGTTTGTTAATAGAGACAAACTTTTTAAGGAGTTTGATAATAGTCTTGTTGAATGCTTCAGCCAACCCGTTAGCCGCAGGATTATAGGCTGTAGAGGCGACATTATTGATTCTATTATCATCACAGAACCTATTAAACTTCTGGCTGATAAATTGTGGCCCATTATCATGGATGATTCGGCGAGGGACACCAAATCTGTATATTATATGATGTTTGATAAAATTGATAACACTACTAGTCTTTACTTCCGCCAAAGGTATAGCTTCTGTCCAATTGGAGAAATAATCGGTTATAGCCAAGATGAACCGATGTCCTTTAGATAAAGGAGGATTGATAGGACCAATCATGTCCATGCCCCAAGCTTCGAAGGGCCATGAGGCAGCAGTTGGATGAAGAAACTCTGACAATTGGTGAATGAAGTCTGCATGAATCTGACATGTACGACATTTCCTTGCATAATCAATAGCATCTGATACCATAGAGGACCAGTAGTAACCCATACGTCGGATACGATCCTATAATTTAGGACCAGGCTGATGTGCTCCACAAACGACATCATGAGCTTCGTACAATATCTGCTTTGCTTCGTCACCAGCAAGACATCTTAAAAGCAATCCATCAAAAGTTCTTCGATAGAGGGTTTTAGTAGTATGATTATAATAGAATCGAAGCGATCTGCGACGAATACTTGTGGCTTCCTTAGGATCTTCTGGCAATATATCATGTACTGTAAAATCAATGAAAGGTACTCTCCAATCCTCGCTAAGGATATTGACTTCAGTTAGGCTGTTGAATTCAATGTTGTGGTTGTTTTCAACACAGAATAGTTCTCTATTAGAGATAACAACCATCTGTTGCCTTTTAACTGGAACTGCCAACACTGCAGCTAGGTTAGCTAAGGCATCAGCTTCCGTATTGCAAGCCCGACGTACATGTTCGATGAAGAACCCTTTAAATGAAGAAGCTATCATGATTGCTGCTTCATATTATGGTACCAAATCTTGATGTCGGACTTCATATATGCCTCTAACCTGATTAACAATCAGCTTAAAATTGCCATATAATTCAAGATATTCAATATCCAGTTGTTTAGTCAATTGGAGTCCGATGAGCAAAGTATTGTATTCTGCCACATTGTTGGAGCATGATTCGTCTAAAGAATAGGCCCTTTGAATAGTTAATCCATCGGGTGAAACAAGAACAATTCATACTCCAGCAACAAGAGTACCTCCAGGTCCAATTCTAGAAGCTCAATCAAAGAACAACCTCCAGGTAGGAAATTCTTCTAAGATCATATTTGATTCTAATGTTTCATCCAAAATCTCATCATAGAGTTTAGATGTCTCAAGGAACAGGATGAACTGCTAAAAAGTCAGCAAGTGCTTGGCCTTTCACAGACTTTTAAGGAACATAAACCATATCATATTGTGCTAGTAATATAGCCCATGTGGCAAGCCTAGAATTGAGTGTACTTGGCTTCTTCATTAGAACTCGAAGATGATTGACTCGAGATATGACATGAATAGTTTGGCCTATGATGTAATGTCTTGTCTTCTGAACAGCAAATATTAAGGCTAAACATTCCTTCTCCACCGGACTATAACGATGTTCAGCTCCAATCATCGTTCGGCTAAGATAGTAGATGGCTTGTTCATGACCTTCCTTGTTCTTTTGAGCCAGCAAAGCTCCTAATGAATGATCCATTGCTCGGACATACATTAAGAAGGGTATTCCTGAGATTGGTGGTACAAGAACTGGTGGATTCATTAAATACCGCTTTATGCCGTCAAATACTCGTTGGCATTCTTCCGTCCAAACGAAAGATACACCTTTCTTCATTAATTGAGTAAATGGTCTACAACGTCCAGATAAATTCGAAATGAACCTCCTGATGTACGCAAGTCGACCTTGGAATCCTCGTAGCTCTTTTAGGTTGCGTGTAGGACGCATCTCTTGAATGGCTTTGATCTTCTCGGGATCAACGTGTATACCCTTAGAGGTAATGACGAAATCAAAAAACTTACCACTAGAGACACCCAAGAAAGACTTGGTGGGGTTCATTTTGAGTTGATGCTGGCGCATTAGATTGAAGATAGTTCTTAAATCTTGAATGTGATCTTCTTTGAGACGACTTTTGACAGCAATATCGTCAACATAGCATTTGACAGTATTTCGTAGATGATCGCAAAAAATAGTACTCATAGCCCGCTGGTAAGTTGCACCTGCGTTCTTAAGACCAAACGGCATGACCGTATAACAGTACACACCCCGAGGAGTACGAAATAAAGTATGTTTCTCATCTTCAGGATTCATCCGAATTTGATTATATCCAGAAAACCCATCCATGAAAGAAATTTGTTCGAATCCACATGTATTGTCGATCATAACATCAGTAATTGGGAGAGGGAATTCGTCTTTAGGGTAAGCATCATTGAGATCCCGAAAGTCTATGCAAACTCGAACCTTTCTGGTCTTCTTCAGGACTGGGACGACATTGGCCACCCAGTCAGGATGTTGTTCTTCTCTGATAAAACTGCAAGCTATAAGCTTTTTGACTTCATCATCAATTGCATCCATCATTTCAGACTTGAATCGCCGTTGTTGTTGTTTGACCGGTTTGGCATTCGGCAAAATGTTAAACTTGTGAGTTGCAATTTAAGGATCTAATCCCGACATATCTTCGTAACTCCAGGCGAAGACCTTAATATATTTATGAATAAGTTGAACTAATTCTTGTTATCATCCTCTGGAAGATTTTTGCTAATAAAGATTGGTCCTAATACGCTTTTCTCTCGAATATCAATTTGGACCAGTTGATCCTCAGTAGGTGGTTCTCGTTGTTCAAAACGAAATTCCCACTGATTGTCCATCCTTTGTGCCCAAGGGTCCATTTCAGTAGCTTCTTCAATGTCACTTTCGTCATCTTCTGAGAATTTGGCGGACACCATGTTAGAAGATACTATCACCTTATGAACATGACCAATGCTGGTATCAGAATCCCATAAGATAGAATCAGAAGAGTTGGAACGTTCTTCTTCATCAGATTCAGAAGGTTCTGGAGTTGGAAGTTGTGATGTATAACCTAGTCGTTATTTCGTTTTACTGTGGTATTATTGTGATTTTCCTTTTGGAACAGCAATACGAAGAGGGGTTCGCCTTCCTTTACCATTGTTGAGACCTGTTCTAAAATTATAGCCCATTTTACGGATGATGGCTTTAGATTGTGGACTATAGCGTCATAATTGTAGCCTTCCTGTATCATCTCTATTATCATTATAGAGCATGATTTTCGGTTCTTCTCTTTTGTTGAAGAATATAGGCTTTTCATCTTTCTTTCGAGACGGTACTAAGAAGTACGACTCTTGTATTGAATCCAGCGATACCATGTTTCGTCGAGATGATACGACTTCTATTGTAAGTGGTTTAAAGCTATCTAGCATATCCAGATAACACTGAGTATAGTAAAAGACATCAGTATTCTGCAAAGGAGATGCTTTATTGATTTTTACACCATCATTTACAACAGGGATTTTAGCCTTAGCATGCTTAGTCAGATTGATGACAAGTGGGGGAGAAGAAGAACGAGAAGGAGAAGGGAGCTTCTTACGACGAAGATCGATTACAAGCAGTTCAGAAGAGGTGAGCTCCCTTTGTTCTTGACTATCACCTTTAGGTCGCTTCTCATGAGAAGGAAGATAGATAGTCAGAGGTTTGGAAGACTGAGGACAGGAGGTACGTCCTTTGACCAGAATTACCAGAGTATCATTAGGTATACTCTTCTGTTCTTCATCTGTGTCTATTGCTAGTACCACTTTCATGAATTCCTCCTTGTACATACGAGAATCATTGCAGTATGCTTCAACTCCTTTGAAAGGATTCAGATCTGCAACCTCTTTTTGGACTTCTCCATTACCATCCACATATTTGAAACATTGGTGGAGCGTAGAGGGTACAATATTGTGTTCATGGAGGAATGTCCTTCCCAACAAAGTATTGTATGAGCCATGATTGTCAATAACATAGAAATTTATGTTTATACGAAGATTGCCAATTTGAAGTTTTAGGCGTATTTTCTCCAAAGGTTCACTTCTTTCTTGATTGAATCCCAGGATGGTAGTGATAGTTGTAGAAAGATTGTGTACTGGGATTTTTAAAGCATCCAGTAAGGACTTTGGCATGATGCTAAGTGCGGACCCAGGATCAATCAGAATGCGGTCGACTTTTATGGTGTCTATATACCCCGTGAAATAGAGAGGACGATCATGACGATTGTCTTCTAACAACATGTCACCTTGTGTAAAAGTGATATTGGGCAGTAATTCAAATACACTATGACAATGTGCACAGCTGACTGGCTCCTTTTTGGGCTTCTTGAGAAAAGTCAAACAAGCGTCAGCCTGCATCAAGGCTTCACTTAATGTCTCATGAGTTTCTTTTGAGAGACGTAAAAGTTCAAAAATTGACAATCTTGCTGGAGTATTGGCCAATTGAGAAGGCTTTTCAAGTCCAAAAGATGATGACTTATTCAATACTTTATCAAAGCGAACAGGCTGCTTTCCCTTGTCTGCTGATGTTGGTTTAGGATGAGATGGTTCGACCACTGGCAAGGATGTAGATGGTGTATCTTCAGCAAGAGAAGATGATGGAGGAAGAGCATCCGGGGATGGAGCAGGGTTCTCTTAATTTTTGAAATACCTTCGAAGATAGCATTCATCCAGATCTGGTGCCAGATTCACAATTTCCAGAGTAGTCCTTGGAATGGGGACAGCACCATCTTGTACGAGTTGTGGTAGAAAATCACCGAATTAGATAGAAACTACATTAGCAGTCACCGTTTTTTCGTCCTGTTGTAGAGTAATTACTCTAGAGTTGACCAACTCCTGGATTTTACCCTTGAGCACATAACATGCTCTGGTTGGATGCCCTATGAATCTGTGATAAATACAGTATTTAGGGTGATCAGTTTTACCAACTTCTTCTGGTCGCTTTGCCTCTAGAAGCTGAAGCTTATTGCTTTTGATCAAGCAATCGAAGATGCATAAAGTATCATTTTCATCGAAAGAATACTCTTCTTTTGGACGAGTTGACTTTTGCAGTGGTGCTGATGGGGTGGATGCCGTCTGAGTAATATTGACAGCCAAAGACTCTTTGCCTTTGAGATTAATGGCCAGTGTTTCTTTATTCTTGCAGTTAGTCTGGCGATTACTACCCCCGGGTGTAGAATGTTCATCTTGGTTAGGATGAATCATCTGGACTCCTAATTGCTTGAACTTTTCGGCACTAACTTCTGTCGCCTTTGCATTAACAATGAAAGAAGGCCAATCCTAAAATTGTGTAGATCCCTTCCACATACTGATAATAGGCAACAAGTTTGATTTGTAAGTGTCTATTGTTACAGCAGATGGAGTACCTAAAGGCATTTTGAGTACCTCTCGGCAGAATCTTCCAATAAAACTCTTTGTGGATTCATTGTGCCTCTGTTTAATTTTAATGAGGGCAGACATCGTCATGTCATTGACTCCCTCATAAAATTGTTCCAAAAATATTTACTTGAAACCAGCAAAAGAAGTGATACAACCATCAGGCAGCTACGATACCAGTCATATGCCGCACCGGCTAAACAACCGACGAACACTATGGTAAGGAGAGCATCATTTGGCTGTAATTGATCAGTCATCACCTCAAAATGATTGATGTACTGACTTGGAGAAGTGCTGCCATCAAAAAGCATAATGGTTGGAAGCTTATACTTAGGAGGAAATGGAACTTCCTTCCACTCTGTAGGATATGGTTGCTTTATGCCTAGTCGTTGTAGGCCATCCTTCTGCTTGAAGGCCTCAAACTGAGTGCGTAAGAGTTTTACAGCTTCATTAGCATCCCCTGATGTTTGGGAATTGGTAGGCTGGTTAGAAGTGTTAGGAGGAACAGCATGGTAATTACCACCCCCAGCCCCACACTGACTTGGATCAGCTTGAATTGGCACAGAAGCAACTTGAGGGGCTGGTACCCCCAGACTAATAGGTACAGAAGATGCTATAAGCTCAGGATTTGTAACAGGGTTTACAATCGGAGGCACTATATGTTGAGCCACCATTATGGTGTGCATGCTTGCAACCATTTCTGCCATAGTTTTCAATTTGTCTTCTAATGCAACAATTCGTTGCTCTTGGCTGGTTGACGTAGAGGCATCTTGATCTTCCGTAATGGTATAAGCCGTCACTTCTCTTGCAGCTGTTGATGAGATAGTTTGTTCAGAACTTTCACTATCTGTATCAAACTCCGAAAGAGTGTCCTCTCCCACATGGGTGATAGGAAGATCTTCTTGATTAAAGACACCTTGGTTCAAATGTCGATTTCTCGATCTAGTGTATTGAAAAACACCTTCATTGGATGCATAGATCCGATCTAAGTATTACTGACTGGGATTACAGGATACATTACGTCTTGGACGTTTTCCACCCCCGGTGCCTTGAGAAGTCATGTGAACAGAAGCATATAATAGTTCATCTTCGTCTTCTATTATATGTTCAGGAGTTGAAGCATAGTTCAGACGATCGAAGACAGATCGTCGAGCCGATTGGCGATAACAGTTGATGACAACTTCATGTAGGCAGTGACGATTAGAAGCATGATTTGGAAGTAAGGAAAATATTCCCGTAGTTTTTTGTCTTTGTGTAAGATGTTGTCGGAGATCAGTTACAACCACAGGACGAGAAGAAGTCGGAGGAACATATTCCTTAATGATGTCAGGAACATGTCTCCTATTCTTCAGGTGTTTAGTTTCTTGAATGTACAAAGATGTACTCAACTCATTAGCATAGGTAGATGGGTCTTTCTTTTCAAACTTTGGCTTTTGGTGCCGATTGACCTTTGGCATAGGGTTCTTGCGTTTTGCCAAAGTTGATATCGGTTGACGCCTATTGAGATAAGCGCGTAAATCTAAAAATTCCGCTCCCGGTGTCTCTGTTTGTGATACCTTCAATTTTTTTGCTTGGATCTTAAAATTTGTAAGGTAGGAAGGTCTTGACCAGACCCCATAGGGGTAGGCAAGATACCTCTCTGATCAGTATTCTTTCCGGTATCAGAGATCCGAGGACTTCTGTTTACAGAAATAGAATCTGATACGTCTTCCTCTGAGTCATAGACCAGGGAAGTTTGAAGAAAGACCAAAGGGCGCTTTTCTTTATTTTGAATAGGGTTAGCTAAGAAGCGTTTCCCTTTATTCTGTTGTGTGACCATTTTAGGCATAGATTGTGCCAATTGAGGAAATATCAAAGGACTTTTCCCTTTGTTTTGTCTAGTGTTGGCACTAGGACATGAATTCTCCAAGTTCAAAACATGAGAATTGGAAGAAGGAATAGCCAAAAGACTAGTTCCCTTGAGTTGTGCCGGAGTAGCAGATTGCGCCTGGGTTGCCGATTGCTTGGGTTACGCCATAGTCCTACGGACTACTGGTGGCGCCTTGGCAGCAACTTTGATAGACTGTGCCTCGATAGTAGCTTGAACTGACAGCGCCTTGGCAGCAAAGATAGTAGTAGGCTGCACATAGGCAGCAGAATGAGCAGATTGTGCCCTAGCAACTGAAACAGGCTGTACTGGAGCCACTGGGGCGGATTGCGCCTTGGTCATTGAGCACTCAAGTTGCGCCTGGGCAACAGCAACTGTAGGAGATTTAGGAGTCCACACAGTCCTGTTTTTGGCGATAGCCACCGTGCGCTTGTTGCTCTTGGTGTTGATTATATTCTCGTAGGCTGTCTGGTTGACTTGAACAACCAAAGTCTTCTGCGTCTTGCCAATCGACGCAATGTCACATTGAGTTGTCACTTTCTCGTCGGAGGAGAAAGTCGTCCCCAGTAGAGTCGCCATTTTGTTTGCAAAAACAAAATTTGTTTATTCCAAACTTATAAAAGAGTATAAAGTACAATAAATTCTGGAGAAGTACAACTTTAGGAATCTGATCAGAAGATGATCACTTTATCCCTTGGACTATGTGAACTTGAAGACTGTAGCCTCTGGAGAACGCAAGCAGCAATTTTACAAAAGTTCTTGATCTATATCTGTGTTGTCTGATGATGATTGGAAACTCTATTTATAGAGTTCTTGAAATAACTATTTTAGCAGTTATTCTGATGGTGCACGAAGCTGGATTGCGCCACATTAAGTTGTGCTAACCTCCTATTGCGCCAACTTTCATTCAGTTGTCAATCGTGTACTAACTGTATTTGGACGCAGTCTGATATCAGGCGCAACCTGATCAGTGGCGCAGTATGTTCTCTGAGCTTCATATCAATGGTGCAACCTAATTCTTGGGGCATAATTTGATCACTGATCAGTATATTCAGGACGCAACTTGATTTTTAGGCTCTACATTAGGAAATTAATTTCCATTGGGGCTAAGTCCCGTAGGGGCTTAGCAACTCGGACTCGAACTCGGACTCGGGCTCATGGGCTCATGAGGCGTAATGTGGCATTTTGTTGGCGCACTTTGCACTTAGCATGTCAACATCGTCGCTAGGCGTATAGTGTGCTTAAGTTGTGCGAGCTACTTGCGCGGCCACGTTGCGCGGCCACGTTGCGCACACACTGTAACACCCAGTTTTCCAAATGAGGGTAATTTTGAAATTTTGTTGTTTATAATTATTTTAATAATGATATTTAATTCATGATATGATTTTTGGTGATTTTAAATCATTTTAAAATTGTTTAAATGAATGACTTGTGGTTTTGACGTTTTGCTAGTGAAACCCTAGAGACTGTTTGACCCAGAGCCTAACCATGTGATTATGATATTTTAATGTCATTTCTGGCCTAAGAATATTTTGCATTTGACCTCTTTGAATTATTCTGATATTTATTTTATTATTTATGATATTGTTTTGGGGTTATTTGAGTCGGGTTCGAATTTCATCTCAATCTGACTTGTAACGGGGACCCGGGGTAACTTAGACTCTAGTTGGACCCATGCATTAGTTAGCCATGGCCCATATTTTAATTAGTCATGTTAGAAAGATTAGTCATAATCCTAATTATTAGGTTAACCATTTAGAGTTTTTATTTTGATCCTTTTACCCCCCAAACCATAACCAAAATTGTTTTAAACACTTGTAACTAAGGGAGGGGCAAACTTATAATATTCAATGAGGGGGGGATATAACCATTGTGGCCGGCCCTAATAGGACTCCCATCTTATTTCCTTTCTTTGAGAAGTCTTCTTCCCCAAGTGCTCTCAAGCTCTCCCAAGGAAGAAGCCTTTCTCCTTGGATTTTCTCTCCTTTAGGTAATATTTCCTTCTCTTTTATTTCTCCATTTTGCATTTAGGAAGGTTTTAACCATAGGAATGACCCCCATTGTTGTGTCCCTATTTTGTGTCCTCTTGTGTCCATTATGTGTCCTTTAGGGATTTCTATTGTATTATTGTTGTGTCTTGTGTTTATGGGGAAAACCCCCAAACTTGGACACACTTTATATTTAAAATATTGATTAAATGAATTAATTCATATTAAATCTCAGATTTGAATATGTAGAGATGTGTTCTTGAGTACTTTACATTTCATTCATGTATCTCTTATAGATGTGTTCATGTTACATATATAGATTTGTGTATGTATATATATTTATATATTGTAATGAGAGTGTATCTATATTTATATATGTAATAAATGGTTCATGATGATTATATAATCAATTTTGTGAGTGGGGTTCCTCATATTATTATTGCCATTATTGTTGTGGATAATTAGGATATATATGGTGTATTCTTTTGGCTCAAACTATCTAAATCCGTCATGATTTTTATCCACGTTTTTAATTTCAGCCCTAACTTAGAAATGTCATAACTTCTAGCTCAAAGCTCGGTTTAATCTCCCCTTTTTTTTAAAATAAGCGTATTGAAGTTAGATTTACAAAAACATGTATTAATAGGCCTAATTCTTTCTGTAACTTTCTGGAGAATTATTTGAGTGTCAGCTGTACGAAAGACAAACGCGTTCTCGGTGTTTTCGCGATTCCGGGAGTTTCCGGAAACGAAAACGCGATCCGTTTGAAGTTTCGGAAAGCTAACACATAGATCTATAACACACTTTAATCCTAGATTTTAATTCATACTGAGTTGGTACAGTATTGATTATTAGTAGGAGTTACTATTCGGCATATGCATTTTGTGCACCCTTGTGTGTAATATAATGTTCTATTTGATTTTAACCCATGTTAATTTATATACATTATGTAACTAAATAGAGAATGCAAACATGAGTAAATGGTTAAATAAATGATGTATGAGGTATAAGTATCCTATCTAATGTAAGCATGTATAAGTATGGCTTGTAATGAATATGTAGGTTCCATAGTATGTAATGTATGGTGCATATAGTAGTGCAAGAGAATAAATGAATGATGAATGAATGCAAGCATGAATGTAATGTAATAATAGATGTAATGTATGCAATATACAAGTTAATGAGATGTAATGTTCTATGTTAACACAAATCCTATATTACCTCATGTACCCCTTACACTATGTTGACACTATCACACTTGACACTTTGTTCACTTACACTTTGACACTCTTTGATATGTATACACTATGTATGCCCATTTAACCCTCACTTGCCCTTTTGCCATGTTCACATACACACACATAGCCTCTTAAATAAGTATTTATGAATATAGTTAACTTAGCTATGTATGTATATTATGTATATGTTAGCATATTGTGTTGTAATATATAAGTTTATATAACCATTTGAAATGCCATGATTATAGACCTAATGTTGAATACCAATATATGCATGTGTATATATGTGTAGACATATATAGCTTAAAGTAATAGATTACCTAGTGTATATCCAATGTGAATTCTTGCCTATTTGAGTATTGAATAATTGTATGCTATATAGAGTTGGGTGTATGTTGACTTGTATAGCCTTGTATTGATGTGTGCTTGCTAGGATAGTCTTGGTTAGGCCTAGTAAGACTTGTTGGGTTAGGACATGACCTAGTTTGACCTAGTTTGACTAGTACAGTTGACTAGAGTTGACCAAGGGTTGACTTTGTCCTAGTTTGACCTAGATTTATGTATAATGCATTGTAGTACTTTATATTACCCTTCTGGACATGTTGTGACTTGTGCTGTTCTAATTAGGAGCCAGACACCTCTCCTCGGACAGTATCTTTATCTTAGACATTCAGATATCAGGCGAGTACATTCTCCGATCATTTCATATCCTATTTAGAATTATTTTCCTGCTTTAAATTACTTTACTTGATACTGTCACGTTGGTCACACGGATTGGTACTATATGGATCTTTTCATGAGATATTATCCCCCTCGGGAGCATCGGATACTGCATGTTTTGTGCGTTTCACGAATCATCACGTATCTCTATGCTTCCTCTGATTCACGAATCGCTTGTGACACATGTACTCTCATGTTCACAGAGCCATCATGAATCACCTTCACGTATTACTCATTTTATGAGCCATGTGAAGTTTCACGAATCTTAACATAACTTGAACAGATCCTTGTGTATTGATTGGGGATGGGGGAGTAGAAATAGACATGTAAATATTATCCAAGTAGCTGTAGTCATGAATCACTCTCTTAGCTGTAGTCATGAATCTCCTATGCCATTCACATGTTTATATTTTACTCTGACTCACTAGTCACTGTTAGTTCTCTATGTATAGTAGATATTTCTATTACAGTTCTCTTTCTCTGTTTACATACCGTATTTTCTTCAGATCCTGTATCTTACTTTACTGCATGATTATATTTTCTAACCTGCTATGATCTGTTGAGATGTACTGTGCTCGCTCCAGTCCTGACTGGACCCGTTGATAAATTTTATAGATAGCCTGGAGGTTGCTTGCTAGCCTAGAGGAGACAGTAGAGGTTGCATAGATAGCTAGGGTTTTGCTTATAGTTTATTTTTAGTCATCTTGAGTTGTATTTATGGATTACTGTATTTGAGTTTGAGATGTATTCTGAGTTTGTATCTTAGACACTTAGACTTCTATATGTTGTACCTCTTTCGATTTCATGTTTTATCTTCTTTTATGCTCTATTAGATGTGATTGAGTTTACATTCTGCTATGTCACCCCATTCGGGGAGTATAAACTGTTTAGTCTTATACTGTTAGATGCATTGAGACCTAGGACAGCGTTCTACGCCGATA
>JANAVB010023598.1:15000-22500 GCA_029216955.1 Iris pallida
AAGTCATACATTCCAATCCATCTCGCATTCCATAACATAATCCACCATTCATATGGGGAGCTCCGTCGGCGTTATGCCCCAACACATCCATATTGATGCACGACGCCTAACGGCTTAGTCGTCTCGTACTCATATTCACGCATCTCGTTCATAATGTTATTCGCATAGCCTACTTTCGTATTTACTTGGTCTTTTCGTAGCTTAAGTGCACAAAGGCACGCTCAGCACCGTATTCAATGTTCTACGCCTAGAGTTCAATGTTCTCGGAGCCGTGCACCTGATGCACATCTCGATGTTGTCTTTCAATGTTCTACCATCCTGCCCTATCGCGACTCGTGCACTTGATGCACGTCGCTTCAATATTTCGATTGTTCAATGTTCTATCTTAGTGTTCAACGCATACTTAGACACTTACTCGCCGAGCCACGCTCGCTAACTCGATAACATATTTTGCACCATAACATATTTTATTAGACGTGAAGGAATAGGGAGAGAGAGAGTCAAGAACCCGCCCACCTTAAGCCGATACGCCTTGCTGCCTCGCCGATTGAAGCGTTTCGCTTTCATAACTCGATCGCATAGCTAACTCTTGGACTTAGCCATTCCTTTGCTCTCCTCGGTTGATTTGGCCTATCGTGCCCATGCCACAATCCGTTGCAAGGCCACGATTTGGTTTTGCGGACACTTCATTGCATAAGGCAAAATGCCGACCTCTTATTGTCCAGCGTAGAAGCATAGCCTGCACACCAGATCAACTAAAATCAGCACTTGCTCAAACGGGACTTACTCTTTGCATCGATTCGATTCATAGATTCCAACCGACTCAAAGCTTACCTTTGGCCAACGCAACACTTGCATCGATTCATATCGATACCTCATCGGGTCAACGCAACTCTTCGAGTCAACGACTCATCGTAATGCACCGATGCGGAGCGGGGCATTACATAATATACCACTCAAAATCAGGTTCGTCCTCGAACCGAAACCAACACTTAATCCAAGTGCCTCGCATAGATCGCTTCACGATCTCGTGCTACTATCGTTGAATCATACAACTCAGTCTGGATCATACACATATTTTAGGCGTCCCACCAATATATGCATTTCAGCCAAGCTTAGTTGTAAGATATCGGGACAACTAACAAACTCAACTTAAATCCTCAAACACCAAACATTCCGTATTCGACTTAGTCATATCTTAGCGCCTATTCCCAAAATACTCTTCGTATGCATCATCCCATAACATGCGATCATCTCCCAACATCTTATACATAACTTAATTCAACCATAACTTCGATCTCGTAAGTTTCTCGCCGGCCACCTAACACTCGCATTGCATCGAGTCATTGCGCATCCGATCACAACAATTCTCTGCAACGCCTATTCGCCCAACCGTTTGCCTATCTCTCACATAACCCAAGTCTTTCATTAATCATTCATAACATTAGCCTTAACAACATGGACTATGTCAACATGTCACAAATTCTTTTGTCTATAATCCGTACTAAGTCTCGACGCAACTATCCATACGTGATCCACATTCTCTCGCTCTATCCATACGTTGCGTCTGGGACTACCCCCGCTAGGTAACTTATCCAGACATTACGCTCGCACTCTCCCGACACAAGAGGTCGACTTGAGTCTACGATGCTCAAAGGCAACAATCTTTCTGACCCAAGGTCTCTTACGTTACGTCTATCTCCGATACTCGACCGAGTACGAATCCTTTACTTAGTCCCCGATTCAATGATGACTAGTTCGTTTCGTAATATCGATGGTGCGCTCAACACACATGGCCTAACCGTGTTATTAAAACCGATCTACGACACAACTCTTAGGGTCATTCTACCATTCGTTGCTCTCGCGCATTGCAAAATCCTTGTAATCGCCTTACCGCGTCACTACGCTAAGCACGTTCCTCAACATACACTACCTCATTCCTTATCCTTCTTACGCGACTTCTTTAGGGTCATCCTATGGGACTTCAACATTCCCTTGATTTGGCGGTCAAGTCTTCTAGGGTCATCTGCCCCGAAACTACGCTCGATAATTGAAGATCATCAACGAGGGACAGTTACAACGAACCATGCTATATCCTATCGCGGAGCCAAATCAATTTCCGATACTTCCTATGGGACTTTACCCAATCCGACATACCAATCCATAATTTGTCTACTCCCGCACAACTGATGTGCCGTTACTACTCGAGTCACTTAGGCACTGCCGTTGACAATATCGCACAATCCTCAATTCTACCTTCGCATCAAACCACAAATCCATATCCAAATTGCTACGCCTCGTAAGTTCGATCATCCCCGCTGGATGAATCACCATACCAGCGCTCACGCGGAATGATCGTTCTAATTTGACGTAACGCATGTGCGAGGCTGGTGTTGCGCTCGCTCAAGACAAGAATGTCAACATAGTGGTGATCTGCGAAGCAATCTTTACACTTCCATTTTCATCCAAGCAATATCCCTCGACTCTCAAATTCTCCGAAGCGTTCCTACCGTTATCATCCAAACTGCCATCAACTTAACTTGCATCTTATTCATCCAACAACAATGCTCAACATAATTTTTCGTTCATTCGATCAGAGTATCCCCGAGTTATTACATATCGTCTTTGATACGCCTCAATACCATCGTCGATATGCATAACTTGAACATCTTCCTTTCTCATAAGCTCAAACCCGTTGCAATCATTGCCATTATCCGAACTTGAATACGAATCAAGTCTCGCACTTATCAAGATCCAATCGGTTGTAACTACTTAACATCATCGCGACATAATTTTAAATTTCACATATTCATTCTCATATCCCTAACTCGTACTTCCAATTGTGCTACCGATTCATCGCGTTAACCCAAATTTGTTCGCACAATTTCTCCGTACTTACTCAACATGTTCCGAAGAAGTCTCCGTACTAACTCAACATAAGTTCGACCGGGTCGACCATTTCCTCAACGTAACATTCATTCGCATATGCTCGGGCTATCGTTCGACTTATACTTAGCGAATCCTCGACCGACGTATCCTCCGTAGGCACGACTTCACGCATACTCATTTAACTAATTCACCAAAGCATACTTATATCGACTCCTATCGCATCATTTCTACTCGAGTCTCGGTACCATTTCATCCGTTGCGAACAAACATATCGTAACCACATAATCATTTCGACGAAACCTATCGCAAGTCACCAAGCGCCTTAACATAACCATCGCTAAGTGGTATTCCATATACCACTCAGGATCGAGCCTATCGTTATCGATACAATACTTCGCTATACTTGTTCGCATAATTGGTATTGCATATACCACTCGGAATCGAGTCATTACTCGACATCACACTTCGCATAGGTCCGACTTCTATCTCAACTTAACCGTCACGTATGGCGATCCTTCCGATCCCAGCTCTAACGTCAGCTCAAGTTTGGAACTCATTCAATCTAACCGTACCATGGCGATCATCTCGATCACACCCGCAACATTCGCTTATTCAAAGCTCAATGCAACATATGGCCAACATACACGTTTGCCCACACAACTCGACTTAGCGACCAACTCGATTCGTTACTATCGCATCCACGATCTTCGAATCCCGCACGTTGCAGCTCGTGCAACAACTTAGTCTCGATACTTAAGGTCTTTACTCAATCTCGAACAACATTTTGCTATCCATCCGTATAGCCATACTACGCACATCATACCGTATCGACTCGTCGCACCGATGCAACGAACGATCCACGACTTGCTGCACTCCGTGCAACCGATAACACATAACTATTTCCGTAGTCACATAACACGTATCGCCTCACATATCGACCCGTTGCACTTCGTGCAACCAACAAAACATATCCCTCGCACTTCGTGCGACCGCTAACACATAACGCCTCGCACTTCGTACGACCGATAACACATAGCTCCTCGCACTTCGTGCGACCGACCACACATATCGTTGCACTTCATGCAACCAACATCACCATATTCGTTGCACTTCGTGCGACCAGCATTCCATAACTCGTTGCACTGCGTGCAAATAACATCCCCTCTCGTTGCACTGCGTGCAACCAACACTCTCCGATGGCACCCGAAGATAGCGTAATAGTCACGACATACTTGTGGCAGACGTACGCACTTAATATAGACTTATTGTATGGAACATCCAATGTAGCGTCGAGCAGATCCATGAGCCATGCGGTTGCGGAAACAACTTAGAGTCAACTGAATTCGATAACGAAGCAACTGAGGGTCAAAGAGATTCACGCACGGTCCAAAGGATGGAACCGCTCTGATACCAACTTGTCACGCCCCGACCCGGGAAATCGCTTGTCCTCGCTAGATTTTACCCGAATCATCGTCCTCGCTGGGGCGTGATGCCGCACGAGCCTGGAGTTGCGCTCGTGCAAGGCAAGATAACAGGTTCACATAGAACTATCTCAAATCGATAACATAAGCAGCGGAAGAAGACAAAGTAAAACATACGAATCTCTTTTATTCATATTGAACTGAAGGTTACAAAGGCTCTGAATAGCCCAACATAAAATGCCAATTGGCTACAACGCTCATGATCTCTCTAGCTCACAAAGGATTACATTGTTCCATGCATTATGCCTCTTTATAGCCACCAAGTAGTCTTCGGCCGAACATCTCCATGTCGCAAGTCCGAACGCATATGCGGAAGCTCCTCTTGAACGCCAAGGACTCCATGCCTCGGCACGTCCAAGCCAAGCTCCGCCCCGAGCTGATCATAACCTGAACCTGCACATAAACTAGTAGGGGTTTAGTGCTTTCGTCCTCGCTTCGCACTGATCAAGACACGCTCGCACCCAAACCAAACACTTATTCATTTAGTGAGCATGCATATTACTTTGTGGTCTTTCTATTTAGCCTTAGGATCAGTTTTTATGGCAAAACTTAACATAGCATATTATTATAATGTGTCACCACATCCCGTGTTTCTGCAGCAGATACAGTTAGCCATAACATAAACGTAAACATAGTGTTCGTGCTCATGCCGTCCCATTTTCCCTTAGCCTGCAGTGGTTAGAACTTAACATAAGCAAACATACGATTCGTACAACCGACCGATCATAAACATAAACATATGCATAATGGGTAGCAGGCCCTGCGCCTGCACCCAGCTCTCATCTCAGCCCACCGGCCCTAACTATATGAAGGTCACGGGGTGTCGCACCGTAATGGACTTGGCATCTCATATGTGTAAGCCTACAATCGCTTCGATACGGGTTGCTAGCCCAGTATCTGAAGGATCCCAAACTTACGGGTATCATAGCTTATCACAGCACTGGACGGTCGCAATCCGTCCGAATGTTGTGCACCATAAATACCACACATAATTCCCTCCTAGGCCGAACGGTCCCGGCGCCCCGGCGTAACCGTTCGAGGGAAGCCACACCCGTGCACGGGCAATCCGAGTCCATTGACCATGCAATACGTTCCATAGCATACAAGTCATACATTCCAATCCATCTCGCATTCCATAACATAATCCACCATTCATATGGGGAGCTCCGTCGGCGTTATGCCCCAACACATCCATATTGATGCACGACGCCTAACGGCTTAGTCGTCTCGTACTCATATTCACGCATCTCGTTCATAATGTTATTCGCATAGCCTACTTTCGTATTTACTTGGTCTTTTCGTAGCTTAAGTGCACAAAGGCACGCTCAGCACCGTATTCAATGTTCTACGCCTAGAGTTTAATGTTCTCGGAGCCGTGCACCTGATGCACATCTCGATGTTGTCTTTCAATGTTCTACCATCCTGCCCTATCGCGACTCGTGCACTTGATGCACGTCGCTTCAATATTTCGATTGTTCAATGTTCTATCTTAGTGTTCAACGCATACTTAGACACTTACTCGCCGAGCCACGCTCGCTAACTCGATAACATATTTTGCACCATAACATATTTTATTAGACGTAAAGGAATAGGGAGAGAGAGAGTCAAGAACCCGCCCACCTTAAGCCGATACGCCTTGCTGCCTCGCCGATTGAAGCGTTTCGCTTTCATAACTCGATCACATAGCTAACTCTTGGACTTAGCCATTCCTTTGCTCTCCTCGGTTGATTTGGCCTATCGTGCCCATGCCACAATCCGTTGCAAGGCCACGATTTGGTTTTGCGGACACTTCATTGCATAAGGCAAAATGCCGACCTCTTATTGTCCAGCGTAGAAGCATAGCCTGCACACCAGATCAACTAAAATCAGCACTTGCTCAAACGGGACTTACTCTTTGCATCGATTCGATTCATAGATTCCAACCGACTCAAAGCTTACCTTTGGCCAACGCAACACTTGCATCGATTCATATCGATACCTCATCGGGTCAACGCAACTCTTCGAGTCAACGACTCATCGTAATGCACCGATGCGGAGCGGGGCATTACATCCCGTGGCCTCGCACGGGAGCTTCGCACAAGGGTCCGTGGTGCAGCAGCGGGCCTTGCTGCACCGGGCGCGTCAACGATAGGGTCGTGGGGGATTTCGTTCGCACAGCATCCCATTTTGCCCGCAAAGCCGCACCTACTCAAAATTTGTTGCGCCGCCCAAATTTCAGCTCAACTCGCTTCCCCCTATAATAGATTTGCAGTTTTATTGTTGGGCTGACTCCGGGGTACCAAAGTGCTTGAGGAGCTTGTCATTTTTGGGGAAAACGCGCCCAACCTCCCGCTCGGTCGGGGGGGTTCGAAACTGGCACGAGTTGCGGCAGATTCTGTCGCACGGGCTGAGAGCTGCGCGCCGTGCGCAGAAACAGCTGCAACGCCTCGCCTCGCGCTGGGACGCGAGCGAGGCGGGCGGCCCGTGCAGCCGTTCGATGCGCTGGTCGCCTCAGCGTGCCGCCGCGAGCCCGTGCTCGCCGATGCAGCCTGTCAGGCCCACGCCGTGGGCAGAAACTGCCGCGCGACAGAAAACGTCGCGAACCGTCGCGCACCCAAAGCCAGCAAGCGCCCGGTCGCTGGATCGCCGCGCGCGGGCAGCCGTTCGACGCGCCGTGCACCCCCCGCGCGCACGGGATTGTGGCGCGCGACGAACATCCCCCCCTTCACCACCTACTCCCCTATAATAGATTTGCAGTTTTATTGTGGGGATGACTCCGGGGGACCAAAGTGCTTGAGGAGCTTGTCATTTTTCGCGCGCAGCCGCAGGCCGCGCCCGTGCTCGCCGATGCAGCCTGTCAGGCCCATGCCGTGGGCAGGAATCTGCCGCGGGGCAAACGAAGTACCGCGAGGCACACAAACCGCAGCATATGCGCACCCGGTCGATCCCGTGCAGCCGATAGGGCCTGTCAGGCCCACGCCGTGCACAGAAAATCTTCGTGCGCGCTGAAACTGCTGCAACGCATGCGTTTCTGTGTCCCGTGCGGCCGACAGGGCCTGTCAGGCCCACGTCGTGCACGGAAATTCTTCCCATGCGCAGAAACTGCTGGAACGCTTGCATTTCCGTCCCCGGTGCGGCTGATAGGCCATGT
>JANAVB010023599.1:0-347500 GCA_029216955.1 Iris pallida
GATGAAGTAGAAGAAGAAGAGGGCCAGCAGCTGCACAGCAGTCAAGGCAGCTGCAGCAGTAGCATCAAAGCAGCAGCTGCAGTGGCAGCTACCCCCCCTTTTAACCCATATAACCCCCCTATATATATAGTATATAGATACGTATATATATTTATATATATGTATATCGATAGATAACTAAAGAGTTAGAAGGAAATTAGAAGAAGAAGTTTAGAAAATTTAAGAAGAAGAATTAGAATTGAAGAGAATGAGAGGAAATTGAGGAAGAGAATGAGATTAGGAATTAGAAGAAGATTAGAAAAGGAAGAGAGAAAGGAAGAATAGGAAGAAGGAAAAGAATAAGAAGAATTTGAATAAGGAACTAGAAGAAGAGTTAGAAGGAGAAGAATTGAAGGGTAAAACTTAGAAGAGGAATGAGAAGTTAGAAGTTAGGAATACAATAATAGGGGAAATTGATTAGAGGGCGAAATCGAGCTCCGAGTATCGGAACGATGAAACTTCTAGATTATATGAATTAGATTTTTCGGGTAGGCTCCCGAGTTGAAATCGAAGTCGTAGGGCGCCGGTATCGCGTCGTACCATTGCGTATCTTGAAATATTCAAGATATCGGCAATGGGCCGTATCATGGACTGGATGTCCACTTTACCTAGGTATTTTGGTAGGTAACGTATGTATAGGTTAGTATCCTACTACCCTAGGGAGCACGGGTCAAAATACCAAGCGTAGGTAGGCTAACTTGATAATTGCCTAAGTTAGAATTTTACCATTTTTAAGGGTAAAATAGGATATTGGCCTACGACCAAGATTTGAGTTTCGAAGTCCAAGATGGACTTGGATATGGGTTGTAAGGGTTGGTAATGATTAGAAATAGTCGCCTAGACCTAGTCTTGACCTCGGTTGACTTTTTAGACCAAAAGTCAACTATAGGTCAACACTTTACCCAATTTAGTCCCAAATTCCGTTAAACTTGAGCAGTTGACCAAAAGTCAACTATTAGTCTGACCTAGGGTTGACCTAGAGTTGACCAGAGTTGACCAGATGACCAAAAGTCAACTGTAAGTCAACTTTCGACCTAGTTTGATTCGGATTGACTTCCAATGTCCTCCTATGACCAAGGTTGACCTAACTAGACCTATCTTGACCTAGTATGACTTTGTTAGGCCTAATATGACTTAGATTAACCTTGTACCATCTATTTTGACCTTGTTTGACCTAGACTGACTTAGTTTGACGTGTCTTGACCTATTTTTGACTCATGTTGACTTAATTTCACTTCCAAACCATTATATTGATACAGTATTCCATCTATAGGTCCTCGAGGCACTGATCTTGGACTCAGTCGACTTATTCATCACAGTACAGGCGAGTACATTCTCTGATAATATTTCTGTTTTATGATATCGTCTTTATTTCTAGTATTTAGTGTAGATTATCCTTGTTCTCTTGACACATTGTTCACACGGATTGATATTTGTCTGGATCCCGTCATAAGATGTTATTTATATATGGTATACACTGGGCAAGTCTTTATTGCTTATTGTTCATTGTATAGATACGATTCCTGCGTAGGCTCGCGACCTCCTCAGAGAATACATATCATGACGTGTCATGACTGGATCCACTATATTAGTCAGGGATGGGGGTGTTAGCGTAGATATGTGATCAATACCCCACAGTATTGTATTGTATCATCATTGTATAGTGTTAATCATACACTCACGTATGATTAGCCAGGCCAAACATTGTATCAAGTTCTAAGCCGATCACATGTTGAAACTAATACTAAACTCACATAGATATGGTTCCAGATTTTTGTACATGATTTATACTGTTTTTTCTGTTCTTACATTCAGATTACAGTCTTGACATGCCTTACCATGATTCATGTACACATTATTTACTTCGTAGATTCTCTCTATTTACTGCTATATTTTCAATATCGTCTAACTAGAACTGTTATTGAGATTTGTGCTCGTTCCATCCTGACTGGATATGTTGACAAAATTTTACAGATTGTGGCGAGGAGGATTGTCCTACCTACTACGGTCCGGTTGACGTAGTGGACGTAGACTTGGAGACCTTGGTTCAGCAGGGCTTAGCTCCGCCCGACGAGCCTCTAGCTTAGTTTAGTTAGACTAGACATTTTGGACTGGACCTTGTCTCCAGCTTGCTACTTATGTTATTATATCTTGGATTGTATTAGAGACTGGGACTTAGAATTGTATATTATTTGTGTTTGGACTCGACAGGTTATATTTTATAGTATTGTTGTCTTTATCTTTCAGTCTTTGCTTATCTTAGAATTGTGATTGAGTATTCATATATTATCATTGCTTGTCCTCCTTTCGGAGTTGACCATATTCTCGACAGGTTTTGATATTATATATAAACTGTTGTTAGAGTAGAAAACCTACAGCGTTCCATGCCGTTTTTACGGTGAGGGCTGGGCGTTGTTACGTACACGTGCCCTTATAGCGGGTGCGGGTCGTGACACGTTTTAGTGGTGGCCCACGCAGGTCCTGAAGTCGCAATTAGTGCGATGTCGTAGCGGCACTCGTCTTAGAGTGTTGACTACGAGCCTGTGTTATACATAGGAGGTAGTAGGCTAAGAGTACTCAATCACAGTAGGATCTTTCCTTGCTTATCTTGCTTACCGTCTTTGATATTGATTTACTACATTCTAGCTGTCCTCCTTTGATATTGTCCTTCATGTGCCATATTGATATCTTCTTTTCAATTTGTCTCCAGGATAGTTATGACTCATTCTCCTGGTGAGGAGCACGGAGAGACGGAGAGGTCCGCTACCTCTGGCGGACAGGCTCCGGTCACTTCCCCTGCAGATGGGACTTCTGTTGGGGCTCTCGGGGGTACTCCTCCAGCGCTCTCGATGACCGTCCCTGGGGTTGCGGGTGCTCTTTCCGCAGTGCCGGGGGCCACGGCGGGAGCTGTCGGGGGCGTTCTTCCTCCTCAGCAGCGGATTCCTCCGCTAGTTGCAGACATACTTCCACCTCCACCTCCTCTGCCTACAGATATGGGGCAGATGCTTACCTTCCTCCAGCAGATGCTGAAAACTCAGAGAGCCCAGGCCGAGGCTCAGTAGAGGCAGACAGATGCGATACGTCAGGACATGGAGGATGCCCATCAGTTGGCCCTTGCAGCCGTGGAGCAGAGGGCTCCGCATTCGGGGACACGACCGAGGTACGGAGATATCCAGGACTTCAAGAAGCTCGGGTCCCGTGACTTTAGCGGGACCGAGGGTGTGGTCTATGCAGATGATTGGCTCGTAGATATCGAGCGGCAGATGAGGGCCTTCCGCCTGGCAGACGACCTAAAGGTCCAGGCGGTAGGTTTGCAGTTGCTAGACATTGCACGTACCTGGTTCAGAAATGAGCCAGCCCTAGCTGGAGAGGGCCGTACTTGGGCAGAGTTCAAGCTCCTCTTCAAGAAGAAGTTCTTTTTCCCCACGGACAAGATCGACCTGGTGCGGCAGTTCCAGGATCTGCAGCAGGGCAGTTTATCTGTGAAGGAGTACGCCGCGGAGTTCGACCATCTAAGCCGATACGCGGAGTACATGGTTCGTGACCCGAAGATCAGGGTGAGCCGTTTCAGAGAGGGGCTGATCTGGGACATCAAGATCCTCATTCCCTCCTTTTATGAGACTTATACCCAGATCTATGCGGAGGCCCGTAAGGTAGAGCGGGAGTGGGGCCTGAAGCCCAAGAAGGACCGTGATCTGTTTTCGGGGACTACCAGCAGTGCGGGGGGCTGCTAAGCGTCCTCAACTCCAGCATCATTCTATTTCGCAACGTCCGCAGCAGATTCCTGCTCCGATTAGGGCACCAGTTCAGCAGGTGCCCCGGCAGCAGCAGCAGGGACCGACGCAGCAGGCACCTACTTGCCACTACTGCAAAAGGTCCGGACATCTCTGGGAGGTTTGCAGGAGACGTTTGGGTGTGTGCCTATACTGTGGCACCGAGGGACATCAGGCGAGGGATTGTCCTTCGAACCATCGCCGTACAGCTCAGGGAGCACAGGGTAGGCCACCTATGGCACCGCATCACGCCCTCCACCAGCAGCGAGATATACCCCGCCAGGACAGGGTTTTTTGCGATGACAGTTGAGGATCCCGCAGGCATTG
Source organism: Iris pallida (assembly GCA_029216955.1). Classification (NCBI taxonomy): domain Eukaryota; kingdom Viridiplantae; phylum Streptophyta; class Magnoliopsida; order Asparagales; family Iridaceae; genus Iris; species Iris pallida. Next base: position 4,140 of record JANAVB010023599.1, read on the forward strand.
GACTAGGAGGTAGGGTCTTGCTCTTTCTTTTACCCGTTCTTTCCGTCCATTGATTGATGATTGCTTTCTTAGTACCTTTAGTTTGCATATGTGATGATCATGCTAGATTAAATAGAAAACCCCAATGAAGACTGCAATAACATGATACTGTAGAGATTTAAAACCATGCATGTGTTCTGATTTCCTGGATTTCATGTTATATAACTTAGGATAAAATTTAGTAGACCTTGATTGTTGGGTGCTTGACCTAGAGAAGAGTACGACCGCTTGAATTTCGAGGACGAAATTTTTTAAGGAGGGTAGATTTGTCACCCCCAGTTTTCGAATTAGGGGTATTTTTGTTATTTTTCAAGTTTTATAATTTCTAGGAATTTTTATTTATTTTATGTGATTATTTTGGGATTTATTTGGTTTGGTTTGGATTTTATCCAATTCGGACTCAAGTTGGAGACCCGGGTAGCCTGGACCCTAGTGGGACCCACATACTAGCTGGGCTTGGCCCACATACCATCCTAATTAGGTTAGAAATTATAAACCCTATTTCCATGGCTTAATTAGTCATTTTAGAGGCTTAATTATTATTTAGATTTAAATCGAAACGAACCCGAACCAACCCAACCTAAGTCTATTGGGTTTGGGAGCTTAATGGGCTTCACCCAAACCCAATATCCCCTCCCCCACCCCACATGGCCGGCCACAAGAGTAGGAGCCCCCCTTTCTTCATCACTAAGAAACTTTCTCTCTCTCTCTAATTTCATTTCTTCTTCCAAGCTCTTCTCCTCCAAGCAAGAAACCTATTCTAGGTATGCCTATGATTCTCTATTTATTACTCTTTGGCATTGATTGTCTTCACAATAATTATTGAGGGGGAGATTCTCTACACTTTGCCCATAAATTTCATAGGTTTCCCTAGAAATCTAGGTTAGGGATTTAATTTGGGGGTTTTCTAATATATATATATATATATATATATATATATATATATATATATATGTATTATATATTTATATTTAAATTTGTGTGTGTGTAGAGGAATGAGAGTGGTGGTTTTGTCATGAGGGTGGTGGAGTTGTCATGAGAGTGGTGGTGGTTGTGTGTGAGAGTGAGTGTGTGTTTGTGTGTGAGAGTGAGTGTGTGTTTGTGTGGTAGGGAGAGTGTGTGTGTGTGTATTTATATATATATCTATATGTGTGGGTGTATGTAAATATATATATAGAGTATATATAAATGTGTATGTATATGGATATATAGATAGATATATGGATATATATATAGATAGATATATATATATGGATATATATATATAGATAGATGGTTAGACAGATAGGTGTATATATATATATATATATATATATATATATATATATATATATATATATATATATATATATATATATATATATATATATATATATATATATATATAGAGAGAGAGAGAGAGAGAGTGGGAGAAGTAGAGAAGATGAAGTAGAAGAAGAAGAGGGCCAGCAGCTGCAGCAGCATTAGCATGCAGCAGTAGCAGCAAGGCAGCTGCAGCAGTAGCAGCAGGCAGCTGCAGCAGCAGCTGCAGTGGCAGCTACCCCCCCTTTTAACCCCATATAACCCCGCTATATATATATAACCCCGCTATATATATATAGGTATATATAGATACGTATATATATGTATATATATATATATGTATATAGATAGATAACTAAAGAGTTAGAAGTAAATTAGAAGAAGAAGTTAGAAAAGATTTAAGAAGAAGAATTAGAATGGGAAGAGAATGAGAGAAAATTGAAGAAGAGAATGAGATTAGGAATTAGAAGAAGATTAGAAAATGAAGAGAGAAAGGAAGAATAGGAAGAAGGAAAAGAATAAGAAGAATTTGAATAAGGAGACTAAAAGAAGAGTTAGAAGGAGAAGAATTAGAAGGGTAAAACTTAGAAGAGGAATGAGAAGTAGAAGTATAGGAATACAATATAGGGGAAATCAAGTTAGAGGGCGAAATCGAGCTCCGAGTATCGGAACGCGATAAAACTTGGCGTAGACCTAGATTATATGAATTAGATTTTGCGGGTAGGCTCTCGAGTTGAAATCGGAGTCGTAGGCCGCCGGTATCGCGTCGTACCATTGCGTATCTTGAAATATTCAAAATATCGGCAATGGACCGTATCATGGACTGGATGTCCACTTTACCTAGGTATTTTGGTAGGTAACGTATGTATAGGTTAGTATCCTACTACCCTAGAGAGCACGGGTCAAAATAACAAGTGTAGGTAGGCTAACTTGATAATTGCCTAAGTTAGAATTTTACCCTTTTTAAGGGTAAAATAGGATATTGGCCTACGGCCAAGATTTGAGTTTCGAAGTCCAAGATGGACTTGGATATGGGTTGTAAGGGTTGGTAATGATTAGAAATAGTCGCCTAGACCTAGTCTTGACCTCGGTTGACCACGGTTGACTTTTCAGACCAAAAGTCAACTATGGGTCAACACTTTATCCAATTTAGTCCCAAATTCCGTTAAACATGAGCAGTTGACCAAAAGTCAACTATTAGTCACCATTGACCTAGGTTTGACCTAGAATTGACCAGAGTTGACCAGATGACCAAAAGTCAACTATAAGTCAACTTTCGACCTAGTTTGATTCAGATTGACTTCCAATGTCCTCCTATGACCAAGGTTGACCTAACTAGACCTATCTTGACCTATTATGACTTTATTAGGCCTAATATGACTTAGATTAATCCTGTACCATCTAGTTTGACCTTGTTTGACCTAGACTGACTTAGTTTGACGTGTTTTGACCTAATTTTGACTCAGTATGACTTAATTTCACTTCCAAACTATTATATTGATACAGTATTCCATCTATAGGTCCTCGAGGCACTGATCTTGGACTCAGTCGACTTATCTATCACAGTACAGGCGAGTACATTCTCTGATAATATTTCTGTTTTATGATATCGTCTTTGTTTCTAGTATTTAGTGTAGATTATCCTTGTTCTCTTGACACATTGTTCACACGGATTGATATTTGTCTGGATCCCGTCATAAGATGTTATTCCTCTTATATATGGTATACACTGGGCAAGTCTTCATTACTTATTGTTCATTATATATATACGATTCCCGCGTAGGCTCGCAACCTCCTCAGAGAATACGTATCATGACTGGATCCACTATATTAGTCAGGGATGGGGGTGTTAGCGTAGACATGTGATCAATACCCCATAGTATTGTATTGTATCATCATTGTATAGTGTTAATCATACACTCACGATGATTAGCCAGGCCAAACATTGTATCAAGTTCTAAGCCGATCACATGTTGAAACTAATACTAAACTCACATAGATATGGTTCCAGATTTTTGTACATGATTTATACTGTTTTTCCTGTTCTTACATTCAGATTACAGTCTTGACATGCCTTACCATGATTCATGTACACATTATTTACTTCGTAGATTCTTTCTATTTACTGCTACATTTTCAATATCGTCTAACTAGAACTGTTATTGAGATTTGTGCTCGTTCCATCCTGACTGGATATGTTGACAAAATTTTACAGATTGTGGCGAGAAGGATTGGCCTACCTACTACGGTCCGGTTGACGTAGTGGGCGTAGACTTGGAGACCTTGGTTCAGCAGGACTTAGCTCCGCCCGACGAGCCTCTAGCTTAGTTTAGTTAGACTAGACATTTTGGACTGGACCTTGTCTCCAGCTTGCTACTTATGTTATTATATCTTGGATTGTATTAGAGACTGGGACTTAGACTTGTATATTATTTGTGTTTGGACTCGACAGGTTATATTTTATAGTCTTGTTGTCTTTATCTTTCAGTCTTTGCTTATCTTAGAATTGTGATTGAGTATTCATATATTATCATTGCTTGTCCTCCGTTCGAAGTTGACCATATTCTCGACAGGTTTTGATATTATATATAAACTGTTGTTAGAGTAGAAAACCTATAGCGTTCCACGTCGTTTTTACGGTGAGGGCTGGGCATTGTTACGTACACGTGCCCTTATAGCGGGTACGGGTCGTGACACGAATGAAACCCTTTTTCAATAGGTCATCAATCTGCTCTTTCATCTCTACGGCCTCCTTGGGATTCACTCTATAGTAAGCCCGGGATACTGGTGATGAACCCGACACTAAATCTATGGTGAACTCCACATCTCTGTCAGGCGGAAGCCCTGGAAGATCCTCTGGGAATACATCCATAAACTCCCTGATGATAGGGTGTGGCGGTGCTACGTCCCCAACTGTCGCACAACAGTTCGGCTCTAGGCTGATCTCCGGCCCTGTCCTCCTGACACTGAATGGTGCTGTGCCTGGGGGACTGAACAAAATACTACCCTCATGACAATCTATAGATGCATGGGCATAGCTAAGCCAGTCCATCCCCAATATGATATTATAACCGGGGAGTGGCATCACAAAGAATCGTCCCCTGAACTCTCTCCCGGCTATAAAAATAGAACATCTATAGATAGCTCTAATAGGCACTGGTCCTCCTCCCATCATCACTCTATTAATCTCTGCAGTAGGTGTAGCTACTAGATGGTGTTTATGCATAAACTCTAATGATAGGAAGCTATGAGATGCACCAGAATCAAACAAACATAGAGCTAGAAAAGTATGCAAATAAACATGACATGTGATGACGTCAGCTAAGTAATCTGGCTCCGAAACCTGCTCCGGCTCCGGCTCAAGAGCTAGACTATAAACCTTCTCCTGAGGTCTCTTTTGCTGCTGCAGATGCTGCCCAAACCTCTGCTGCTGAGTCGGAAGTGGTCCTCTAGGTATCCTGGCAGCTGGGTACTCTCGAAGCTGATGAGTGGCAGACCCACAAGCCAAACACTGCCCCAACTTCTTCCTGCAGATGGAAGCGTCGTGGCCTACCCTCTTGCAGAATGCACAAAAACCTCCCTTCGGCTGCTGTCGGGGTCCCGGGGCTCTAACTGGCGGGGTCGGGTGATGTGATGTAGGAGGACGGTAGGTCTGCTGGGGCGGCGTCGGTGCTCTCTACTGGAAAGCCTGACGCTTGGACGGTCCCTCGAAGTGTACAGAAGCCGGCCTCTTGCTAGACAGAAGACGCTCCTCGATGCTCCGGGCCAACTCTAGGCTCTGGTAGTAGTCAGTCGTACCGTTCGCCACTATAAGAATGCCGATATCTGGAACTAGACCATGGCAAAACCTACGGGTTATCTCCTCTGGATCTGCAACCAGACTAGGAGCGAAACGGCTCAGGCGACTAAACTCTGCCGTATACTCGTCAATAGAACGGTTCCCCTGCTGGATGTTCTGGAATCGTAGCCCCATGGCTACTCTAGCAGTGGTCGAGAAGAATTTCTTCTTGAACTGGGTCTTGAACTGATCCCAAGTGGCCCTCCCTCTCGCAAACAACGGCTCATTCCGGAACCAGACTCCTGCCAAGTCTATCAGCAGAAATCCCGCTGCCTCGACCTGGAGGTCACCCGGCGTCCTAACTCCAAGGAGCTTCCTCTCTACCGAGTCTAGCCAGTCATCTGCTACTACTATGCCCTCAGTCCCTGAGAACTCCTTGGGATTCAGACCCATGAAGTCCTTGATCGTTCCCGCTCTCTGTCGTGGCTCTACAGGTGGTGGGACCACGGTACGTTCCTCAGAACGCTCCATGCTCTGGCAGAGTAGGGTAGTCTGCTCCTGATGGGTTGTTAGGAACCCCTGGATCATAGTGAGCAGTTGGTTCTGTCACGACCCGCACCCTAGAGTAAGGGCACGAGATGTGGGTACGTCCAACCTACGCCGCAGTGTCGGCGGTAGAACGCTGTCCTAGGTCTCATGCATCTAACAGTATAAGGCTAAGCAGTTTATACTCCCCGAATGGGGGTGACATAGCAGAATGTAAACTCAATCACATCTAAGGTAGAGCATAATAGAAGATAGATAAAACATGAAATCCAAAAGAGATACAGCAGATAGAAGTCTAAGTGTCTAAGATACACCAACCCAGAAATACATCTCAAAGCTCAAATACAGTAATCCATAAAATAAATACAACTCAAGACAACTGAAAATAAGCTATAAGCAAACCCTAGCTATCTATACAACCTCTACTGTGTCTCCTCTAGGCTAGCAGGCAACCTCCAGGCTATCTGTAAAATTTATCAACAGGTCCAGTCAGGACAGGAGCGAGCACAGTACATCTCAACAAATTATAGCAGGTCAGGATATATAATCATGCTAGAGAGTAAGATACAAGATACTGAAAGAATAACATGATAAAAAGAGAGAGACTGTAAATAAATAGCTACAGTATATAGAGAACTAACAGTGCTAGTGATTCAGAGCACAAGATGGTTATGTAGACGGCACGATGTTGTACACGAGTAATCTACAGAGGTTATACACGAGTAATCTACTGGATTGAATACATAACCACTTCTACTCCCCCGCCCCAATCAATACACAAGGATCTAGTTAAGTTATGTTATTGTACACGAAGGTCATGTGAATACATGATTATACACGATTTCACACGTTTCGTATACGAATGTCACAAATACAAGGAGTACACGATGTTCATGATAAAGTACACGAACACGAATACCCGATGTATCCGCTATGGCGATAACATTGCACAACAAGATCCATATAGTACTAATCCGTGTTTCCAACGTGTCAGCATCATGTAAAGTAATCTAAAGCAGGAAATATACTCCTAATGCAGGATATGAAATGATCAGAGAATGTACTCGCCTGGTGTCTGAATGTCCAAAATAAATATACTGTCCGAGGAGAGGTGTCTGGCTCCTAATCAGAACAGCACAAGTCACAACAAGTCCAAAATGACAATATGAAATTCTACTATGCATTCTACATGATTCTAGGTCAATCTAGACCAAAGTCAACTCTTGGTCAACTTGGTCAACCCTAAAAGTCAAACCTAGGTTAACTATGGTCAAACTAGGTCAAACAAGTCTAAATTAGGTCAAACAAGTTATTCTAGGTCTAAACAAACTAAGTATATGCAAATCAAGTATCCAAGATAGCTACTAACTCATAGCCTAAGTCACTTGCTAAACCAAGCACAAAACTAAACCATAAGCTAACAAGGCACACAAACTTAGTCATATAATGTATATATATTATTCACATTCACATATTCATATACATAGATATATATAGGAAATCTATATATATAGGCACATACATATATATATATATAGAGAGAAAGAGAGGTAAAAGAGTAAGTGAGTATGTGTGTGTTTGGCATGTGTGTGAAAGGATATGTGTTAATATTCTAAAATTTAGTGATAGGTAGGTGTATGTGACATGGGATATATGATGTCAAAGGGTGTATGAATGCATGTGTGTAAAAGGTTATAGGTTAACTCAGTTTATAGAAATACATACATACATACTTACCTTGTATACATGCATACATACATATCATGTATATTACATTTACATGATACATACATGTATACTTGTATTATATTATACTTACATTCATGCATATTAGATACTTGTATTTATATTAACATATTGCAGACATTCATTTCATTCATGCATCTATGCATTACCTATATATTTTATACATATGCATATATTGTATATTCATATCATTTCATACATTAATATAGAGACATACAATCATGCACACATCATATATTTCATACCTTGCATTACCCTACATATCATGTTATATATTATCATTCATTTCTTTCATATATTACATTATCTTTAAGTTGAATACATCATATATGGATACAATACATTATCTTGCATGCTTGCATTCATATATTACATTCTATATTACCTATATACATATATTTTCTCCATTCATTCATGCTTGCATCATATACTCTACATTACCATACATGTTATCATTATATATTGCATTACAATATTTATACAATATGTATTCATATCTATCATTACATATATATCTTGCATTCATATCTAGCATTAATTATATACTTTCATGCATACATTGTATATCATTCTTTCATTCATGCATTGCTCATATGCATTATATTAATTGCATTCCTACATGCTTGCATTCAACCATATATATACATTAATGTAAAGAGAATATATATCATATATATATATATATTATTTCATTCATCTAACATATCATGCATTACATACTCTATATTCATTTAATATCCATACTACATAGGCTCATAGGATACACAAAATACATATATCGTATGGTCACTCTTCTACTTAAAATCAATACTGTACCAATTGGGCATTCACTAAATTCTAGAATTAAAGTATGTTGTAGCCCTTCGTGTTAGCTTTCCGAAACTTTAAACGGATAGCATTTTCGTGTCCGGAAGCTCCCGAAATCACGAAAATACCGAAACACGTTCGTCTTTCATACAGCTGACACTCAAATAATTCTACAGAAAGTTACATAAAAAATTTGGCTTATTAAAATATATATTTGGAAAGCTAACTTCGATACGGTTCTTTCAAAAAAATGGAAGATAAATAGGAGTTCTAAGCTAAAAGTTATGACATTTCTAAGTTGCTTTGGTTAATAAAAATGTGGATGAAAATTATGACGGATTTGACAAAAGAACACATATAGGCCAAGATACTTGGATACAAACATAGGTATCCAAATGAAACTCATTCTAACCATCCTAACTAAGATCAGTCCACTCTCTTACCATTATAAAACTGAATTTAAATATCTATTTAAACTATTATCATACATACATACACATGGGGTGTCCTAATTTGGGATCTATCAAGTAGGACACAAGACACATATCTAAAATCCTCAAGAGAGCTCCAAATGGCCTAAAATTTGAATCTAAATGGGACACATGCATGAGGATGGATCCTACGGATTCAAAACTAATTTATATGTAAAGGAACTCGATTTAGAGGATGGGTTTTACCTATTGGGAGTGGAATCCCAATGAAATCCTTTAGGACACGGCTCCGATACGAAGATCCCTCACAGTGGACACTCCTCCTTGCACTTCTCTTCCAATCCTTGGTAGCACCCTTCCCTTGGAGAATGGAAATGATTGAGGGAAGGTTTGGTGAAGGAATGATTTGATTTGGAGATCAAATCAATGGGAAGGCTCTCTAAAATTGGGGAAGAACAAAAAAAAAATAAAAGAGGCAAGATTGTAATGAATGAAATGAATCATTCTCTCCTAAAGGTGGCTACCATAAAGAGTCCATTAGGGCTAATGAAAAATGTCCTAATTGTCCCTCTCTAGTCTCATATGGTTAAGTCTAGACTAGGTTCAAATTTGGGGTCAAAATGATCTAGTTTTGAGTCTCTAACTTAACCATTCTAACATGATAAAAATTAGTTTAATTAACTAACTTAATGTTGGGTCTTGTGAGCCATGCTTAACTTAATATTGGGTCCCATCTAGAGTTCAAGCTACCCGGGTCACAATACAAGTCGAAACGAGACGAAACTCAAATCCGACTAAACAAATCCAATAAAAACAATATTAAAAATATAAAATTTTCCCAAAATATTAAAATATAAAAAATGACCAAAATCATAATACATCAATTTAATTATTATTAAAAATAATCTAAAATTCACCAATTAATCAAAATCCTAAATAATTCAAAAGTCACAAAATAACCAAAATACCCTTAGCCTAAAAAGTTGTAAATAGTCATTCTAATCACATGGTTAGGTCCCCATGGTTAGTCTCTAAGCTTAGCAAAACTAGAGATTAACTAGTTAACCATCAAAATCACAATTCAACATTTTAAATAGTTTTAAATTGATTAAAAAAATTACTAAAAATTACAACATGAGTTAAATCTTATTATCGATTAATCAAAATTATAAAAGTTCAAAATTACCCTCATTTGGAAAACTGGGTGTTACAATCCTACCCCCCTTAGAAAAATTTTGTCCTCGAAATTAAAATGTTCATACTCCTTCTAGGTCAAACCCCCACAATCAAAGTCTCAGAACTTACATAAATCATACAATTTAAAAGAATGGCATACAGGGTCATGACATACGGTGGTAGTGTAAGTCTCATCTAGGTATACTAGTTACACTAGACCAAAACAATCATAGGGTATCAAAACTTACAAGCAATCAGGGGTGTTAAACTGGAAAAGATACAGAAATAACAAATCATCAAAACTGTAAGGCAGTCTACCATCCTATATAAAAACTGGTACTTATCAGAAAATAAAATAAGATAACTACCAATTATCTATAAAGGGGTATTATTCAAAGAAAAATCAAAATCAAAAGTTAAAGAATGAAAGTCAATTGCATTGAAATCCAATCACAATATATATATATATATATATATATATATATATATATATATATATATATATATATATATATATATATATATATATATAGCGTTAGAGAGGAAAAAGCTAGCATTATGTAAAGGTTATGTGGTTAGTGTGTGAAATATACATGAAAGTGTATAGGAGGATTTGGGTTTCAAAACAATAGCTATCAAGTTGCACTACTCATGACATATTGGTTAAACAATCTACAATGCACAACCTATTTACTCATAACATGCATGGCTAACCATATATATACATATATCTATATGTATAGAGAGGTAGAGATTTAGTTATGTATCTATATACATTATAACATGTATGCATAAACTATATATATATATATACCTATATAGATATATGAACATAACATAGAGATGAAGGGTTAGGTTTACTTGGCAGTTGTGAACATTAGTGTACATTAGTGTAGAGTGTCAATAGTACAGGGGTTATAACTTAAAATGAAGGGTTCAATCATTCATTTCAGTTTAAAATTACATATTAAATCTGAAATTGAACTAAACATTTAAAATCAATGTGAAAATGTTAACATGTATTCAGTTTTAGAATTTTTGAGAAATTCGAACATCAAACCAACCCAATGTTTATCACAACCTAACATGTAAAAATATGAAACCTAACATTATATCCCTACATACAACAATGTATATACCTCAAAATATTACATTTAAAAACAGCAATTTGAACTAATATTTAAAATCCAGTATTAAGGGTTAATATGCACAAATTCTCAGATTTGACAAGTTCAAACACAAAACTCAACCAATTTCTTTAAGAATTGAAACCTTGTGTATAAGATACATGTGCAGTGATGTAAACAAAACTAATAACATAAAATTTATATTTAAATTAGGAATTTAAACTAGAAAAGTAGAGAACCAGTCTCTGATACTGTACTGTATCAGAATATTGGAGTTTTGAGAATTTAAACATCAACAACATATTAATATGCATTTAGATGGGTTGATAATCAAAGTGTAGCATGCATACGTGTCAGACAAAGTGTCTGTGTCCACTATATATTCTCATGTCCCAATATAAAAATTAAATTCTATATCAAGACCAACATTTAGATTCCTACCAAGATTGCAAAGCAGGTGATTGATGTAATCAAGACAGTTTTATTATTATTATTATTTAATACAAGAATAATAGCAAGAAGGAAATAACGATAAAATTTGTTTCGTTTATTTGTTTAAAAGAAGGAACCATTTGAAACCAGAGCTATAATATCAAATCCAAGATAAGGTCTAGCAAAATCATTGATTCATTATTTTAAGAAGGGATTCATAGTAAGAAGTTACACAAAGGTTTATAATACAGCTAAAGCTACTCCTACTCCTAAGTTAAATAATAAGAAATAAAACAAACAAAACAATTTTTTTTGAAAGACTGAACAAAAGTAGAGAAAACTTGTTCAAGAGCATTTAAGGTACAATCTGATAATCATATACGTCTATCCAAAATCATGGTACTCCAAATCCTCGTCATACTAGTAAGCAAGGCTACGATAATCACAGAGTCCTTGACTAAAGTACATACCTCTAGGTTCATGGTATTTAAAATTTCTACATTGCCGCATGCGACAGTAAAAACTTTAAATTTTCACACCCGAGAAATAGGTCCAAAATCTAACTATATGTCCTCACTATGCCAGCTAACATGACTATCGAAGATTCTAGATCCCATAACTGAGGTGACCTAGCCCATATGAATTTTTTTTCTCAGAAAAAAAACAAACATAACACAGGAACAACATAATAAATTGATCAGTCAACAAGGAACAGATGGAATCGAATTTTAAGATAGTTATAAGAGACAATTACGTGAATGAAATAGAGAAGAACAGAACTTGCAGCAAGATCTCTAATGGTCTGTGCATCCTCGACTGTCCTGACGATAGCTCGTCCTGCTAGTTTCCCCTGGTCTGCTGATGATGCTGCATGAACCGCTGCTGCTGAAAGAAATCGGGAATGACGAGAAAAAGTCTCTGTACAGACAGAGGTGCACCTTCAATGTAGCAGAAATGCCAACCTGAGTCGGCATAATAGGAGCTGCGGTCTCGAGGCCCTGATGAACAGGACGAGAGGTAGCCAGCCTCTCGATAGTATCCCCCGAACCGAAGCGATGAGATTATGTCTCCATAACCATTATGAAGACAGATCAAAACAATAAGCAATTACTGAGAATGAAGCGAGAAATCAAAGGAAGTCAGTTAATATTCAAGGGAAAACAATAAACAGCAAATTTAGATAAAATGGATCTGATAAGGAGTTTTTCCTAATGTGATTGAGTACCTTCAAAATATCCTAATCCTACTGCAGGCTGTAGTGATACTCTATTTCGAATACCACTACACAAACTCGACCTGCATGGGCCACCACTAAAAATGTGTCACGATCCGCACCCTAGAGTAAGGGCACGAGACGTGGGTACGTCCAGCCTACGCCGCAGTGTCGGCGGTAGAACGCTGTCCTAGGTCTCATGCATCTAACAGTATAAGGCTAAGCAGTTTATACTCCCCGAATGGGGGTGACATAGCAGAATGTAAACTCAATCACATCTAAGGGAGAGCATAATAGAAGATAGATAAAACATGAAATCCAAAAGAGATACAGCAGATAGAAGTCTAAGTGTCTAAGATACACCAACCCAGAAATATATCTCAAAGCTCAAATACAGTAATCCATAAAATAAATACAACTCAAGACAACTGAAAATAAGCTATAAGCAAACCCTAGCTATCTATACAACCTCTACTGTGTCTCCTCTAGGCTAGCAGGCAACCTCCAGGCTATCTGTAAAATTTATCAACAGGTCCAGTCAGGACAGGAGCGAGCACAGTACATCTCAACAAATTATAGCAGGTCAGGATATATAATCATGCTAGAGAGTAAGATACAAGATACTGAAAGAATAACATGATAAAAAGAGAGAGACTGTAAATAAATAGCTACAGTATATAGAGAACTAACAGTGCTAGTGATTCAGAGCACAAGATGGTTATGTAGACGGCACGATGTTGTACACGAGTAATCTACAGAGGTTATACATGAGTAATCTACTGGATTGAATACATAACCACTTCTACTCCCCCACCCCAATCAATACACAAGGATCTAGTTAAGTTATGTTATTGTACACGAAGGTCATGTGAATACATGATTATACACGATTTTATACGTTTCATACACGAATGTCACAAATACAAGGAGTACACGATGTTCACGATAAAGTACACGAACACGAATACCCGATGTATCCGCTAAGGGGATAACATCGCACAACAAGATCCATATAGTACTAATCCGTGTTTCCAACGTGTCAGCATCATGTAAAGTAATCTAAAGCAGGAAATATACTCCTAATGCAGGATATGAAATGATCAGAGAATGTACACGCCTGGTGTCTGAATGTCCAAAATAAATATACTGTCCGAGGAGAGGTGTCTGGCTCCTAATCAGAACAGCACAAGTCACAACAAGTCCAAAATGGCAATATGAATTTCTACTATGCATTCTACATTACCATACATGTTATCATTATATATTGTATTACAATATTTATACAATATGCATTCATATCTATCATTACATATATATCTTGCATTCATATCTAGCATTCATTATATACTTTTATGCATACATTGTATATCATTCTTTCATTCATGCATTGCTCATATGCATTATATTAATTGCATTCCTACATGCTTGCATTTAACCATATATATACATTAATGTAAAGAGAATATATATCATATATATATATATATTATTTCATTCATCTAACATATCATGCATTACATACTCTATATTCATTTAATATCCATACTATATAGGCTCATAGGTTACACAAAATGCATATATCGTATAGTCACTCTTCTACTTAAAACCAATACTGTACCAATTGGGCATTCACTAAATTCTAGAATTAAAGTATGTTGTAGCCCTTCGTGTTAGCTTTCCGAAACTTCAAACGGATAGCATTTTCGTTTCCGGAAGCTCCCGAAATCACAAAAATATCGAAACACGTTCGTCTTTCGTACAGCTGACACTCAAATAATTCTGCAGAAAGTTAAAGAAAGAATTTGGCTTATTAAAATATATATTTAGAAAACTAACTTCGATACGGTTCTTTTAAAAAAAATGGGAGATAAATCGGAGTTCTAAGCTAAAAGTTATGACATTTCTAAGTTGCTTTGGTTAATAAAAACGTGGATGAAAATTATGACGGATTTGACAAAAGAACACATATAGGCCAAGATACTTGGATACAAACATAGGTATCCAAATGAAACTCATTCTAACCATCCTAACTAAGATCAATCCACTCTCTTACCATTATAAAACTGAATTTAAATATCTATTTAAACTATTATCATACATACATACACATGGGGTGTCCTAATTTGGGATCTATCAAGTAGGACACAAGACACATATCTAAAATCCTCAAGAGAGCTCCAAATGGCCTAAAATTTGAATATAAATGGGACACATGCATGAGGATGGATCCTACGGATTCAAAACTAATTTATATGCAAAGGAAATCGATTTAGAGGATGGGTTTTACCTATTGGGAGTGGAATCCCAATGAAATCCTTTAGGACACGGCTCCGATACGAAGATCCCTCAAAGTGGACACTCCTCCTTGCACTCCTCTTTCAATCCTTGGTAGCACCATTCCCTTAGAGAATGGAAATGATTGAGGGAAGGTTTGGTGAAGGAATGATTTGATTTGGAGATCAAATCAATGGGAAGGCTCTCTAAAATTGGGGAAGAACAAAAAGAAAAATAAAAGAGGCAAGATTGTAATGAATGAAATAAATCATTCTCTCCTAAAGGTGGCTGCCATAAAGAGTCCATTAGGGATAATGGGAAATGTTCTAATTGCCCCTCTCTAGTCTCATATGGTTAAGTCTAGACTAGGTTCAAGTTTGGGGTCAAAATGATCTAGTTTTGAGTCTCTAACTTAACCATTCTAACATGATAAAAATTAGTTTAATTAACTAACTTAATGTTGGGTCTTGTGAGCCATGCTTAACTTAATATTGGGTCCTATCTAGAGTTCAAGCTACCCGGGTCACAATACAAGTCGAAACGAGACGAAACTCAAATCCGACTAAACAAATCCAATAAAAACAATATTAAAAATATAAAAATTTTCCAAAATATTAAAATATAAAAAATGACCAAAATCATAATACATCAATTTAATTATTATTAAAAATAATCTAAAATTCACCAATTAATCAAAATCCTAAATAATTCAAAAGTCACAAAATGACCAAAATACCCTTAGCCTAAAAAGTTATAAATAGTCATTCTAATCACATGGTTAGGTCCCCATGGTTAGTCTCTAAGCTTAGCAAAACTAGAGATTAACTAGTTAACCATCAAAATCACAATTCAACATTTTAAATAGTTTTAAATTGATTAAAAAATTATCAAAAATTATAACATGAGTTAAATCTTATTATCGATTAATCAAAATTATAAAAGTTCAAAATTACCCTCATTTGGAAAACTGGGTGTTACAGGTTCCCGTCGAGTGTGACGGAAGTCTGGGTAGGTATAGTGATAGGGGGTGGTGGAAGTATTGGATTCTGCTGGACATATGATGTGGAAGGTGGTGGAGGTATCTGGGTTTGTCGATCTGTGGAGTGGAGGAATGTGGTAGGTGGAGGTGGGGGTGTACCAGTCAACTGGTCAGCTGACTGGATATGGAGTGCGTCATTCTCAGGTGTGACAGACTGGGATGAACGAGTAAACACCATCTAATTACAATAAAAAGGACTTATAAGGACTTGTTAAAGTAAGCAATCATAGGCAAGAAAATCTAATTATAATAGCAAGCATGTGATGTATTTCCTATGTTGCAATCCTAGCATTTCTCTAGGTGTTCTAAGCGTCATTCCTAATGTTGTCTAATTACCTTATGTTCCTAATTGCAGGCATGCTTGGTACAATAACGTAACCAAACAATTTAGTTAGGACCTGCATGGGCCACCACTAAAAATATGTCACGACCCGCTACCCAAATTGTTGGGCCGGGCCGAGTCATGTCCAGCCTACGTTTGGAATAAAATGCAGTAAGCTGTTCTAGAGATAACAAGATAAGACTAAATGTGCTAACAGTTCTATAAGTGAATAAAAGTCATAAATGCTCCAAACACAAAAGTCGTATCATATAGAAATAAGTCCAAAGTACAAGTCTGAAATGTAAATCTTGATACATGTCCAGTTACAAAAATACGTAGTCTAATACATGACTACTCTCAAAAGTCTAAAGCAAAAAGACAACTAGGCGAGGTTCCCCGTAGGAACATCCTCGTAAAGCAAAGCTGGGTCCTCGAAAATATCTCCATAATATGAGTCGCAGAGTAACTCCTCCTCAGTAAGGACACCTACAACGTTATCCTGTCAGGACGGGAGCAAGTACTGAATCTAACAAACATATAATACTGATCATGTGATGAAAAGAAATGACATATCATGTTTGTTCAGTTTTAGGTACATTTTATCATGGCAATAGATATTCATTTTAAAGTTTAAAACTGTAGTAGGTGAGTGATCAGTCAATAGGTAATCAGGATGTACAGCGGTACATATCAATTTTCTGATGTGCACATACGTACACATAACGACATCGGTGTATATCCATACACAAATACGGGACCAGACATACGACACAGATACATATAGAATGTAACGGTGCTCGGTAAATACATACGGAGAAGGGGGTCATGATCACGTACACTTACTAGCAGTTTTCCCTTAACCCGTTGTTTAAACATGTGAGAGATATAAAAACTATCCTAAACATGGCAGAGACTGAAAGTAATATAACATGCAAAGTTTTAACTTGCTACCCCAAGGATCAGCATTTAACATGGTTGGTGAATCACAGTTTATGGTTTATAGCAGTATGTAAAGTTTGTAGAAAGTACTTGCCTCTAGCAAAGCAAAGCAAAGCAAGCTGCGATAAAAGAGCTATAGATGTCTGGTAACTCGTCACTGTAGAAATAAATACATAAACTTAGTTTTTACACTAAGCTAAAACACTAAGACACTAATTTGTGAAACACGACTTGTGACTGGGCACCTAGCCAAAATGATGACTTTAGCATAGGAGACCAATGTGGGGTGACACACTACTATAACTAACTTTATAGGGTCTTTACACTAGTGGGGGGTGAGGTTCAACACGGCTAAAACTCAAAATAACACAAAAAGTTACAAGTCGTAATTATTCAATAAATAAATCAAATGAACATTATTTTCCAACAATTTTTGAGATAGACAAAAAGCTTAATTTTTACATAAAACAAAGTACCAAAATGATCCTTCTTAATTATAGAAATTTATTATAATTTTTCTGGAATTTATTAACCAGTACAAGTATTTTATAAAAATCAGTTTTCCTAAGTACACAGAAAATGAGTTCTGGTTTCATATGCCAAAATAGTGGCAAAATTATAAATTAAATACTGTAAAAATTATACTAAATTAGCTAAATTAACATAGTATCTAAATACAATTTTTCTAGAATTTTAACAGCAATTAAAGTATTTTTTAGAAATTCAAAAACAACATTGCACATAATCTGAAATTTAAATAATTGATTATCTGCGTATTTTGTCCATGTATATAATTTGAACCAAAGTTCAAATACAGGACCCAAGGCCATGAATCAAGTCCAATATAACTTGTACAGGTCTTGAATGTGTGAAAATATATTTGAGCCCAAAAACCCATGCTAGGCTTGGACCCCAAATGGTTGCAGTAATTTAAATACACAAAAATATAAAGACGTAGAAATACATAATAAATATTAATATTTTAATAGGGCAAAATTATACATAGTAGTTATAAAAATATGACAATTATTTTATAAAGATAATTTACACTAGGTAGAGTGAAATATATATAAAATGTATATCTACAATATTTATATTTACATATAAATATATAGACATTTACATAATGGATGTATACATAAATATGTTGAAAATACATAAATATATATATATATATTATATATATATATATATATATATATATATATATATATATATATATATATATATATATATATATATATATATATATATAAGAAAATACTTAACTATAAAGTATATATATATATATATACAAATATTGTATACATATATATAATAGTATATATATAATAATAATATATATACACATGAACATATATACATATATACATATATGTACATAAATACATATATATACATATACATACATACATATTATAATAAAGTACTAAATATAACATATATATATATATATATATATATATATATATATATAATATATATATATATATATATATATATATATATATATATATATACAGCATATATATATATAATACAGTATAATAATACATATATATATATATACAAATATATGTATATACATATATATATAAATATATTTATAAATAACAGAAAAAGAAAAAGAAAAAGATAAAGAAAAAGAAAAAGAAAAAGAAATAAAAACAGCAGCACAGGAGCTCGAACTCGGCCCACTGAGCGCGCGCGGGGGGGGGGGGGAAGGGGGGGGGTTTCCTGACTGGGTCGGGCTGGCCAGGGGGTCAGCCCGTGGCTCGTGTTAGGATTAGGTTTTAGTTCATTTTATTTAGGTTAAGCATTTAATAAATATATAAAAAAATAATAACAATCCTGTGTCCTGACAGTTAGGGACACATGAGTCTAAGTGTCCGGGTCGATTTTGACACGCACGACACGAGTTTGATGTGTCCAGTCCTACCCTCATGCTCGCCAGGACACGGCGAACCACATACGTGGACACGAGATACGCACGACACGTTTCGACACTTGCCACTTACGTGTCCGGCGAGTCGGGGGAGTTTCGGGAGCCGTGGACGGCGGAAAAGACGTTGGCGAGGCGGCGCTGGGCGTAGCTCGTCGGGGCGAACTCGTCGGTGGTGGTTGGAGGCGGTGAAGTTCGCTGTGGGGGGTGGCGCTGTGGAGTGGTCGGAGTTAGGGTTACGGCGGGTGGAAAATTAGAGGAGACGGTGGTCGTAGGCAGTCGTGGTGGTGTTTTAGGGTTAGGGTTAGGTCTGGGGAAGAGGGGGGAAGTTTTATAGGCTGGTTAGGGCGGTGGATCGGCCGGAAAAGGCGGAGAAAAGTGGGTCGGTGGTCGTCGTCGACGTGGCAGTCGGCCAGCCGAGTCGTCGGGGGTGGGTAGCATAGGATTTACAATTAGGCCCCCGTAGTTTAGGAAATTACCAATAGGTCCTAATAGTTACTGAATGCAAATTAGAATTTGCATTCCGCATTAAAAACAATTAGTTAATTACAAACTAAAATTGTAACAATTCAATAAATTACATAATTATATAAAAACAATTCTAAAAATTACAGAATGATATTAAAACATTTAAATTAATTGTAAAATGATATTTTTGTATTTAAAACTCATTTAAAAATCATTTTAAAAATTCTAGAAAATTCCTAAAAATTATAATAAATATTTTAAGGCTAAAAATGATATTAATAATTAATTAACACTAATTAAGTAAATTTTGAAAAATAGGGGCTCACAGCTGCCCCGAAGCTACGCTCGATAATTGTGGATCATCACCGAAGGACAGTTTACTACGAACCATGAGAGCCAAATCATGTTCCGAAGATTCTATGCGACTACCCAAATTTTGGACAAAACTATTTCTATCGGCGCAACTGATGCGCAACTATCCTCGGAGTCAAGTCATGCACTACCGTTGATGATTCTGCAATTTACGAAACATCTACTCGTATCAAGTTCGAGTCTATCTTATTCGCGGGTCGACACACGAGATGCTATACGCATCGAGCAGTTGTCGATGACTTATAGTCTCGTCTTGGTCAATCACAAGGCTCATGATCAACCAGTTCGTTCCTTCTCGTATTGTTACTTACAAAACTTTGATAGCGCAAGGTACACTCCATTTTATATTCTCACATCGTACTTGCGTTTTCTTATGTATCGATCTAGATACGTCGTATCAATTTCGATAGCGTAAGGGTCAACTTTGAATCCGTTTCAACGTCGACAACTTGCATTGCATACTTTCAAGTTCGCAACGAACTTTTTCATACGCATCAACTTGTTTTTCAATTCGTCGCATCCCGCTATACTTTGATCGCATAACTGAGTTACCGATTATCCAACATCGAATCCTCAAGTCATACGATCTCGCCCTCTAAGTTTTGCGTGTTTTTCAGTCGTACTCAAATGAGTGTCGCCGTAACGTAATCAATTATTTCTTAGGCACGATTACTCACGTCAACCAACTCTTGACCGAAGTCGCACATCGTGCGATTCGATTACAATTCGCATCGCTCCAATATTTCTATCGAAATCGCAAGTCGTGCGATTCGATTCGTCTCGCCCAATATTTCTATCTAGATCGCAAGTCGTGCGATTCAATTTGCCTCGCCCAACATTTCTATCGAGATCGCAAGTCGTGCAACTCATTTGTAAGCTCGAGTTTTCCTTTTCCGTTGATCCAATTATTGCTTCAAGGCATAATCGTTCCGCTAGTCTCGATCGTCCGACCGACTTATAACTTTTGTACGACGTATCGTTCATCGATACGAGTCTCGCCTTATCGTCCCAACCAATTTTCGAAGAACACTTGCATCAACATACCGTCATACAAATTTTTCAATCGAGTCTCGGTACTCTCCCGTCCGTTGCGGACAAACCTTCCGCAATTCTCACAACGCGTCGATACAATTTATTGCACAAGTGCTATACCATATACCACTCGAAATCGAGTCATTCATCGCCTACTTGGTATGGCATATACTACCCGGAATTCAAGCCACTTCCCTCGTATTATACTTAGTATAAACCGACAATCTCTTCCGACTCACGATTTCCGTAGTGATCGTGCTTGATCACAACCGTAACTTTGATTCTATCAAAATCCGACACAACTCGGTCAACGTTCTCGTTTGCCAACATAAGTTTGGTGTGCAACCGAACGATTCGTTCTATCGATTTATGATTTCAATTCTTTCCTTACGTTGCATCTCGTGCAACAATTTATTTAGATATGCGTTGCACCACGTGCAACAATTTTACTTCCGATACGCGTTGCACATCGTGCTACGATTTATTTCCGACATTTTATTTCACTTTGTACAACGATTTATTTCCAATTTCCTTTGCACTTCGTGTAACGATTAATTTGATATGCGTTGCACCACGTGCAATGATTTTTCTTCCAATACGTATTGCACATCGTGCAACAATTTATTTTTGACTTTCCAAGTCAATGCTCAATTCGTTTACACATTCGGTATTGGCTTATCACTTCTCACTTTCATTTTAACGCATATTCACCATTAACTCGTTGCACTTCGTGCATCATTTTATTTCCCTTTCAACATGTTATATTGCAACAACAATATCCCAAATCGTATTTCACAATTTGTTGCGCTTGCAACAACTAACATTTTTATGGCTCGTTGCATTCAATGCAATATACCCTTCGCGACATTCTTAGCAAACATCATGAAATTTCTAAAACACACGCAGCAAAATTTCATGATTTGTATTAGACTTATTGTATGGAACATCCAGTACGGCATCGAGTAGAGTCAAGAGTGATATCAAGTGATGGTGGGCAACTTTTAGAATTGTAATGAAGCGAGCGTCCAGAGGAAATTGAGCCTAGAGCTCTGATACCAATTTGTCACGCCCCGACCCGGAATCACCCGAATCATCGTACAAGCAGGGGGCGTGATGCCGCATGAGCCTGGAGTTGCGCTCGTGCAAGGCAAGATGACAAGTTCTCAAATGGTTATCTAATTGATTCGATATTAACAACGAAAGGAAAACAGAGTATGTTAGCCCAATGATTATATCATGTTTTTGAATATGGCTAAATAATTAAGTTTAACATAATGATGTTACTAATATTCATGTAATCACTATCATGTTGCTGCTTAAACTTAACATTGTCCTAATGTTAGCATTGTCCTAAATATTCTATATCATATTGCTATGCTTGTATCATATTATTTTGTTCGTCTAATATGTTCTTATAGACATGTAGTAAGCATGATCAAGCCTTGTCAAACCAGGACACATGCAATAGAGAATTATTGATGGGCCAAAGACGGTGTTATACAAGAAGATTTCTCTGAACCGCTTAACGACCTATCCGGGGCCTCGCATTGGGGGTTTCGCTGCCCGGTCAGCGGACAGGGGTCGAGGGGGTAGCGCCTCCCGTCAGGGGTTCGGGGGCAAAGCCCCCGAAAGGTATTCAGATTTCCAGATCTGTTTATCTTTGGACGACTGCCGTCAAGGAAAAATACGTCTTCATGTTTGCTCAAATATTTGAAGAAAGACGTCATCAAAGGGCTCTTGGTTTTCCTATTTCTTCAATGTATTTTTCATATTTATTGAGTCTAGGAATACGATGTACACTGCATCGTACTGGCAAATAGGCTATCCAAGAAACGTTTTCAAAATACCCTTTCATTTTGAAAACAAGCCTATTTACAAAAGCCCAAACTACTTCCTAACTGTTTGAGTTTTCAAAAAGCCCAAAACCAATTTGCAAAAATCCTGACAAAACTCTAACAGAACTCGGCCCGAGTTCGGCCAGAGTTCGATTAGTGAACGTTGCTTTTTGAACTTGGTCTTCCTGCAGTTACGGATTCCAACGAGATTTTCTCATAGAGTTCTGCCCGAATTCTGTTAGAATTCTGCCTTTGAAAAAACTATAAATAGAGAAGAATTTTGATCATTTCAACTCACTCATTCACTTTTATATCTCTTCTCTATAAGCCTACTACTTCTTCCAAAGTATTCTGAGCTATTCATTTTCAAGTCCCAAGCCAGTTATAATCCTCTAGTCGATTTGCCAGTACGGTACGGTCTAGAAGTTTCAGAGTGATTGTAATCGGAGGCTTGATTGAAGGTACACACTTTACAATTGAAGTTGGTCGAGTACTTCGGATCAAAGCTCGCGTTGTAGAAGTTGCAAGAACTTCGGATGAAAACTTGTGGTGATTTTCCATAATGGATTCAACTGGAAGCTAGAGTTCTTCCGACTGGACTAGTCCTCACAAGAGGGAAACCAGTATACATCTTTGTGTTTGCGTTTGCTCTCTACTCTCTATTTTTTATTTACTTATCTGTGATATATATATTCTGTGATCTTGTTACTAACATTTTTAATTAGTTAATTTCCGCTGCCTACTCTATTCACCCTCCTCTAGAGTATTGTACTTTACAACTCGTTCCTACAATCGGTCCTACAGAGTATACGAAATAATTCTCTTTATTGATATCCGAAACTGAGATTATAATAGCTTTCGATAGCCTAACAATATATACCAGATTGGCTACAACACTCAGGTTCTCTCTTGTCCACAAAGGATTACACCGTTCCATACATCATGCCTTCTATATCTTGGCCGCATCAATCCAGTTGCGTAGTCCGAGCGTCAATGCGATCGCACGCTTCAATGCGCTTCGGCATTCCAAGCCTCAACACGTTCAAGCAACGCTTCGCCGCGAGCAATCCATTCCTTGCACCATGAATGAAGCTGGTGGAGGATCAGTACATTCGTTCTCGCATGTACTGAAGCAAAGACCTTCTTTCCAAACCGACATTTTAGTATTTATGTTGAATCATGCAACTTAGCTTACAATCTTGCTATGTTCTCTATAGGGTCAATTTTATGGCATCTTTGAAAGCGTAAAGCATGTTATCATAGCAGCATGTTATCGAATTGAATAGGCAAGCAAACAAGCAATCTCGTGTTTGATTCGTGGCACGACTTCTTACCAAGTCGACGCACTCGTCCTTGCACCGACGTAAGATGAATACGTCGCATTCCTTCCCTGTCATGTTATATGTGCATTTCTAAGCAGGATCTCTATGTGGGACGCATACGCGCCTACACTTTCAACCCATCGTTCCTTAACTATATGAGGGCCGTTGGCGTATCCGTGCCGGAATGGACTAAAGGTGTTCCTTTCTTTTCTTTTCTTCTTTTCTCAATATTTGGTCTGGCTGCCCGACGTTTCACGGGTTGGGTTGCAGTCCCAACAACCAAAACGTTCCCGCTGCATACCATCATTTGCGGCTTTTCCCATCTTGTTTAAGGATGTGCGCCTACGAAGATTATTCGATTCCCTCCTAGGCCAAGCGGTTCCGGGGTGCTCCGGCATTTAACCGTTTGGGGGAAACACCCGTGCACGGGAGATATCATATTTTATCTCTCGTCCATTCCATTCGACCATGCAACGCCCTTATCATTCAAGCAATCAAATTCAAACAACCAAACATAGTCTTGAGTCCGAGACTCAAACTTTATCATCTCGCGTCTCTTTCGTTAACTTTATGTGTTCTTATATTTCATACTTCATTTCAATGATTCAATGGCATCGTGCCTTAACTCAATGCTCGTCAACCGAACGACCCGAAGGTCTTGAACACCTTTCGAGGCACCATGTCATATCCGACAGTTCCGCCACATTCATGCCACAACTGTATTCTCTCGCAACGAAGCCATCTTTTATTATCCCGTGCACGTAGGCACGTTTCGACCGTATTCCCATATTCTATAACTTAGTGTTCAATGTTCGGGCTTGCACACTAGGGCGCTCGTCTATTGTCTTTCAATGTTCTAGCCTTCTAACTCATGCGCGAAGGCACGATATGGTTCATGTACTAAGGCACTCGCCGATTACAGTTATCCCATGTTCTTACGGCTTGCGCACCGAGGCGCTCGCCTTTGCGATATCCAGTGTTCCATAGCGACTCGTGCATATGATGCACGTTTCATTTCAATTGTTCTAACTTAATGTTCGACACACACTATGATTTATCTCCGATCGGACCATGCCCGTGGCGCCGATAGGTTAACTTAGCATACAATGATATATTTGACTTATCGAATAAAGGAGTAAAAAGAAGTCAATCCTCCACCTTGAGTCGATACGCCTTTGTCGTTTTGCCGAGCCGATGCGGCTCGATTTCATAACTTTGTTGCACGGCCACTCTCCTGACTTAGCCATTCCAGCACTTCGTGCTTCATTGAATCATACGTCCGATTTGCCTTAGCGTGTCCAAGTCTCAGCCCGTCGTAAGGCGACGATTTGATTTCGCGGACCCCTTACTAAATATCACAAAAGATCGACCTCTAATATTTTCCCATCAAAGTATAACCTGCACACGAAACCAACTAAAATCAATACTTACATTGATTCGGACTTGCGCCTTGGTCGATTTGATCTCTTAGAATCTTCGAGCCGATTCAACGCACTCATCCTTCGGGGCAACGCGGCACTTCGTATCGATTCGACTCGATGCATTCTTTCGGGGCAAGGCAACTCTTCGCATCGACTTAGTTCGATGCGTTGCTCGGGACAACGTAACTCTCGTATCGATTCGCATCGATACATTTCTTTCGGTCAACGTGACTCGCTGAGTCAATGTCTCAGCATAATGCACCGTGTGGAGTGGGACATTACAAGTGTAAAACCCGTAAAATTGCAATTTCTTTTTAATTTAAAATTTTCAAATTATTATTATTTAAATAGAAAATTATTTTTTTAAAATAAATGAATTTGGATTTTTGATTGCCTGGCCCAGTCCCGAACCCATCTAGAATCCTTAATTATTTCAGTTAAATAATTTATTAATTAGCTAATTATTAATATAAATTATTTAGGAAAAATGTTATTATTAAAAAAAAATTCTTGGATTTTAGTTTTGGCCTAACCCGAATTCGTTCTTATTTTCCGAAACCAAATTCTGAAACCGAACTTGGTTTCGTATAATATTCTTTAAGTTATTTTATATATATTATAACCACCTCCCTTTATGGAAACATTATTTCCATTCTCATTCATTTAACTCTTTTTTTCCTCTCTCTGTAACTCTCCTGGAGAGAGTTGGCGCTCACGAACCGCCGTCATCGGTCGTTCGACTTTCCACCGGTCGTGCACCCCCTCCTCTTCCGTAACCTCCTCCACCACCCTATAAATATTTCCCCTCTCCTCATCTCTCCATTCACCATTCTCTTTTCTCCCCCAGTTTTCTTCAAATCTCTAACTGTGCCCTAGCCCCAAATTTCGGTGAACCCCGCCTGAGCCACGCCCGACGACCGAGCTCCACCACCGGAGTCACGAGCCCCGTCTCCAGCGCGCCTGTCGGCCTCCCCACCCCGGCGCGACCCTCCGGCGTCTGACCCCGACGCCCGGTTCCCAGCGCCCCTCTCCGGCGCGCGACTCCACGGCTTCCCCGCGGCTTCCCCGGCCGCCCGGACCCCGCAGCGCCGGAGCCCCCGCCCGACGACCTTTCCGCCGGAGCCCTTAGTCCCGGCCGAAACCGCCCGCCACTGTTCCCGCTGACCTCGGCAGCCCCGATCCGTACGCAGCACTGTCCCGAGTGGCCAGTTCCACGTGTGCCTTCGGCGTTGACCGATCCTGAGTTCGGTTCGTTCCGCGGTTCCGCGTGTTCCGAGTCCGAGGCAACCCTTCGGATTCCGTCAACTTGGGTAATCTCTGGTAAACACAGTAGTTCGTCCCCTGTCTTGGTCTGTGATGAGTTTTGGTCCATAGATTTTCTTCGGAAAATTCGGTTTCTGCTACGTTTGTGGTTTCGAAATTTTTTTGGATCAAGTGTTCTGTGATATTTGGATGGTTTGTTGATTTCGGGTTTCTGAGAACTCTTCGGAAAGAGTTCTGATGTTATATCGGAATTTTCGAGTTTATTTGGGTTTCTAAAATTTTTGGAAATGTATTGCTGATTCGGGTTTAATATTATTTTGGTTGGAAAATATTTAGTTACCCTGGTTTGGGATTATTTGCAGGAAATCATGGCGCACTTTCCCAGTTTTTGGGTTAGCCTGAAAATAGAGGGAATGCTGCCGAAATTTCTATAAATATTTAATTATATAGTTTTAAAATGATTTTTCGGGAAAATACAAAATATTTGGATTTATTGGGCGACAACCTTATTGGTCAATGGGCCCTGGCTAAGTGCAAACGAAACCGGTTTCGCCCGGACGTTGAGGTATTAGCTATTTTTGAAGAATGGACCAATATCTGAGACTCCTAAAACAAATTCAATTTAGTTTAAAATTATTAATTTATTATTAAGTTTAATTATAAGATTTTTAGAGACTAACACTGTCTTTTCTTATTTAAATTCATGTATTTGGTTTGTAAGGGCATAAGCCTATTCTGGTTGTGAGATTGTGATAGCTTAGGTTTTATTTTATTTTTCTTTTATTTTCTGGATGATTTTGATCGTGGGATCGTAGAAATAAAAATGATAATTATTTATTATATTTTAAAAAGATTATAATAATAAATGTTTTTTCACTTAGCAATTAAGTTGTAAATTTAAAATAGAAATTCATGTATTTCTCATTAAAAAGAAAAATTTTAGTTTTATATTTATATAATTATAAAATACCAAGTTTTTCCAAATAAACCGATAAATACAATTTTTCTCGAAATTAAATGTAAATTGATATTTCTTAATTTCAACGCATTAATAAATAAGCGTTTTGTTTGTGTTAGCTAAATCAAGACTAAAAATTGACTAGGACGCAACTAGAGATTGCAACTAGTATAGCATCATTGTCAACTTTAGTTTTCTGAGACAAGTTTCCGAATGTAGGATTTCAAGGAAGAATCTGAATTTCCAATCCGACGTATCGACCCATCCAGTCAAATTATTTTGAGGCAAGTACAATTTTGTGGTAGATTACAATTAGTTAATAATTGTTTTAATGCAATTTTAAATCACGAAACAACACGAAACTCTCTTGAGAGCATTGACTGTAACTACTGTAACTATTGGGGATTGGGGGAATAGTGTAGTGGATATGACCACATCCAATAGTATAACTGATTGTATTAGCTTACCCCTCAAACACACGGGGATAAGCCATACCATATCACTAGGATATTACTGTAACAAATCCAATTCGGTCATATTCATTACCTATTCATATTTCACTATTTTAACTGTTGGAAAATCATTTATTTTAAATTATTTAAAAGTGCATAATTCCATTATTAATTTCAATTGTTAAAATATCATGAATTTGTACTTTGCTCCCTCCTGACTGTAGACTATATTTTTAGGTCCTGTTGAGGATGCAGAGCTACTGATTAGTAGCTACTATGACCCTGAGCTATACCCTGCTGTGCTTCCTGCGGATGGATTTCTGGATGAGGATGTTGTTTTTATTTAGACGTTATTTTCCAGTTTATTTCGGTCTAAAAACAATGTATTTAAATTGATGGTTTATGTTTGTACTTTGCACTGAACAAGTTTTTAATTTATCGAATAATAAATGTTGTGGCAAAAAAATTTAGTTTGAGTTGTTGATTACCTGCATATGGAAGTTACAGCTTTCTGCCGCCGTTTCATCAACGGTGCAGGCTGGACATGATCCGATTTGTTCCAAGTAATTGGAACCGGGTCGTGACATATTTTTAGTGGTGGTCCATGCAGGTCGATGTCAACAACTTAGGAAAACCTATCTAGAGACATTTAGAACACTAGAACATTAATTTGTCACAACGTAGGACCGAAATATACTATAAGTAAATATTTTTGTTTGATTATAGACTGGTAGGCTACCTTGCTTATGTTTATATCCTAAACCTTCCAGAGAATGGCCACTGACAATATCAATCCTGCTGGCGATGGGATATCTTCACCCTATCATACCCTACCACCTCAATCAAGTCCGGATCCTACATCTCGGCAGCTGGCCGACCGTCCCCATAATACAACGACGGATCCATCATCTTCTCGGACGGAGATGCAGCCCCC
Source organism: Iris pallida (assembly GCA_029216955.1). Taxonomy (NCBI): domain Eukaryota; kingdom Viridiplantae; phylum Streptophyta; class Magnoliopsida; order Asparagales; family Iridaceae; genus Iris; species Iris pallida. The sequence continues at coordinate 33,310 of JANAVB010023599.1, forward strand.
TGTGGTTTTGCCCACTCCAGCTGCCCCACCGGTGCCTGTGGATCCCACCGATCTCATAGGTCTGCTAAGAGGAGTACTAGAAGCCCAGAGAACTCAAGCTGAAGCTCATCGCGAGCAGACGACAATTATGAGAGAAGGCATGGAGAATGCCCATAGCGTGGCAATGGCTGCACTGGAGAGAGAAGAAGCAGCTCAACAGGAACCAAGGCCTGCCAAGGTAAACATAAATATAAGGATTAATTTATGTAATATTAAGGCCATTTAAATTAATGGGAATCATATTGCCAAGATGGGCGATATTGAGAGTTTCAAGAAGCAGAACCCTCGACCCTTCAAGGGAACCGAGGGAATCGTCTATGCTGATGAATGGCTCGATAGCATGGAGCGTCTCCTAAGCGTCGCTCGACTTCCAGAAGACCTCAAGGCTGAAGCAGTGGGACTCCAACTGCAAAATGTAGCAAGCACCTGGTATCGGAATGAACCCCGACTTCAGGACAGGCAGATTGACTGGGACACCTTCAAGAGGTTGTTCAAGAGGAAGTTCTTCCCAACATCAGAGTTGCGGGAGATGAAGAGGCAATTTCAGAACCTGAAGCAGGGAAATATGACTGTTGGAGAATATGCGGCAGAATTCGGCCAACTCAGCCGTTTTGCCAAGAACCTGGTGGCTGACCCTAATGATCGTGCTGAAAGATTTAGACATGGGCTGAGAGAGGAGATCTGCACCCATGTGATCTCAGGCGGTGCTAAGACCTATGAAAAGATCCTGAAGCGAGCTCAAGATATAGAGAAGAGCCAACCCGCTCGCTCAAAGAGGGATTATCCTGGAACTAACAACTTCCAGGGTAATCAGAAGAGGCCCAACAACAACAACAACAACCGTCTTTCCCACCACCAGCAGCAGAACCAGCAGGCAAGGAACAATGATAGGGCACCTCAGAGGCAGATCCCTGTCTGCGACTATTGCAAAAGGCCGGGACATCAAGCAAGTATCTGCAGAATGAGACTAGGACATTGCCTAGTCTGTGGGTCTTCCACCCACCAAGTGAAGGACTGTCCCTCGACGGCTCATCGGATGGGAACAACTCAACAGAAAGGTCCTCTTTCCACTCAGCAACAACAATTTGGGCAGCATCAACAGAAGACTGGGCGAGATTTTGCCCTAGCAGCAGAGGAACAAGAGCCAAAGCAGGAACCTACAGCTGATGTCATCGCAGGTTTCATTTATGTGCATTCCTATCCTGCCTTAGCTTTATTTGATTCAGGAGCATCACATAGTTTCATATCCACAAAATTTATCTCTGTACACCATATAGATACGGGCTTTAGCAAGAAGATTTGTAGAGTTATGACCGGTAGAGGACCCCTACCCATCACTGAGACATGTAATTGCCCTATCACCATATCAGGCCACCAATTCATAGCACCTTTGCTTGTGATGCCCTTACCCAATTATGATGTAGTCCTAGGGATGGACTGGTTGAGTCAGCAGCATACGCTGATAGACTGTCACAAAGGATGTGTAGTCTTCAGCCCACCTGGAGAGCCGGAGTTTGAAATCTCTCAAACTCCGGAGGATATGGAGTGTGTTACCTACACCTCTATCACAGAAGAATTCGGACCTCCCCATCCTATCATAGCAAAATTTATGGATGTCTTCCCTGATAGTCTTCCCAGGTTACCTCCAGACCGAGACATAGAGTTCACCATTGACTTAGTCCCTGGTTCTTTCCCTATTTCTAAAGGATGCTACAGAGTCAACCCGAAGGAGGCTAAGGAGATGAAGGATCAGATCAATGAACTGAAGGCTTTGGGATTTATCTGAGATGGAGCTTCACCCTGGGGAGCACCTGTCTTGTTTGTACCCAAGAAGGACGGAACTGTGAGGATGTACATCGACTACCGGGCGCTGAACAATATCACAATCAAGAATAAGTACCCTCTGCCCCGGATCGATAATTTGTTTGACCAACTCAGTGGAGCCAAGGTGTTCTCGAAGATTGACCTCAGATCCGACTACCACCAGATCAAGGTCAGGAAGGAAGACATTCCGAAGACGGCTTTCAACACCAAGTATGGGCAGTTTGAATTCTTGGTCATACCGTTTGGACTGACGAATGCTCCTGCTGTGTTCATGAACCTTATGAATAAGGTTTTCCATGAATATCTAGATCAGTTTGTCGTTGTCTTCATCGATGACATTTTGATCTATTCGAAGACTGAAGAGGAGCATGAGGAGCACCTCAGAAAAGTTCTGGGAACTTTAAGGAAAGAGAAGTTATATGGTAAGCTATCCAAATGTGAATTCTTTCTAGACAAGGTGGATTTTCTTGGCCATGTTGTCACAGGAGAAGGAATTTCGGTGGATCCTAAGAAGATAGCTGCTGTGGAGAAGTGGTCTACCCCAAGATCAGTTGCTGAGATCAAAAGTTTCTTGGGCTTGGCTGGCTATTACCGGAAGTTTGTGAAGGATTTTGCCAGAATTGCTGAACCAATGACGAAGCTTACTCGGAAGAATGAAGAGTTCATCTGGACGGAAGATTGCCAGACGGCATTCGAGGAGCTGAAGAAGAGGCTGACCAATGCACCAATCCTTGTGCTACCTGCAGGAACTGGTGGTTTCTCAATCTACAGTGATGCCTCTGGAAAAGGACTGGATTGCGTTCTTCAACAAAATGGAAAAGTGATTGCTTACGCATCTAGGCAATTACGGAACCATGAGAAGAATTATCCCACACATGACCTGGAGCTTGCTGCAGTCATCTTTGCATTGAAGCTATGGAAGCATTATCTATATGGAGAGAGAGTGGAAATATATACAGATCACAAAAGTCTGAAATATGTTTTTACTCAGAAAGAGCTGAACATGAGGCAAAGAAGGTGGCTGGAACTGATGAAAGATTTTGACATCGACCTGCAGTACCATCCGGGTAAGGCTAATGTGGTTGCAGATGCACTTAGTCGATACCCAGTGGCAATGTTTTTGACCAAGGAGCGACACTTGTTGGAGGACATAGAGAAGCTTGGTCTGGAGATTGTACTGCCTGAGGAGAAGATGAAGAAACTGGGACGAGAAGCTGATATACCTGGAGCTGACTCAACCATGATGCAGTTGCAATTGCGTTCAAGTCTGATGGACAAAATCAAGGAGACACAATTTCAAGACGAGACGCTTTACAAACTTAGAGATGAAGTGCTGGCAGGAACACTTGAAGGTTTCTCTATCGCTAGTGACGGAGCATTGAAGAATGGTACGAGGCTGTGTATACCAGCTGGCGAATTAAGGAATAAGTTGATGCAAGAAGCGTACCAGTCGCAGTGTTCCATACATCCTGGAGCTAATAAGATGTATCGGGATATGCGTACCATCGTTTGGTGGTATGGAATGAAGAAGGATGTATCTAGATTTGTGGCTAGATGCTTGATTTGCCAACAAGTGAAGGCTAGCAGACAGAGACCCGTAGGACTTCTACAGCCGCTGGACATTCCGGAGTGGAAGTGGGAGCATATAACAATGGATTTTGTGTCAGGACTGCCTCGATCTCAAGGAGGGAAGGACGCCATTTGGGTTATTGTGGACCGACTGACTAAGTCGGCACACTTTATTCCCTTCAAGGCTGGTTTATCCACCGAGAAGTTGGCGGCACTGTACATGCGGCACATCTACCGGATTCATGGAGTACCGGTAAGTATTGTATCTGACCGAGATAATAGATTTACCTCACATTTTTGGAAGAGTTTGCATGACAGCTTGGGAACAAAACTAAAGTTCAGCACAGCCTATCATTCCCAAACTGACGGACAATCTGAGAGGACCATCCAGACGCTAGAAGATATGCTGAGATCTTGCGTCTTGGAATTTGGAGGGTCTTGGGAGGATCACTTGCATTTAGTAGAATTCTCCTACAACAATAGTTACCAAGCTAGCATTGGTATGACCCCATTTGAAGCACTTTATGGACGTCATTGCCGTACTCCACTTGCATGGGACGACGTAGGAGAAAGAGTACTATTGGGGCCAGAGATGGTGACTGACGCAGCAGAGAAGGTGAAAGTAATTAGAGACAAGCTCAGGATCGCCCAAGACAGGCAGAAGCATTGGGCAGATAGCAGTCGTCGACCACTAGAATTTGAAGAAGGAGATAGTGTCTTTGTGAAGATTTCTCCTACCAGAGGAACTATCCGATTTGGCAGAGCTGGGAAGCTGAGTCCCAGATATATTGGACCATTTCAAGTTTTGAGCCGAATTGGTGAAGTGGCGTATCGGTTAGCTCTACCAGCTAATCTTGAGGGCGTGCACAACGTCTTCCACGTTTCGCAGCTCAGACGCTACATCCCGGATCCGAGTCATATTCTGGACCATTCAGAGCTGGAGATTGGACCCAGTCTTACAGTACCAGAGAAGCCTGTAGCGATTTTGGACAGAGGCGAGAAGAGGACCAGGACTTCAGTGACTCCCATAGTCAGAGTTATGTGGAGGCACGATTCCCCAGACGAGTCTACCTGGGAGCGAGAAGATGAGATGCGGGAGAAATACCCGTATTTATTTGAGACCTGAGGTAATTCCTAACCTTATCTTTTAAATTTCGAGGACGAAATTTTCTAAGGAGGGAAGGTTGTAAAACCCGTAAAATTGCAATTTCTTTTTAATTTAAAATTTTCAAATTATTATTATTTAAATAGAAAATTATTTTTTTAAAATAAATGAATTTGGATTTTTGATTGCCTGGCCCAGTCCCGAACCCATCTAGAATCCTTAATTATTTCAGTTAAATAATTTATTAATTAGCTAATTATTAATATAAATTATTTAGGAAAAATGTTATTATTAAAAAAAAAATTCTTGGATTTTAGTTTTGGCCTAACCCGAATTCGTTCTTATTTTCCGAAACCAAATTCTAAAACCGAACTTGGTTTCGTATAATATTCTTTAAGTTATTTTATATATATTATAACCACCTCCCTTTATGGAAACATTATTTCCATTCTCATTCATTTAACTCTTTTTTTCCTCTCTCTGTAACTCTCCTGGAGAGAGTTGGCGCTCACGAACCGCCGTCATCGGTCGTTCGACTCCCCACCGGTCGTGCACCCCCTCCTCTTCCGTAACCTCCTCCTCCACCCTATAAATATTTCCCCTCTCCTCATCCCTCCATTCACCATTCTCCTTTCTCCCCCACTTTTCTTCAAATCCCTAACTATGCCCTAGCCCCAAATTTCGGTGAACCCCGCCTGAGCCACGCCCGGCGACCGAGCTCTACCACCGGAGTCACGAGCCCCGTCTCCAGCGCGCCCGCCGGCCTCCCCACCCCGGCGCGACCCTCCGGCGTCCGACCCCGACGCCCGGTTCCCAGCGCCCCTCTCCGGCGCGCGACTCCACGGCTTCCCCGGCCGCCCGGACCCCGCAGCGCCGGAGCCCCCGCCCGGCGACCTTTCCGCCGGAGCCCTTAGTCCCGGCCGAAACCGCCCGCCACTGTTCCCGCTGACCTCGGCAGCCCCGATCCGTACGCAGCACTGTCCCGAGTGGCCAGTTCCACGTGTGCCTTCGGCGTTGACCGATCCTGAGTTCGGTTCGTTCCGCGGTTCCGCGTGTTCCGAGTCCGAGGCAACCCTTCGGATTCCGTCAACTTGGGTAATCTCTGGTAAACACAGTAGTTCGTCCCCTGTCTTGGTCTGTGATGAGTTTTGGTCCATAGATTTTCTTCGAAAAATTCGGTTTCTGCTACGTTTGTGGTTTCGAAATTTTTTTGGATCAAGTGTTCTGTGATATTTGGATGGTTTGTTGATTTCGGGTTTCTGAGAACTCTTCGGAAAGAGTTCTGATGTTATATCGGAATTTCCGAGTTTATTTGGGTTTCAGAAATTTTCGAAAACGTATTGCTTATTCGGGTTTAATATTATTTTGGTTGGAAAATATTTAGTTTTTCTGGTTTGGGATTATTTGCAGAAAATAATGGCGCACTTTCCCAGTTTTTGGGTTAGCCCGAAAATAGAGGGAATGCTACCGAAATTTCTATAAAAATTTAATTATATAGTTTTAAAATAATTTTCGAGAAAATACAAAATATTTGGATTTATTGGGCGACGACCTTATTGTTCAATGGGCCCTGGCTAAGTGCAAACGAAACCGGTTTCGCCCGGACGTTGAGGCATTAGCTATTTTTGAAGAATGGACCAATATCTGAGACTCCTAAAATAAATTCAATTTAGTTTAAATTTTTTAATTTATTATTAAGTTTAATTATAGGATTTTTAGAGACTAACACTGTCTTTTCTTATTTAAATTCATGTATTTGGTTTGTAAGGGCATAAGCCTATTTTGGTTGTGAGATTGTAATAGCTTAGGTTTTATTTTATTTTTCTTTTATTTTCTGGATGATTTTGATCGTGGGATCGTAGAAATAAAAATGATAATTATTTATTATATTTTAAAAAGATTATAATAATAAATATTTTGTCACTTAGCAATTAAGTTGTAAATTTAAAATAGAAATTCACGTATTTCTCATTAAAAAGGAAAATTTTAGTTTTATATTTATATAATTATAAAATACCAAGTTTTTCCAAATAAACCGATAAATACAATTTTTCTCGAAATTAAATGTAAATTGATATTTCTTAATTTCAACGCATTAATAAATAAGCGTTTTGTTTGTGTTAGCTAAATCAAGACTAAAAATTGACTAGGACGCAACTAGAGATTGCAACTAGTATAGCATCATTGTCAACTTTAGTTTTCTGAGACAAGTTTTCGAATGTAGGATTTCAAGAAAGAATCTGAATTTCCAATCCGACGTATCGACCCATCTAGTCAAATTATTTTGAGGCAAGTACAATTTTGTGGTAGATTACAATTAGTTAATAATTGTTTTAATGCAATTTTAAATCACGAAACAACACGAAACTCTCTTGAGAGCATTGACTGTAACTACTGTAACTATTGGAGATTGGGGGAATAGTGTAGTAGATATGACCGCATCCAATAGTATAACTGATTGTATTAGCTTATCCCTCAAACACACGGGGATAAGCCATACCATATCACTAGGATATTACTGTAACAAACCCAATCCGGTCATATTTATTACCTATTCATATTTCACTATTTTAACTGTTGGAAAATCATTTATTTTAAATTGTTTAAAAGTGCATAATTCCATTATTAATTTCAATTGTTAAAATATCATGAATTTGTACTTTGCTCCCTCCTGACTGGAGACTGTATTTTTAGGTCCTGTTGAGGATGCAGAGCTACTGATTAGTAGCTACTATGACCCTGAGCTATACCCTGCTGTGCTTCCTGAGGATGGATTTCTGGATGAGGATGTTGCTTTTATTTAGACGTTATTTTCCAGTTTATTTCGGTCTAAAAACAATGTATTTAAATTGATGGTTTATGTTTGTACTTTGCACTGAACAAGTTTTTAATTTATCGAATAATAAATGTTGTGGCAAAAAAATTTAGTTTGAGTTGTTCATTATCTGCATATGGAAGTTACAGCTTACTGCCGCCGTTTCATCAACGGTGCAGGCTGGACATGATCCGATTCGTTTCAAGTAATTGGAACCGGGTCGTGACAACAAGCCATCCCTCACCTGATCAGTGTGTGGTGTGCCGTATTACCTACAGCCGTTTACATGTCGAACTCGGTATTTTAAAACACACTTGGAGAATTTATTCGAATCATTATTAGATCATCATATGAATCACCTTATTCGAATCACCTTATTAGAACAATGATTAGAATCACATTCGACTCTTCTTGTATTAGACTCACATTGGGATTACACTCGACTTATATTGTACCGTCTGGACTCATCATGTTACTCTAGTTCAGCTAGATTTTATTTTACAGTCTTTATTGCCATGATTCTTCTCTTGTTTAGTTACTTACTTTCCTTGTACTTTATCTGTCTCTCTATACCATCACCTGAATATAAACTGCCATGTTCATCAATACAACTGTATATAACTGCTTTATAGTTCTCTATCATTTACTTGGGATTTCTTGATGAATTGTACTCGTTCATGTCCTGACTGGACCTGTTGAAAATTTTACAGATGATTGCCCTGAGGACACTTGCCCTACTTATTATGGACCAGGAGACGGCTTAGCTACCTTTGGCCCCGACACTCAGGAGTGATCGGAAGATTAGCTAGTGACTTGGTTTAGATTTCATGTTTTAGAACTTGATTGTAATTAAGTTGAGATATGTTGTTTTGAGTTTATTGGAGATTATATTATTTTAGTAGTTAGTTTTATTGTTATATTCAGTCTTAGTTATAATCTTCTGTGTTATCATATTGTGCTTAGACTGTGATTAAGATTCTATTATATCTATACTTGTCCTCCGTTCGGAGTTGAGATTTGACAAGTACATTATATAATTGCGTGAGTTGTTGATTAGATAGTAACTTAGGACAGCGTTCTACCGTCGACACTGCGGCGTAGGCTGGACGCTCACTACGCCAAAAACAATAATTTTTGACTCTTTATATTCGCTAATAACGACGGACTAAGACAGTGGCTATATTTTCGACGGACTAAATCTGTCATTTATATTAATCTATATTAAAATATTAAAATAAAGGTCGATCGATGTTATACACATCGCTTTTCCCTAAAATTTTTGCCGCCTAGGTAAGAAGTTCCCCCTCAAATTTTCTACTCTCATCTCTCCTCTCAAATTTCCCCTCTCAAATTTTCGGCCCCCCTCTCAAATTTTCCCAGGCGCTCCATCTCTCTCTCTCTCTCTCTTCCGCCTCCTCGTATCTCTCTTTCTTCCGCCTGGGATTGACTAAATCCACAACACTAGGTAAGAAGTTCATGGTTCATGAAAGAACAAAAGGGTTTTTTTTTCCTCTTTGTTGAACGAACCCTAGGTACTTCTTATTCTTCTTCTATTTGTTAATCTGATCTATCTAGTGTAATTTGTTCTAGGTTTTGAATTTAGATGGTGCAAGTTTCATATCGTTTAATAAATGATAAGAGTAGATCATTTACATGTTCATATATGTTCCTCAATCATGTTTCTTCATATGAAAGAATTCTTAATAAACAATTAATTTTTACTTCACATAACATATATCCTTACCCAGATATGCAGGCTGTGAAAATTTGCTTTGCAAAAATGGGTACTCTTCGGGCACATGAACTCGAAAACCTCATTGACAATCAAGAGATACTCGGCTTCTGTATACATACTTTCTGTTATCTGTATACTATGTATTGTGTGTTATTTAGTGTAGTGATGTTGTAGAATACTTTCATATGGCTAATTGGGTATGATTTAGACTTAGTTGACAAACGTATAACTTGAGTGCGCATGTAACATCACATAGGAAACTCATTTGATTTTGTTGATATGTGGAAACACACTAGAAAAGCCAAAACTCGATCCTGGCCCACCTGTCGGCCTCCCTGACAAGATACTTTTCAGAGGAAACATAAATCCGATTGAAAATCTACCCCGAAATCCGACCGGAAATCCTTTCTGCAAGGATTTCTGAATCAACAATCAATGGCCTCGTTTGTCAATCATTGTTTGGGGTTGTTAGGAGGGTATTTTTGGGAGAAATATTTATATTATTGGTCATAGTCACTTTGAACTAATCTAAGCAATCAAGAGAGGAATAGAATCTGCAGTCCTGATTCACTACTTTCCTCTTCTTGCTTTCTTCTTTTATGTTCTCTTCCCTTCATTATTCTCTCCCCATCTGGAATCGAGACCAGCATTGAAGTGCCAAAGAGGAAGAAATCAGAAACACAAGTCTCTAATTTATCAAGCAGCAATATAATGTTTGGCAACCCTGACCCTACCACCCAAACTGGCAAAGAGTAACGAAAAAGGCAGCTTGGATTAAACTGATTTAGAATTGTTGTTTGAGAGACTAATCAATCTTCAAGAGATATTACAAAGTTAAATGTACTTGATAGTTATATTTAACTTCCAAATCATCACTAACCAATTCAATGTGGTTTTGTTTTGATAACAATGAGAACAGCAACTGAACTTAAATGTAAGGGAACCTTCATTCATACTTGCTCTTGCTCAACAAGATTATTGAGGCACACACAGATTAGAGCAGAGAATTTTGGTTTGATCAAGAAAAAGGTATGTGCAAGAGAAACTTGGATGGTAAGACATCAGAAAATAATACCAATCAATGATCATTAGTTGACAACACCACCACTAAGGAAATAAATTAATGTAGGAAAAGCAAAAGTTTGTAATTGATATTTCTTTTTCAATGGAATAGGAAGAATAACAATACTGTCACAGATGTGACGCTCTGAATAACACCAAAAATGGACATGACAGCATCGACTACCCAACATAGCTCCAGTAGTATGGTATTTGGAAAAGATAGATTGCATTCAATCATATATGCGCTGAGCACCATAATGGCATATATAGTTATATACTAGATACAATGAATGTAACCAAAACTTGCCGTTATAATGAATGTATTGCTGTATCGGTATAACAGTTTATAATAAACTATATAACAACCTAAACCAAAAGCAAGAAAACACAATATATTTAATAATGATCATATATTTACACATTGCTGTATGCAGTGTTGTCCCACATAAACTACATGCAGCAGTGCCCATGTGAAGACTAATAAGGCAAGAATTTTCCTACCACCACAGGTCCACAACAACAATGCCTTCATCCAAATTTAGGGGGTTGGCTATTTTGTAACATTTTCAACCATTTGGCTCAGTTAAGGGCCATGCCTTCGTAACATTAGCAAGAATATGTCTCTTGAATGATAAAGATTAAAATAAACCATGTGTGTGTGTTTACATGCTCTATACAATGATAAGCTGATTACAACAAGTGTAACATCATAAAACTACAGAAAGCACTAGAAAATGACTGAACTTGCAGTGAGAGATCTTAAAAACTTCGGAAAAAAAGAAGTAATGCTTTCTTGTCAATAAGAACATAAAAATGAGTACCTTCCATTTGGTTGCATTAAACAACCCCTATTTATCTTGTGAACTGCCTCATCTGCTGCATCTGATGTTTTGAAGATCACATATGCTTGACCTAAGATGCAACAAACCGTCACATTATACTACTCATATACAATGTGAAATTATTTACATCAGGCAGTTTAGCATTGGAAAGGAGAAAAATAATGAAACTAAGACTCTTACTGGATGTCTTGAATGTCAACTGGTATTAGGATTAGGAATCCTTGTTTCCTTATTAGGTTCCATGGGTTGAGACCTCCCAATCCAGTTCTAGTAGGAAAATTGGCTAGGGTTCTGCCGACGGTGCACTCGTCTCTTTCTTCCGTAGCGACTGCAGTTGCAACTGTAAATATCGTTCTTTTTTTTGTATTAAGAGGTTCTCTGGATGCTGAATTGTCCTAGAAAACACCGGTGTTGGGCCTTAGACTTAACATTTTTGTTAGTTTGTTTCTTAATTCATGTTTAATGTTTTTTTGGTTTATTGATGATAATTTTATATTTTATTAGATGTCTTCTATACGCCCAAGTAAGGAATGGATGGATGCGCCTCCACTGTCAGATGCATATCTAGAAGGTGTTGCATCATTCATTCAGTTCACAAAGGACAAATTAGGTGGAAATGGCTGGTATTGTTGTCCATGTGACAAATGTTGCAATTATAATTCATGCAAAAAAAAACTAGGTGAAATAGCAGAGCATTTGGTTTGTAATGGAGTGGACAAGTCATATCGAACTTGGGTCGAACATGGAGAACTACCTCGTAGAACGGTTGCTAATGCTCAGGCTCCTAGCTCATCAACCGTTGATCATACTGAAAATGCCTTCCCAAGAATGGAAGATCTGTTCAACGATACATTTGGACGTGCTGATCCTATTGACCTTGATCAACAAAATGCTGCTCACGTTCAAGATGATCCCCCGGTGGATATTGAATACAAAAAGAAGTTGGAAGATGCAATGCAGCCCCTATATCCCTCTTATGATGATCAACATACAAAACTCTCGGCTATAGTAGAGTTATTGAGCATGAAAGCTAGATACCAATGCTCTGAGGCTTTTTTCACAGAATTGTTGCAATTTATGAAGAAGGTTTTGCCAAAGGGAAACACTATACCAGAAAATTTTCAAAAAGCTAAGGATTTAGTGAAGTCTTTTCGCATGAAGTATCAGGTTATCCATGCTTGCTCTAATGATTATATACTTTATTGGAGAGAAAATGCAGATAAGGATAATTGTCCCAAGTGTGGTGAAAGTAGATGGAAACCGAAAGAAAACTCAAAAAAAGGAGGTAAGAAGTTGCCGAAGAAGAAGCTAAGATACTTTCCAATGACCGAAAGATTGCAACGCTTGTATAGTGTGCCATGGATAGCTGAAAAAATGGCATGGCATGATCGTGCAGAATATAGTAGTACACATATGCGACACCCAGTAGATTCTCCTTGTTGGAAGAAGATAGATAGGATGTGGCCTGAGTTTGCTATTGAGAAACGAAATGTTCGGCTAGGTCTCGCAACTGATGGTTTCAATCCTTTTGGTATGCATAATTCGTACAGTTGTTGGCCTGTTATGATTGTTCCATATAATCTTCCTCCATCTTTATGCATGGCAAAGGATTTTACAATGTTAACCATGTTGATTCCTGGTCCAAGTGGTCCAGGCCATAACATTGATGTCTATTTGCAACCATTGGTTGAGGAGTTGAAAGATTTGTGGTTTGTAGGATGCACTACATATGATTCTCACATGAAGACCAGCTTTACCTTGAAAGCAATACTGATGTGGTGTATACATGATTTTCCAGCTTATGCACATCTTTCAGGTTGTAGGACTGCAGGACAATTTGGTTGTCCTGTATGTGGTGAAGAAATAGATTCGAAGTGGCTAAAGCATGGAAAAAAATTTGCTTACATGGGTCATAGAAGATTCATAAGAGATGCCGAGCATCCTTTTAGAAAGCAAAAGTCCAAATTTAATGGATATGAAGAAGATAGGAGGCCTCCAATACGTTTGACTGGTGCAGAATTATTTAGTAAAATGGAAGGTATACAAACAAAATTTGGAAAGTTAGCAGGTAATAAGAGGAAGCGGCCTACTGATACGAATGTTCCATGGTCAAAGAAATCGATTCTATTTGATTTGCCATATTGGAAGGTAATACAATTGGGTTGTTAAATATGTTTATCTTTGTTTTTATGCTATGCTTAAGTATTGTTATTAATTAATATATTCATTGTAACAGGAATTGCACCTTCGACATAATTTGGATGTGATGCATGTAGAAAAAAATGTGGCTGAAAACTTGTTTGCAACAATAATGGATACTAAGGGTAAGTCAAAGGACGGAGTTGATGCTCGTAAAGATCTAGAGGAATGGAAGATAAGAAAAAAACTTTGGATAGTGGAAGAAGATGGGAAAAAAATTATCCCGAAGGCTCCTTTTACATTATCCCGATCTGAGAGAGAAATAATTTGCAAAACCTTGAGCAAGTTAAAAGTTCCTATTGGGTATAGCGGGAATTGGAAACATAAGGTGGATTTACAAGATTTTCAATTCAAAGGCTTGAAGTCACATGATTATCACATTCTCATGCAAGGGCTAGCTGTAACGGGGATACCTTTTCCCAGAATCAAATAAAAGTAAGTATACAAATTGTTTCATAAGATGAAGCCTAGAAAAATGCAGTGTTCTTACCTTATAATACTTAGAAATGTTATTGCACTATTGCTTCCCGTACTGTGTCATTCTTACTGATTTTTCTTTGTCGCATCTGCAGTGCCCCAATTGTGGAAATTATGTCCAGATACTTAAGTAAGCCCTCAAGTAGCTTTCCTTGAAATTATTGACTGAACACTGTTTATGCTCTGCTGTGTATTTGATGCCTTAAATTGTTAAATTTACTGCAATTTATTATTCTGTAGGTCTTCAGTAAAAGATGGCGTACAGCTTTGTCCATACTGTACTCAACCTTTCTCTGGTATTAAAATGTGATGTATTCATGATGCCAATTTTTGGAGCGTGTCCGTGCTTTCTAGACGAGAAGGCTTACTGATATATTCTTCATGATCCAATAAAATTGTAGTGCAGGGAAACAAGTTTGTGAGAGAATCTGCTAAGTTCTCTTCTAGTCGGTCTACAACAAGAAAAGTCTTCAACGGCTTCTCACGTTCCTCTGGCAAAGGTATCACTTGATGCAAGTGTCAGTTGCGTGTATATAGTGGGCATCCAACCTATTAAAGATGCATAGCACAACAATGTTGAAACTGATTTTATCTTGTTCGCTTCCGAACATAAAATGTCAATACTATATCCCTTTCTCATATCTAACTATGGATCAGTTTTATATTTAGCCTGTAGACTGGAACCTGGTAATATGCCGTATTAGCAACCTTCTAATATTTTGAAACCTTCTAATATTTTGAAACCTGGTAATATGCCTGTAGACTGGAACCTGGTCATGAACTGTCTATCAGCATATTGCTAATATGCCGTATTAGCAACCTTCTAATATTTTGAAAATGATTTTCCCAGGTAAAGCCTCATCTGCAGCAATTGTTGATGTTGAAGCCGAAGTGAAGGACATTGATTGATTTAAAAATTGCCCAGGTGTCATTGGTAAAGGTTTCTTTTAGTTTTGTTGCATAAAGACCAGTGTTTGTCTGTTTATGATATTTATAGCAAAGGGAGATGCTTGACTACATTCTATTTTTAGTTTTCCTTCTATTTTTCTCAAAAGACCGAATCTGTTACTGCTTGACTACATTCTATTTTTATAGCAAAGGTATCAAACTTAATGCCAACTGGTCCAAATTCTACTTCAGTCAACTGGTAAGAAATTGACATTCTAATAAATGGACATATATATGATTTCGACATGCAAGAACTCAAAACTGTAGGGATATTCAATTCAAATGACCAAATAAACAGGGAGATGCTTCTTGCATAATTTCCATCTAAAGAACATGACTAAGAGAAATATTTCCAGTGCAATGATCATTGTCCACCAATTCCAGCTATATGGCCTTTTGATTACGTCTAACATCTGGATTAATGTTCTGTACTGTTCCATCAACAATTGCTATTTACTTTTATGCCTCCTTGAACAAACTTGTTCAGTCGAATTACATTTGGACCAAAGCTAGTAATCTTGCCGAACATGACCTAGTCAGACTCCCTGGTTTGATGGTGGCTAGTGTCTATTGAGAGGACCTAGCCTTTATTCAGCCACACATGACAATGGAACTCTGTTATCCAATATTCTAGACAGCCCCGGCCCCCGGCCTAGCTTCCCTCAGCGTGCTTTCGGTGCTTGAAATCTTAGTTCTCCACATTATTTATCAGCTCTATCACTCTATGCAACTATCGGAAGTGTGTTGCTTGAACGATCAGTTCTTTGTGATGTGCCCGCTATACCGCATTTTTATCATATCCCTTTACTGTTTGCCTCTGACTTTCACAATTACATGAGCATAATGTTCTCATCTCCAAATTGTAACCAGCTGCATCCAAAATTCTGCTGCCTGTAGGTTACTAAGTGACGAGTTCTTTTAGAAAGTGAGACAATCAAGCATGAATTCTTGGATGCTAAAGTTTTCTTCTAGAGATGAATTGGCGGAACCTTGAACTGCACCTTCCTAGCATCTATTCTCTTCTTATTACCCTATGTCTCACCGGTAAAAACACACACTCAAAGATGTGGCCTACAGACTTCTGGCTGTCAGTTGACATCTTACTGAATCAGCGTTTATCTGGGGAAGGCTCATCTCTGTTTGTCATTTGTTAGCTAATGTTTGCAGAGGATATTTAGAAAGATGAAAGATCTAAAAGGGTATACCTGAATTGTCGCACTATTATTTGTATCATTTTCTTGCAGTTTACCGAGGTCCTTATTTTAGAAAATGCACATGCTGGTCTGCTATGTTTATCTTTTTTTTTGTGATTGTCTGCACTAACTAAAAATTGATATTCTTCTCTTATATCTTAATTGGCATTTCTGTTTGTTGTTTTAGTTTTTTATTATGTCAGGAGATGGAACCCAATCCAGTAGAGATGAACATGAACTTTATAGTGATCATGAAGCTAATGGGGATGAATCTAATAATGGGGATCCTTCTAGTGGTTATCAAGGAAGCACTTCTAATCGAATCGGTGATTATTTCATACCTTTATCTAATAATATATCAATATCTTTATCTAATAGTTCCTATGTTATATGTTTTATAATATGCTCTAATATTTGAAAATTTTCTTAGGTGCTCCAAAACTTATCCTTTTTGATGATTATGGACGACCTGTTGATATTGAATCAGAAAAATTTGCAACTACTGTTGGAAAGATAACAAAGACACATTGTCCACCTGCAATTGATTCTTGGAAAAAGGTTCCACAAAGTATGAAAGAAGACATATGGAGAGGTGTTAATGTGAGTAAATGTGAATTATAAAAAAATGTAAAATCTTTATGTATGTCTAACATATGAAGAAAATTGTCTTTGCAGAGTAGATATGTTGTGCCCGAAATTTATAAGGCTAAAGTTTTGCAAAAAGCTAATATTTCTTGGAAAAATTGGAAGTCTAACCTCCGAAAAATCTGTGATATGTATCCAACTGTTGCTGAGCGAAAAAGAAACAGACCTATTAACATTGTGAAGAAAGAAGATTGGGAAGACTTTGTTGATTTCTGCTCTACTCCTGAAGATAGTATTCGTCGTGAAGTTGGTAAGGAAGCGAGAAAAAAAGTTAAGGTACTACATACAACCGGTAGGACTGGATGTGCGAGGGTCGCACACAACCTGGTAATACTTAAAATACATATTTCTTTATTTCCTTTTTCCTTTTTTCTTTTCTTACATTTTATTGCAATATGATATTTTGTTTCTCTTTTGATATAGAAAAAAGAGAGTCCTACTGGTGAGGTCAATAGAAGCGTGTTATACGTGACCACACATATGTCCAAGAATACTAATTCTTCTACCAGCTCAAACGATTACGTTGTAAGAATAACTCTCTTTTAATTATAATAATAACTTTGTTGATTTAGAGTTTGATTAATCATATATATGCATCATTTTATATCATGTAGGAAAAAATTAGAAAGCTTGTAGAAGATGATCCGTACTTGGGACAAAATGATTTGGACAATGACCCTGTTGCAATGGTTTGTGAGATTTTTTTAATAAATATTTTGTCTATGTCTTGTAGGAAAAAAAATGAAAGCTTGTTGAAAATAATCCCCTTGCTATTAATATGTTGTTTAGGTACTTGGGCGTGATAGAAAGGGTTATGTTCGTGGCATGGGTGGAGGTGTTTCAAAGACAGAGATTCGTGCTTCAGCTGCAAGTAGAGAGACGGCTCGTCAATTAAAGAATAAAAATGAAGCTATGGAGACTGATCTAATCACACTCAAAGAAGAAATGGCTACAATCAAAGAAATGATAAAAAGTAACAATCCCAAAACAACACAACATTCATCATCGTCAGTTCATGGTACTTCTGAGGTATATATACTGATCTAAACTGCACTTTGATATTGGTATTTATTCACACTTATTTGAGTGATACACTGATACTATAGTTTTACTCTTGTTAATATTGTATATTTGTGTTTCAATGGTTGTAGGTGCCGGAACAATCCAACTTGCCAAAGACATGTTTTCTAAAGGACTTCAAAAGAAAACATGTTGCTTTTGGACACTTAAATTTGGATGCACCACCAAAGAAAGATGTTTATAGTATCATCATTGATGAAATCTTTGACCGCAATGCATATTTGTTTGAAGGGGATGGAAAGTTTGAAGATATTATGCTTGGTGATTTGATCAATTGGCCAAAAGAGTCCGTTCAATTTATTAGGATTTGAATATTAGCATTTGTATTCTGAAATACTATTCCTTTTTTAGTTTGGATGTTATGTGTGAGAACAATTGCAAGTATTTTGATACTACAAGAACAATGTATTAAATTGAGATTCTTAAATTAATTGGTGGTTGTGTTCATTTTGAATTTAATGTATTCATTTACAATTGTGATTCTTGAATGGTTTGTGATATATTCATTTGAATTAAATGTATTCATTGTCAATTGCTTGAATGAATATATTCATTTTCATTGAATCTTCGATTTACATTCAGATTCAATGTGCGTAATAGTTTACAGTAAAATATGTTTAATTAATTAAAAATAATTCTGGTGAATATTTTACAGAATTTCGACGGACATTGTCTGTCAAAAATAGGATGACAGGAGGAATGCTGTTAAGCGGGATTATTGACGGATGTAGTCCGTCATTTATTATACGACAGACGCAACCCGTCGTTTTCCTCCACCTACTTTTCGTCGGTAGTAAACCGTCGTTTATAATAAACTACACTTTATTTTTGACGGACCTTGTGACGGACCAAAACCGTCGAATTATGCATTTTTCGACGGTTTTAGTCCGTCGAGAAACACGAATTCAGACGTAGTGGCTGTTACGTACTCGTACCCTCACAGTGGGTGCGGGTCGTGACACTCACCAAATAAATTGAAGGAATAATACGCCCCCTTGGCTCGATCCAGGATCTTATTATAGTTCAATACAAATTTTTTATTATTATTATTATTAGAAGATAAATTTTGACTTACCCCCACTTGATTTACTATATTTCAGGATGCATCCCACAGTTTTGCAAAAATATACAGCACCTCCCACTTTTGACGGAATTCGTCAGAAATTGACGGTCAACATTTTTTACTATTTTTTTTGACCAAAATGCCCCTCTCATTGTCTTCTTCCTCTTTCCTCTCAGCCTTCCCTCTCCCGCGCAGGCAGGATGCTGTCGCCACCGCCCCCCGCTCCCCTTCCCTCTCCTCGTCGTGCGTTCCCCCCTTCCCGCCTCCGCCGCCACTCCCGGCCACCGCCCCCGCTTCCCTCCCCCTGCTTGTCGCCGCTGCTTGCGCCGCCACCGTCGTTCCCAGCCACCGCTCTCCTCGTCGTGCTTGCCGCCGCCGCTGTTTGCTGCCGCGGCTGCTATTATAGGGGGGTGGTGGTGGGGGTTAGCAGGGAAGGGGGCGGCGAGGAGGGGGCGGTGGCGGGGAGGGGAGAAGCGGAGGCGGTGGCGGGGAGCGCCGGAGGTCTGCCGACTCTGCCTGCGGGCGCGGGAGGGATAGGGACGGGATGGGGTGGGAGGAGGAGGGAGAGGAAAGAGGAAGAATACAGGAACATTTTGGTCGAAATATATTTTTTGACAAATTTCGTCTAAAGTGAAGGGTGCTGTAATTGTGGGATGTACACTGAAATATAGTAAAGCAAGTAGAGGGTAAGTCAAAATTTATCTTATTATTACTAGCATATGTGCACGTGCCTTGCACGTATTTTAACATTCTTTTAATTAACTTAGGAAGGCTCTTTAGGAAGACCAAATGGTAGTCTTTCTAATTATTAAGTTGACTTTATTAAAATTAATGAACAATTTTTAATTAATATAGACATGCAAGGGTATTTTCGAAATTCAAAATTTTCAACATCCGAAATTTTCTATTATATAATAGAATAGAGTACTACAGCTATAACTATATAATTGATAACATTTATTATCATTAACTTCCCACCATCCATCATTTGCTACAACCTTCATTAATACTCCTCCTATAATTATGCTACAGCCTTTAATAATTATGCTCTCTTCTCTCTCTTTCCCAACAACGCCCACCAAACTCCCTCTCTTCTCTCGGCAGCTATGGCCATGGCCGTCCACACCTTAACCTTTTTTCTATACATAATTACATATCTATTCTAGTTAAATTTAATGAACAATTTTAATTTATAAACATAGATAATAATAATTTTAAAAAACAAAAAAAAGTGAACCCTCATTTTCTTTTTATAATTATGTAGTATATATATATATATATATATATATATATATATATATATATATATATATATATATATATATATATATATATATATATATATATATAGGAGTTGCTCATGGACGGACATAGTAAAGAACATATATATATATATATATATATATATATATATATATATAACATAGGAGTTGCTCATGGACGGACATAGTAAAGAACAAGTGTCGATTGATCGTGTTGAAAAAAGAAAAAAGTTTGGAAAATATATACATGTAACCTTTTTATATCATTTAAGTTATTTGTTAATAAGTAAATCTATAATTATAACCTAGGCTAGTAATCAACAAATAAATAGTTTAACATGCATACTTTAATATTTAACTTAATAATAAAAAATAAATTTATGTTTTTTAATAGTCTATTTAGGTTAACTAAGTATGGGACAAATACCGTAACATTGTCTTTGTTACAATATCTTTTATCCTTTAGTACGTGATTTCATTTTACACCTTTTTTTTTCTTTCTTTTTTACGTTTGAGGTTTATTCCCCTATTACATTCCTACGCACCTAGAGGTGCTTGAGAGTAGAGATGATTTACAACTAGAGCCCTCCAAGTTTAGGTATGGGCCTAGGATTCCAAAATTTTCCAAGTCGCCTTAAATTATAATTATAGTACTTATCCAACTTTTATTCAAAGGTCCCATAAATCTTAATAATACTAGTAAGCACATAGTCCTGAATTTTGATATATAAAAAAGTATGTCATTCAACTTATTTTAATCAAACGAGTTTTCTATTACATTCAACTATGAATTTGCTTATGATAAATTTTAGGTTATTGGAATTTTGAATATATTACTATGTTCTATAGTATATTAAATATCAATTCAAGTTTATTTTTTTAATTAGGTTTTGCGTTAATTATGGTTATGATGGGTACACAAAAGTATGAATCGGGAAGTTCAAAAAAGAAACGAAAAGAAAAAAAGGGAGAACCATACATAATCACTTGCAAGATCTCTATACATGTATATGAAAATTATTTTGTCTTTGGTTGAAGCTGAAAATTTGATGGATGATGCAAATATGAATAAGAATATAGTCAAGCATGTCACAAGCTATATTTAGTGGATTTGCCATGTTGTATATTGAGAATAATACATTAGCTAAGTTGGATTTTAGCAATTTAATTAGTTCTTTTGCACTTGAAAATACAAGAAAAAAAAAATGAAGATATCACTAATTAGTATGTAAGATGTGAAATAGATTATATTTTTAGTTGCTATGAAATTGTTAAAATGCGTATTTTTTTCAATATATCATTATTTGATCAGCCGTACATAGTAACGAATTAAAATGTTATCCATCTTTCAAAAGTGTTTTTAAGTCTGTTTTTTCCTCACATATTTGGAAAAAACTTTGATACAGTCAGTGTATGACAAGTGGACCCTCCTCTCTCTTCGTAATTCGTGCATATAAAATTTTTATAGTAGAGTCCACTTGTCATACACTGGCTGTATCAAAGCTTTGACTGCTGTATCAAAGTTTCTCTCGACATTTTTACACAGCCAATAATGTGGAATCCTTGTCAGTATGCAATAAAAAATATAGTCCAAAATATAAGTGGGGTAAACGGGTAAATGTTGGAGGCCCAATAGTTAATTGTGCAGATGTCCGTTTTAGACTGTTATGTTTGATATAAATAATGCATTAAAATATTTCAAATTGAATATTAGAGGTCTAATTCAAGTGGTAAAGACTTGGAGGTATAAATACTT
This sequence comes from Iris pallida, assembly GCA_029216955.1. Lineage (NCBI taxonomy): Eukaryota > Viridiplantae > Streptophyta > Magnoliopsida > Asparagales > Iridaceae > Iris > Iris pallida. Next base: position 54,924 of record JANAVB010023599.1, read on the forward strand.
GGCTTGGGGCCTTCAGGTGGAGCTGCTACATATTTGATGTAACATTGTTTTTGCCAAAACATAATCATATAAATTAAAAAAATACTATTTAGACATCCACTAACTTAAATATAATTATATATCGTTCTCAAACATGCAACTCAAACAGGCGACCTTTTTTCTCTTTCACTAAAATACTAACAAAAAGTTCTTGATTTAACAAAACAACACATGAACAATTTGATTTAACAACATAACATATTTACTCTGAATTATAACTTAGTTAATTGTCCCATCCCAATAAAATAATATAAGTTTAACCTAACCATGTCTTTTCAATTTGGTCGAAATTGGTCGAAACATGTGTACTTTGGACGGAATTATCATAATTTTTATTATAATTTGAGCTACGATTAGCTCAAATAATAATAAAAAATATAATAAAAACATAAACATAAGAAATAGAAATCATAATATGCTTATTATGCAAATATTATTGTCAAAATAATAATAAAACCACAAACTTTCCTATTTTACAAAAGCTTGGCTCGTTTGCAGCCCTAGTTATATTTAAGCATGAATTTGTATGTAGCGTATATGCATACTAAAATATTGTATGAAGGATACAAATTATAATGCTGAAGGTCTCCGTTTCAAGTCCGGGCGAAGCGATAATTCGGTAATTCCTAAAGGTTTTAACAAATTCTTTTACTAAACATTTTACATGTGGTTTATAAAAATATTAAAAGACATTTACCTGTGGGCATTTGGTCTAGTGGTATGATTCTTGCTTTGGGTGCAAGAGGTCCCGAGTTCGATTCTCGGAATGCCCCAGTCAATGATTAAATTTGTTCACTATTTTTTATTCTCTCTTTTATTGCTATGAAGTATTTTTTTATTCTCTATTAGGTTTTTGGAGTAATTCTCCATAGCAAAAAACATCTCAAATTTATCGGTTAGACTAGATATATATACTATTATATAATCAAAATAAGCATAGCTCAAGAGTCGAACAAATAAGGCTAATAAGTTTGGATATTATCCTCGCACTCCAATGTCGACTCTTTTGTCTAAGTATTAAACTATCAACTATGTGGTCATTTGGTCACCAATTCGAGTTCGGTCAAAGCCAATTAAACTTTCATAAATTATGTGGAATATTTATTCATGACTTTCTATCAATGCATGAATTTGTATGTAGTATACCGAGATATTAACATGTTGTATGAAGTTAATATGTTAAAATATTTTTGTGGTGTAGTTGGTTATCACGAAGTCCGGACGAAACTATTTAATTTTTTCCCCCCTAATTTTTGAAACAAAATGCTTTATAAATATTTTATTACTAAGGATGAAGCCAATTTGTAATTTGAAGTGCGAGAGGTCCTTAGTTCAAATATCTGGAATACACAAATTATTATTATATATATATATTTATTTACATTTTTCTAGTGTTCATAAACATGCCTAATAGCAGATTGAGAATATGTAATCTATAATATTCAATTTACTAGTAATAATGTCTTAAATATGTTATTATTTATCTTGTGAACATTTGTTGATTTTTTTTCCTAAACATTAAACTTTTGGAACTCGTCAAGTTAATTTTCTTGGATAAATATTTCTTTTTGTTTCATACTGGCTAATGACACAACTTAATAAATATGATAGAGTTAATAATAATTAAAAAAATTCTTCAACAATTTTATTGGTTAAAGTAATTATTTACTTCATTAACATTAATAATCTTGCACCTGTGAAAATAAAACGTATGTAATAAATTATATTTCATTCCCCCAATCTAAATAAAGGGCAACTTAACATTGTGGTTCTTTTATTTTTTTTCTTGTACCATTAATATGCGAACCTCATATAATATGAATAAATGTACTTTGTCATGTAATAAAATTGCAAGAAGGCCCAACTTATCATTTTTCTTCTTTTATTCTCCATTATACCATTCATATTCTAATCTCATATTTTGTCCCTTTAAACAAAATCATAAAAAAATCATCATTTTTTCTGCAAGATGCCTTATGTTGGATAGTTGGTTCGATGAAGCCTTGTTGGACTTGGGATTATGAGAAGGATCGCTTGGAAGGCTATGCGATCGAGGCGGGAATCGTCCTATGAATGTGAGTAGTGTTGAACCCTTCAAAGATCCTTTAGCTTCACGCTTAAAATAAGGATAGTATGCTATGTTTCTTATTGAGTTGCTCAATAACACCTTGCATGGAATTTGGAAAGATAATGAAAGATAATAATCACCTGAACGTAAACTGTTGTGGCTAAATGAATTGTATGCTTGTACGATGTTGCGATAAATTACATGACAGGTGAAGGCAAAGTCCTAAATACTTGGGCGGTGAGTATATTGAGCTTTGGCTCAATGAATAGATGGCAAAACAGATGTTAAGACCCAAGAACTGGGCAGTGAGTATGCTTGAATTGCATTCAAATGAATGAATGCTAAACAGATGCTAAGTCCCAGGAATTGGGCGGTGAGTACATTGAGTTTGGTTGGAAAGATGTACGGTATCAAAGATGTGACAAAAGGATTGGATAACAACATTCTATTATCCTGTCGTCGATGTAGAATGTTGATTACGCCAAGACCCTGGATTGGGCAGATAATAATGTGAGCATTGGCTCAAGGCAAGATGGCTAGATGGCAAGATGGTAATATGAATGAGAATGGTGGCTGAATTACTTAGTTTTCCTTATCATGCATTATATGTTTTTTTCTTAGATAAGTTGCATATAGTTGCATGGTCATGGACAACTTGTCGACAAGGTGGTTTCTCGAACGGTATTCCTGGGCCATGGAACCCGGTTCGTCCTAGGGGAAACCAATGCTGAAGTAGTAGCAGTGCTGAAGTAGTAGCACGGTATACAGGACTTACAGTGGGGCTAGCTACCTGCACTGGCAAGGACGCTGTATACCTGTAAGACGGTCCAGGATGGCGTGTCGCCAGTGACCTTCATATAGATAGGTCCAGTGCTAATGATGTCTTATACAGGCAGAGTAAGTTATTACTCAAATACAGGGAAGGATGTCGGCTGTTGGTAAGAATCACCTGAACGGTGATATTTATACTAAATCATGATATTGTTCCTAACAATGTCTTGTGCAGGCTAAGTATATAAATGTACAGGGATGGCTACACGACCGTGGGTAAGAATCACCAAAGGGTGATAACTGTATGCCTTAAATTATGTTGGCTATAAGATTTGCATGCTTTACTTCTTGTCGGTTATAACATGAAATTGACCCTAAGACAACGAAAAAGACCACTGTTAATAATGTTCTGTAACATGATTACTTAGTGTTGTCTTCTTAGGTGAGTTGGGCCAGCACTGCTCGCTAGTACATTGATGATGTACTGACCCACGTTGTTGTAGCACCCAGTTTTCCCAAATGAGGGTAATTTTGAAATTTTGTGTTTATAATTATTTTAATAGTGATATTTAATTTATGATATAATTTTTGGTGATTTTAAATCATTTTAAAATTATTTAAATCAATGACTTGTGGTTTTGACGTTTTGCTAGTGAAACCCTAGAGACTGTTTGACCTAGAGCCTAACCATGTGATTATGATATTTTAATATCATTTTTGGCCTAAGGATATTTTTGTATTTGACCTTTTTGAATTATTTTGATATTATTTTATTATTTATGATATTGTTTTGGGGTTATTTGAGTCGGGTTCGAATTTCAACTCAATCCGACTTGAAACGGGGACCCGGGGGTAGTTTGACTCTAGTGGGACCCACACACTAGTTAGACATGGCCCACATGATATTAAATTTAGTCCACATGATAGAAATATTTTAGTTAGAGGTTAGACTAATTATTATGGATAAGGTTAGTGTGATTAGAGACTTTAGAATGACTAATTTAGCCCCAACCAATTAGCCCTTTCCTAATACTCATAGAATAGGTTAGTGGGGGCATTTTGGACCTTACCATAATAGGACAAATAGCCCCATATGGCCATCCACTTTGGGAGAGGATAGGCTCAAGTTTATTTCATTATTCTCATCCACACTCTCTCTCTTGTTCTTCCCCAAATTTCTAGAGAGCAATCCCTAGCAATTTCTCCACCAAATTCTTCCATTTCACCACCAAATCTTCTTCTTTCCTTCTCCATTCTAGCCAAGGAGGAAGCTACCCAAGTTTGGGAGGATTCGGAGCTCGTTCGTGTCCTTTTGGAATCTCTATGTGTCGGTGTCGCTCCAGGAAGGCTTTTCTTCGATTCGATCTACCGGGAGGTATAAATCCCTTCTTCTTTTCATTTCCTCATGCATATAGGTCTATTTTGAACCCATAGGAATGACCCCCATGGTTGTATCTTCATTTATGTCCATTTCGTGTCCATTTGGAGGTCATTGGAGTGTCATTTGTGTTGTGGTTGTGTCCATGTGAGAAAATCCCAAATTTGGACACACTATGTGTTGTTGTTATGTATGAATAAATTATTACATGTTTAATCTCATATTTTTGTATTGGAGATGTGTTCTATAGTGTCTCATATATATATATTAGTGTAGAGAGTGAGTTCTTGATATATTATGTTATATACTTGTGTTCTTTTGTCTCAAACTACCCAAATCCGTCATGATTTTTATCCACGTTTTTAATTTCAGCCCTAACTTAGAAATGTCATAACTTCTAGCTCAAAGCTCGGTTTAATCTTCTATTTTTTTTAAAGAAGCATATTGAAGTTAGCTTTCCAAAAACATGTATTAATAGGCCTAATTCTTTCTGTAACTTTCTGGAGAATTATTTGAGTGTCAGCTGTACGAAAGACAAACGCGTTCTCGGTGTTTTCGCGATTTCGGGAGTTTTCGAAAACGAAAACGCGATCCGTTTGAAGTTTCGGAAAGCTAACACATAGATCTATAACATACTTTAATCCTAGATTTTAATTCATGCTGAGATGGTACAGTATTGATTATTAGTAGGAGTTACTATTCGGCATATGCATTTTGTGCACCCTTGTGTGTAATATAATGTTCTATTTGATTTTAACCCATGTTAATATATATACAATATGTAATTAAATAGAGAATGCAAGCATGAGTAAATATTTAAATAAATGATGTATAAGGTGTAAGTATCCTATCTAATGTAAGCATGTATAAGTATGGCTTGTAATGAATATGTAGGTTCCATAGTATGTAATGTATGGTGCATATAGTGGTACAAGAGAATAAATGAATGATGAATGAATGCAAGCATGAATGTAATGTAATAATAGATGTAATGTATGCAATATACAAGTTAATGAGATGTAATGTTCTATGTTAACACAAATCCTATATTACCTCATGTACCCCCTTACACTATGTTGACACTATCACACTTGACACATTGTTCACTTACACTTTGACACTCTTTGATATGTATACACTATGTATGCCCATTTAACCCTCACTTGCCCCTTTGCCATGTTCACATACACACACACATAGCCTCTTAAATAAGTATTTATGAATATAGTTAACTTAGCTATGTGTGTATATTATATATATGTTAGCATATTGTGTTGTAATATATAAGTTTATATAACCATTTGAAATGCCATGATTATAGACCTAATGTTGAATACCAATATATGCATGTGTATATATGTGTAGACATATATAGCTTAAAGTAATAGATTACCTAGTGTATATCCAATGTGAATTCTTGCCTATTTGAGTATTGAATAATTGTATGCTATATAGAGTTGGGTGTATGTTGGCTTGTATAGCCTTGTTTTGATGTGTGCTTGCTAGGATAGTCTTGGTTAGGCCTAGTAAGACTTGCTGGGTTAGGACATGACCTAGTTTGACTAGTGCAGTTGACCAGAGTTGACCAAGGGTTGACTTTGGCCTAGTTTGACCTAGATTCATGTAGAATGCATTGTAGTGCTTTATATTACCCTTCTGGACATGTTGTGACTTGTGCTGTTCTAATTAGGAGCCATACACCTCTCCTCGGACAGTATCTTTACCTTGGATATTCAGATATCAGGCGAGTACATTCTCTGATCATTTCATATCCTGTTAGAATTATTTTCCTGCTTTAGATTACTATACTTGATACTGTCACGTTGGTAACACGGATTAGTACTATATGGATCCTTTCTTGAGATGTTATCCCCTCAGGAAGCATCGTATACTACATGTTCTGTGCGTTTTACTTACATGGTGTATCACTATGCTTCACGATTCTTCGATCACTTGTGACATGTACTCTCATGATCACAGAGTCTTCCCAGAATCACCCATTTATGGGCATTCCCAGAATCACCCCATTGTGGGCATTCCTAGAATTACCCATTTATGGGCTATCCATGTATCACCCCTTGTGGGCCTTTACATGGAATCATAACATAACCTGGTTGGATCCTTGTGTATTGATTGGGGGTACGGGGGAGTAGAAGTAGACATATGAATAATATCCAAGTAGTGTAGTTCCCAGAATCACTCCATAGTATAGTTCCCAGAATCTCCTATGCCATTCACATGTCTATATTATACTCTGACTCACTAGCCACTGTTAGCTCTCTACTTATAGTAGATATTTCTATTACAGTTCTCTTTCTCTGTTTACATACTGTATTTCCTTCAGATCCTGTATCTTACTTTACTGCATGATTATATTTTCTAACCTGCTATGATCTGTTGAGATGTACTGTGCTCTCTCCAGTCCTGACTGGACCTGTTGATAAATTTTACAGATAGCCTGGAGGTTGCCTGCTAGCCTAGAGGAGACAGTAGAGGTTGCATAGATAGCTAGGGTTTTTGCTTATAGTTTATTTTCAGTCATCTTGAGTTGTATTTATGGATTACTGTATTTGAGTTTTGAGATGTATTCTGAGTTTGTATCTTAGATACTTAGACTTCTATCTGTTGTATCTCTTTTCGATTTCATGTTTTATCTATCTTCCTTTATGCTCTACCTTAGATGTGATTGAGTTTACATTCTGCTATGTCACCCCCATTCGGGGAGTATAAACTGTTTAGTCTTATACTGTTAGATGCATTGAGACCTAGGACAGCGTTCTACCACCGACAATGCGACGTAGGCTGGGCGTTGTTACGTTCTCGTGCCCTAACTCTAGGGTGCGGGTCATGACAGTTGTGGGCAATATTACAGGTGTTTGCTTGGGGGAAATCCTGTGAATCAGTGCTCGGCATCGATGAATCGGATGGGTGTGCAGAAGCTCTTCTTTCAAGACGATATCTTCTGTTATACGGGACATAATGTATGGAACAGTAGAATTCAGTTGTACTAGTGAGATTGTAGCCAAATTGGCAAGTTTATTGTAAAGAAGTCTGTATATTCATTGTAGCCTAAAAGGCAAAGTGTATACATTCAGTTGGCTATTTAAGAGCCTTGTAATCAGTTGTAAACTTTGTATTCCGCTGTAAGTCTTGTAATCTATTTTGATTATCAATAAAGAGATACATTTCTTCATAAATTGTGTGACTTCAATTTATCTGCTTGGTCTGCTGCATTGTCGATGTTTTCTGAGAATTACCAGGAACTGTAATGGTTTTGCCTTGTACAAGTGCAATCTAGACTTGTACGGCATCACGCCCAGTGGCTAGTTTTCGATCCTCCGGGATCGGGACGTGACATAATGGTATCAGAGCACGGCTTTACATCCTTGGATTCCTATTCGATTTGTTTTGAATCAATGTTGCTACTAAGATGATTCTAAGCTGCTTCCGCGATGATTCAAAGATTATTTCTGCGACTATTCAAAGTTGCTCCTGCGGTGAATCAAAGTTGCTTCCGCGAATACTCAAAGTTGCTTCCGCGATGAAATCAAAGTTGCCTCTATGATGACTCATAGTGCTTCTGCGATTATTCTGTGTTGCTTCCAAACTATTCTAAGTAGTTCCCTTGACTGAAAGTCCGTTGATTATTTTAACCTCTCACTGGGTGTTCCATACAATAAGTCTAAATATGTGGGCTGTGATATGTGTGCTTTGTTGAATTTCTAAAAGATACTAAAAATAATAACAATGATGCGATGCGATAATAAGTTTGTGATGTATGCTGGATGTCTTATGTGTGGGATTCATGAAGTCGATTGTTATGTAGCAATCGACCGTGGGTGATGACTTGGTATGTTGGAACAGAATGTGCATGGATTTCAGTGAATGAGAATCGACAGAATCTTGAGTCGATATTTGTGGTCAGCATAACCACTGCGGGATGGATTGTCCATATTGGACGTTGGTTTGATGCGAAGGAATATTGTGTCGGAATGGCTTGAGCTCTGAGTGGTATATTACATATATCCTCATCGTGATGAGATGTCCCTTGACTCTTGATGTGTTTATGATTTTGTGATTGCTTTACCTATAAGGTATTGGGTGGTATCGAATCGTAGCTAAGATTACGATTGATACATGACGGCTAGGAATGTCCCTTGATGATTAAGTTCGGATGACCCATTACGAGATTTTTGATGTATTCAGATGAACCATCGCTAGACTTGTCGGTTAGCATTATGTTGGGTAATAAGAGAATTGAGAATATGAAATGATTGCCTTGGTTGGGAAGGAAACAAATTTCAGATTCAGGCGAGTACTTGAATCAGTTTGGTAAAAGGATTGTAGGCTTAGTAATGATGGTGTGATGTTGCTATTGAAAGATTTTGCGATAACAACTATGGACCGAATATTGAACGATGTTGGAATTGAGTAAAAGAAATTGCATGCTGGAATTAATGGTAATGTTAGGCGCTTATCGGGATGTTACGAATGATTTAGACGATGCAGAGAGAGTTGCATCAACGATCGAAAGGATTGAGAATGGGATTGAGGAATAGATGATCTTAGCACGTGGTGCAGTGTGCTTGAAAGAAATTGATGTGTCCCAAATTAACAAGTTATGACCCTTGACTATTTTGAGGCATAGAGAATGAGTACTTGTCCCTTGATGCATGAAAGGGTAGATGTCCCTTACGAGAGTCGAATGGCTGGAATACAAATAAGTATCGAGGTGCAGCGATATGTAATAGACCATGTCGGTAGATGATGTTGTCGCATGAATAACAAGTTCGGTGGAATATAGAAGTGTTGGATTATAACTTAGCTATTGAGTGTTGTTATATCCACTAAGATGACCGATATACGAATGCTAGATGATTGGTGCTATAGAGATTGGATCGGTGCATGAATAGTAAATCTTCTTATGGAATCATAAGAAGATGATGCAAAACGAATATTGATGGTTAACTTGAATTGCTAAGAGATGACCGTATTGGTGCTAGAAAATTTATAAAAGATGCCTCGAAAGAAATACGATTTTATAGTTGCCTATGTTATTGGTTAAGGAGTACAGACCGTATCGATGATCTAAGAATGTGGAAAATAAATATGTCGCGAAAAGATCGTAGGAAAGAGATCATAAGTGATAAACTATTGAGATAGCAATATTGGATGATGACTCGGAATAGTTGACCGATTGAATAGACAATTTGAGTACGATATGAGGATGCAAGTCGGATTGAACAAGTGATGCTATGTCTATGCAAGTGAAAATTTAAAAGTTAGAATATTCGATTGAGAAGTTTTATATGATGGCTTTGAGATTGACCCATAGAGTTGTGGAATAGAATTGTTGGATAAAATTGTCGGATAGAATTGGTCGGTTGCGGGTAAGTCTAGAATGAGACTTCGTTGGGTATGACCCGAGTATGATTACGGGTAGGAAGACTTGACTCTAGATTGTTGGCTGGTTGCCTAGATTGTCGGTTGGTTGCCTAGAATGTTAGTTGGTTGCCTAGAGTATTGGTTGGATGCCTAGAATGTCGGTTGGTTGCCTAGAGTGTCGGTTGGTTGCCTAGAATATTGTTGGTTGCTTAAGTTTCAGATTGGTTGGCTATGTTCTTCAGTTGTCCGTGTTGGGAATAAGTTCATAAGATTGGGGTGGTGTCCCATGTCCCTAAGTTGGTCAGACCATAGAGTTGCCCTATGATGAGAATTGGTTGCCTCTAAGATAAGAGATTTGTATGTCCCTGATAGCTATCCATCTCATATGAGTTAGCCGAATGTCTAGTTTAGCTTAGATTAGTTGACCGTAGAGACTTGACTGAATGCTAAGTTGACTGTTGGAAAACCGTAGGATGCCCTTACTGATGTTGCATGAGTATAGTCGGAATAAGTAAGATGTGTTGGAAGGTAGGCTTCGGAATGGAATGAATATTTGGGAAATTTGATGTTATAATGTTGGACGAGATGACGGATCATGTTGGTTTCGAAAAAAATTGAGTTGCCTTTGTTGGAATTGGTTGGATTTAGTTGATTAATATTGAGCTACGAAAATTGATGGTAGTGCTTTGAGATAGTTGGAATAATTTCATTTGATCGGATCAGAATTGAGAATAAATGTAACAACGGAATTGGAAAGTGCATGTAGCCGAGATCGGCGAGAGCGAATGTGAATAGGAATGACCCTCGGAATTAATGTTGTTGGAATATGATAGTTGCCTATGCGAGAGAATAATATGTTGGCTTGATCAATACGAAGAAATGTTGGAGTACAACGAGGAATGTTACTAGAGTGAAATGATGGTACAATTTGATGGATGGATTATGATCAAAAAGTTACGAGTTGCAAACAAAGTGTATGGATGCGAACGATGATGAGTACAATATTTGACCGATGAGAGTTGGGATATCAAAATGAAATGTGGCAATAGGATTTATCAACTTTGGTGGCATGGATGACAATGAACTTGAAAGGAATACTTGATATATCTAAGTCTGAATACTTTGGAAAATGTTGGATCGGTTGAAAAAAATTCTCGAGTTGGAATTTGTAACATCTATTGTGTTATTAGTTGGTTGGGATATCGAATAAATAAGTGGGATTATACGAGATGCTCAAAAGAGAAATTACTGATGTTCGAAAAAGGAAGGTACATCGTAGCTCATTTGTTTTCTCTATCACTGAACTTGGCTGAAGTGCATGTATTTCGGGGACGCCTAAAATATGTGTATGATTCTAACTAAGTGATATGCTGAATTCAAACGAAGCCACGAGGAGGATTATCAAGTGCTAAAGGATTTGCACGAGTGTCGGAAGAAAGATCAAAGATGGTAAACTATGTTGAATCGATTGGGATACTGTAACGAGACGACATATTTACTTGAATCAATCGGAAGATTGCGGAGAAATATTAAATAGTGCAAGTTGATCGTTGAGAAGTTTTATGAAAAGTTGGTTGAAGTTTTGGGGATGAGTTTTGTTTTAAGTTTCGAGGACGAAACTTTTTCTGGATGGTATATATTGTAGTGCCCCGACCCGCAAGATGCCTTATGTTGGATAGTTGGTTCGATGAAGCCTTGTTGGACTTGGGATTATGAGAAGGATCGCTTGAAAGGCTATACGATCGAGGCAGAAATCGTCCTATGAATGTGAGTAGTATTGAACCCTTCAAAGATCCTTTAGCTTCACGCTTAAAATAAGGACAGTATGCTATGTTTCTTATTGAGTTGCTCAATAACACCTTGCATGGAATTTGGAAAGATAATGAAAGATAATAATCACCTGAACGTAAACTGTTGTGGCTAAATGAATTGTATGCTTGTACGATGTTGCGATGAATTACATGACAGGTGAAGACAAAGTCCCAAATACTTGGGCGGTGAGTATATTGAGCTTTGGCTCAATGAATAGATGGCAAAACAGATGTTAAGACCCAAGAACTGGGCAGTGAGTATGCTTGAATTGCATTCAAATGAATGAATGCTAAACAGATGCTAAGTCCCAGGAATTGGGCGGTGAGTATATTGAGTTTGGTTGGAAAGATGTACGGTATCAAAGATATGGCAAAAGGATTGGGTAACAATATTCTATTATCCTATCGCCGATGTAGAATGTTGATTACGCCAAGACCCTGGATTGGGCAGATGATAATGTGAGCATTGGCTCAAGGCAAGATGGCTAGATGGAAAGATGGTAATATGAATGAGAATGGTGGCTGAATTACTTAGTTTTCCTTATCATGCATTATATATTTTCTTCTTAGATAAGTTGCATATAGTTGCATGGTCATGGATAACTTGTCGATAAGGTGGTTTCTCGAACGGTATTCCTGGGCCATGGAACCCGGTTCGTCCTAGGGGAAACCAATGCTGAAGTAGTAGCAGTGCTGAAGTAGTAGCACGGTATACATGACTTGCAGTGGGGTTAGCTACCTGCACTGGCAAGGACGCTGTATACCTGTAAGACGGTCCAGGATGACGTGTCGCCAGTGACCTTCATATAGATAGGTCCAGTGCTAATGATGTCTTATGCAGGCAGAGTAAGTTATTACTCAAATACAGGGAAGGATGTCGGCTATTGGTAAGAATCACCTGAACGGTTATATTTATACTGAATCATGATATTGTTCCTAACAATGTCTTGTGCAGGCTAAGTATTATAAATGTACAGGGATGGCTACACGACCGTGGGTAAGAATCACCAAAGGGTGATAACTGCATGCTTTAAATTATGTTGGCTATAAGATTTGCATGCTTTACTTCTTGTCGATTATAACATAAAATTGACCCTAAGGCAACGAGAAAGACCACTGTTAATAATGTTCTGTAACATGATTACTTAGTGTTGTCTTCTTAGGTGAGTTGGGCCAGCACCGCTCGCTAGTACAATGATGATGTACTGACCCACGTTGTGGGCAATATTACATGTGTTTGCTTGGGGGAAATCCTGTGAATCAGTGCTCGGCATCGATGAATCGGATGGGTGTGCAGAAGCTCTTTTGTAAAACCCATATTCTTAATTATTTTTTTTATTATTTTATTAGACTTAAAAATGAATTTATATAATTTATGGTTTTATTTTATTTTTAAATGACCTTAGCCATTTTTGAGTGTTGGAGCACTAGAATACCATGAATTTTGACATGGAAGATGTAGCAGTGTGCCTTGACTAGTGTACTAGCCATACCGGGGGAAGCCTAGCCACAGTAATGTCCAAACTAGAAAAACCAGGCCAAGCTGTGAATGAACTTATTTAAATTATTTAATTAAATATTATTTTATATATTGATTTTTAGATGACCCGGTTGTGCCAAACCAGACAGAACTAGGTCCGGACCAAATTTAAGCCCATGTAGGCATGTGGTGGGACCAAGATGGCCATGTAGGAATATTTTATGTGTGTACAAATATTTTTAAATAATTTTGAGACTTGTTGAATATTATTGACTTTTGGTACAAAATTTATATTTTATTAATAAAATAATATTTTACAAGATGGTATAATTTTCTGGACCCACACATGGGTGAGCGGTAAAGTTCACCCATTGGGACGATTAATATTATTTTATTGTAATTTAAGTTATTTTATGGAGATTAAAATATGTTCATTCTATTTAGATATTATTATTATTATTATTGAGATTGATTTATTGTAAGATGAATTTATATATATATGTAGATATATTTAAATATATTAAATATGTGGATATGTGATATTTAAAGTGTTATTTGTATTTAAATGATTTTTTGAATATATATAGTTTTATCAACAAAAGATTTAAAGAATAAGAAAAGAAAAAGAAAAAAAAAGGAAAAGGAAAAGAAAAGGAAAAAGAAAAAGAAAAAAAAATACAAATCCACCCACTTAAAAGTGGGCGGGCCCCCCCCCATCCGTGCACAGCAGCAAGGGCGTGCCATAGCAACTCGTGGAAAGGCCAAAAGGGGGTATTAGTAATAATATTTGTATTAGGTTTTTTAACCGACTTGATATATATATAACTCTTTCTACAAGCCTCAAAATCCTAATCTTCCAAAACGAAAGTTGAGGCTGATCATACCCTCTTCGCCTCCGAATTCGTTTCACCAGTGACGGAGCTTTGTGCGCGACGAACGGAGCATCGTAAGTCAGCCCCACGTCACCCACGGAGCAGTTTTCCCACTCAAGGTACCCTACTTCCCTACGACGTAACTTTTTACTTGTAGCACCGATTTTTGATCCGTAAAATATTCTGGAAAGTAGACATGACCCTCTTCGAGATTCCCCAGGTGGATTTCGATATGGCCATTCAGCTTGCTCGAAAAATCGAGGCAAAGTTGGAGAAAAACCCACTTTTCTGAATATTAAAAACTGTTTTGAAACACCAACTTGTCGGCCACTTTTCTCGCTGTCCATTAAAATTTTTTAGAAACTAATTGAAGGCAGTCAAAGACAACCTAACCGAGATTATAACGCACCTTTTGGATTCACTTTTCATTAAGTATGTAGAAAGTTACACGTTGTTAAAGTTTTACGAAAAATTGTAAATTCTGTTTTCAAAAAAGTGGAAAAACACCCGATACGGCGTGCGTCCCGACAAACCGGGCGATGTGGTCCCACACTATATGCATCGAAAGGCGCGTATGGATGTTGTCGACATCTGGGAAATGACGGAACCCGATTTCGTTGCATGTGCGCGACGAAATCAGTGCGTATCCGTCGGGATACCCCGTATCGACCCTTTGCAAATTAAGTCACAACTTTGTGCACACTCATCATATCGCGATGAAACTTGCGCCATTGGACTCGAAATATTTTTCTGGTCCTGTGAGCCAAATTTGGTCCGATTATGAGACCGTTGATCGGGACGCTATTTTGGCGGGCCCATAATCCCACTTAACAGGCGATTTTGTGCACAGCCCACCGGAATCTAAAATTGGACATACCGTTGGGTTCGTCTCCTCAAAAGAAATCTGTAGACATGTAGTTTGACGACTTTAGAGACCGTGGATTTTGGCACGTATTTCGGTACAAAGTGGGTCCAACGACGGACATCGTTTTGACCCAAAATTACGATTTTGCCCCTGTTCCAGAATTTGACTTTTGGACAGGCATTTCCTAGGCATATCCTTTATTCCAAACTCGTTCGTGATATTTGTTTCAGCATCCGGAGCTTCTTGTGGATTTTGACTTTATTGTTGACGATTCTGATTGTTGGATTTTGCTGCTTCTCGCACCACCCTCAGGCAAGATATCTTGCCATTATACTGTTTATATTCAGTTGCATTTTATTACATATCACTGTTCATTTATTTCCAGTTCTTACCGTTCCTGATTTACTGTTTGCTCAGTGATATTAGATATACTTTGTTATTATCCTTTGATTGCATGTTGACTTAGAGTTAAGAGACTACCGTCTGTAGTGTATCACATATACCTTGACATAGTTGTACCACGAGGATGTGTGAGATGAGTAGCATGTAGAGGTTCTTTTGTGTGGGCTGATCCCCCATGCGCATGCGATAGGGCTAATTGCTAATGGAGGCATGTTAGGAGACTTAGCAGTTAGTAGAGGTTTATGAGACATGGATGTGACTCTATTAGGCATTGGGTGGGAAGAATAGTTCCTTGACGTATGGGCCAAGTATGCACTTCCCTACTGCCGGTTATCTCCGCGGGAGATACGATCCTGGATCCTGATACTGATTTACTGCTGGCCTCTAACATTCGATGAATATTATGCTTTGAGGTCCTTGGTATCCTGATGGGCCATACCTGAGATTACTGCTACTGAGCCAGAGTGCCCATGTGTTGGAGGTTTGTTCTTAACTGCATAAACACTGTAGTATGGTTAGATTACCTTATTATCGTCTTGTCACTTATTTCGGTTTGTGACATATTATATATTCAGTTTATTATGGCATGTTCTTTGTGTATCTTGTTACGTCCTTCTGAGGACCTGGTTATCTCTCCAGGTGTGTGCTTCTGTGATTTGGTAGGTGTTCTAGCCAAGACCGTGATCTTCTCCATTCTTTCGAAGACGATTGCGCTTGGTTCGTCCCATTATTTTATCGATCATTTCTTGTACATTTTATTTGAGATAGTTTGTAGTGGACTTTGTCTCCGCCCAACGATTGTATACATGAAAAATTCGAAGTTGCTTTTATATCATTTATTTATCTAGTGGATGAGATTTAGTTATTATGGTTCTACTGCATTTTACAGCTTATGTATACATACGAGTTTCCATATATTGGAGTATACTTCGTATGTATGCAGCTGGCATGGATACGTACCTAGTCCTAAGTATTTTGGGACTGGGATGTTACATATTTTTGTGGTGGCCCATGCAGGTCGAGTTTGTCACTTCGGTTACGTAATTGTACCGATGTGAGCCTGCAACATAGGATTAGAATCTAGGAATCTCATCCATACAGCTTGACCTCTTCCATTGGCTTCAAATTCCGAATTCACGTTCGATTCCCTTGAATTGTATCTTGCTTGATTCTTTTCTACCGTCGATTCTTATTTTCGTGCTTAGTATCAACTAGGAAGATGACTACCCTAGTATATGCTCATAGGTCACACATATGGCTAGAATGGTTATATTGACAATTGGAATACATTCTAGACTCTAATTGAGTTAAAAAGTTTTTTTTTTGTGTGATTTAATGATTAGTAATTTGTAAAGTAGGGTATTACCAAGGAAAGTTTTTATCTTGAGATTTCTAAATAGTAAACACCATAGGATTGATACTGCAGGAAGGAGAGAAAAAAATATAAATAGCTAGAATCTTTATACCATTGATTGGCTTTTTGAGATTTGATATTTATGATTTATTGGGTTATAGCTATACATCTTTGAACAAGTATAAAATTTATTTGCTGTTCGAGTTGTGATATTTATAAATTTTTGGGTGGTAGATATACATCTTTGAACAAATATAAAATTTATTTGGTTTTCGAGTTTTGATGTTTATGATTTATTGGATTATGGTTATACACCTTTGAACGGTTATAAATTTGGTTTGAAAATGATCGTAGATTTTAAATGTGGCAGTATAAATTATTTAAATTTGAGTTGTACAACTTGTGATTTTTGTGTTTAGTAAATTTTGAATTTTAAGTGGAAGTAATGGTGGTGAATTTTGGTTTAAAATATCCGAAAGTTATGAAAACAATTTTTGAGAAATTTTTATTTAAAATGGTGTCCTATGATTGAGGATTTCAAATCTATTTAGACTTTTGGTAAAAAAAAAAAGATTTTGACTGATAAGATTAATTAAAAATTTAGTTTAATGTGAGATTGCTAATATTAAAATTTTTGGGAGAATTTCGAAGGATGTGATGGAAAGTTATTTTGATGGATTAAAGGAAGTTACCATTTAAAAGTTGTGATTTTGTTGGAATAACTTAGCATGAATAGAAGTTAAAATTTATGAGAGCATTGAGCTTAATTTTTTGAGATTGCTTTTAATATGCTAAGAGTTTTATTATGAGTTATTTGAAAATCTTAGAGTGTTAAATTTCTGATTGATTGTAAAATTTTTATGGATTCGTAAATTATGAACTCTTTGAGTTAAGTAGTTGAATTTAAACGTAAATTTTGGAAAATGTTAGTAGTAACGTGATAAAATTTTGCTTTGAGATTTATGAGAGTGATTTAAATTTTTATGATGAATTTGAACGGCTTGGAGTGAATACGAATTTTGGTGGTTTATTTTTGAAAGTTTATTTTTGAAACTTTTTGGAGGAAACTCGAGTTGAAAATTTTAATGGTAGGCCCCAAGATAACCCTACTGAGTATTCCTCCCTAATTGCCATGTCACTCATGACCACGATAGTAGTATATACACCAGTGTTGTTAGTCATCTACCAAGCTATATGATTGTATTTCTACCTTGACTTACTCAACCTTCCTTCAATTCTAGATCTTTTAATTGCGACCTTCTAACCCATTTTTAATTTGAATAATGAGTTAACGGCTCCTTAACTGTATCCATCTAGGAGACTATCTCCTCTCCGAAATTGTATTCCTAAATTATTTTACTGGATTCTTTAATTAATTTTATTTCATGCTTTAACTTGGTCTTCTTTATTTTTGTGCATTAATTATCACCTTGTGAACTCCCACTTTCTATTTTTGATCTTCTGGCGTCCCCTACCGTGACTTGTATATTTGGAGTACAATACTAGACTTTTTCTTCCAACAAATTTCGTATGTATGGCCTAGACAAGTCCACCTTCATGTAGACATATCATGTCCCACTAATACCCATCTCCTTGTACTCTATTTCTTGATATGACCTTATGGTCAAAATGGCCAAACTATTATCTTTACCATGATACCGATATATTTTTCGACCACGGATAGGAATTCAACCTCGACTAAATTCTTCCGACCCGATATGTGATTGTGTTCTACTTAATTCCGTAAATGCTTAAATTTGTGCTTTATCTCGATTGCTTGACCCATTGTCCCATCACACTACTAGCTTAACTCTTGTAAGTTGGGTAGAATACATCACCACCTAACAAACCTTTTTCCTTGTGAACCATATTGATAAGTTTGCTTAGATTATAAGTTCAGAGGACCCTAGGTTAGTCAACTAAGACAACTGTATAGGCCCAAACTTCGGACGAGCCTTGATTTTAAAAGATCTTGGACTATTTAAAATCCCTTCATCAGTACCTCCCTTGCTCATATTTTGACTATTTCATGCTGCTAACGTAGCTTCAGTTTTGCAAGCTTATTCCGTTATCAAGATTGATCATGACATATTTTATTGGGTGCACCCATTAACATATTGTCTAATCAGAACCGGTGCATGATGGTCTGATCAACCTATTGCACTTTGGTTCGCTTGTCACATATTATTCTACGTGGATGAAGACATAGTAAACTTGCCTTAGAGTCTCATCCGCGACAGTCTTGGCAATTTTCTTTTGAATTATTTTCGCCGCCTATGAACCCCGTAATTCGTACTCAATATATAACACCGGCTTTGAAACCTTGTTGTTCTTGTCTTTTACTCATTTTGGAAAGACAGGGCACTGTACTTGCTAAGATAGACTCAAGGTATCATCTTTTGTTGCCCAATCGGTCAATTATACACAAATGTAGATAGCCACCGACCGACTTATGTGGCTATATCCTCGCCTTTAACTACTCCTCATTTCTCAACCCTAGAATTATTATCGTGTCCTTCCAATTGTTCTTGAGCACTCGAGAATGATTCTAATCATTCACTTAATCAAACCCTCGACCAAGACGATTAATATCCAGTTCTCCCTTAAAGAATCACATTTCTTAAACGTCTAATTTATTCTCTTTGGTCTACTCAAATCCTTACTATTTCCTAAACTGGATTATTAAATTTTGTTACCATCACTAGCAACTCTTATTCAACTCCATAACCATGATATATTTTTGATTATATCGACTCCCCAAATTTTCTAATGCATGGTTATGTTGAACGCCGTTTTATCGCCTCCTCTAAAAATTTAATTGCATTTTGGTATTGACGAACTCTTCCTATCCCTCAACCCTATCTACCCTATTAATCCTAAATTTCGAGGACGAAATTCTTGTAAGTTGGATAGGATGTAAAACCCATATTCTTAATTATTTTTTTATTATTTTATTAGACTTAAAAATGAATTTATATAATTTATGGTTTTATTTTATTTTTAAATGACCTTAGCCATTTTTGAGTGTTGGAGCACTAGAATACCATGAATTTTGACATGGAAGATGTAGCAGTGTGCCTTGACTAGTGTACTAGCCATGCCGGGGGAAGCCTAGCCACAGTAATGTTCAAACTAGAAAAACCAGGCCAAGCTGTGAATGAACTTATTTAAATTATTTTAATTAAATATTATTTTATATATTGATTTTTAGATGACCCGGTTGTGCCAAACCAGACCGAACTAGGTCCGGACCAAATTTAAGCCCATGTAGGCATGTGGTGGGACCAAGATGGCCATGTAGAAATATTTTATGTGTGTACAAATATTTTTAAATAATTTTGAGACTTGTTGAATATTATTGACTTTTGGTACAAAATTTATATTTTATTAATAAAATAATATTTTACAAGATGGTATAATTTTCTGGACCCACATATGGGTGAGCGGTAAAGTTCACCCATTGGGACGATTATTATTATTTTATTGTAATTTAAATTATTTCATGGAGATTAAAATATGTTCATTCTATTTAGATATTATTATTATTATTATTATTATTATTGAGATTGATTTATTGTAAGATGAATTTATATATATATGTAGATATATCTAAATATATTAAATATGTGGATATGTGATATTTAAAGTGTTATTTGTATTTAAATGATTTTTTGAATATATATAGTTTTATCTACAAAAGATTTAAAGAATAAGAAAAGAAAAAGAAAAGAAAAAGGAAAAGGAAAAGAAAAGGAAAAAGAAAAAGAAAAAAAATACAAACCCACCCACTTAAAAGTGGGCGGGCCCCCCCCATCCGTGCACAGCAGCAAGGGCGTGCCATAGCAACTCGTGGAAAGGCCAAAAGGGGGTATTAGTAATAATATTTGTATTAGGTTTTTTAACCGACTTGATATATATATAACTCTTTCTACAAGCCTCAAAATCCTAATCTTCCAAAACGAAAGTTGAGGATGATCATACCCTCTTCGCCTGCGAATTCGTTTCACCAGCGACGGAGCTTTGTGCGCGACGAACGGAGCATCGGAAGTCAGCCCCACGTCACCCACGGAGCAGTTTTCCTACTCAAGGTACCCTACTTCCCTACGACGTAACTTTTTACTTGTAGCGCCGATTTTCGATCCGTAAAATATTTCGGAAAGTAGACATGACCCTCTTCGAGATTCCCCAGGTGGATTTTGATATGGCCATTTAGCTTGCTCGAAAAATCGAGGCAAAGTTGGAGAAAAACCCACTTTTCTGAATATTAAAAACTGTTTTGAAACACCAACTTGTCGGCCACTTTTCTCGCTGTCCATTAAACTTTTGTAGAAACTAATTGAAGGCAGTCAAAGACAACCTAACCGAGATTATAACGCACCTTTTGGATTCACTTTTCATCAAGTATGTAAAAAGTTACACGTTGTTAAAGTTTCACAAAAAATTGTAAATTCTGTTTTCAAAAAAGTGGAAAAACACCCGATACGGCGTGCGTCCCGACAAACCGGGCGATGTGGTCGCGCACTATACGCATCGAAAGGCACGTATGGATGTTTTCGACATGTGGGAACTAACGGAACCCGATTTTGTTGCATGTGCGCGACGAAATCAGTGCGTATCCGTCGGGATACCCCGTATCGACCCTTTGCAAATTAAGTCACAACTTTGTGCACACTCATCATATCGCGATGAAACTTGCGCCATTGGACTCGAAATATTTTTCTGGTCCTGTGAGCCAAGTTTGGTCCGATTCTGAGACCGTTGATCGGGACGCTATTTTGGCGGGCCCATAATCCCACTTAACGGACGATTTTGTGCACAACCCACCGGAATCTAAAATTGGACATACCGTTGGGTTCATCTCCTCAAAACAAATCTATAGATATTTAGTTTGACGACTTTAGAGACCGTGGATTTTGGCACGTATTTCGGTACAAAGCGGGTCCAACGGCGGACATCGTTTTGACCCAAAATTACGATTTTGCCCCTGTTCCAGAATTTAACTTTTGGACAGGCGTTTCCTAGGCATATCCTTTATTCCAAACTCGTTCATGATGTTTGTTTCAGCATCCGGAGCTTCTTGTGGATTTTGACTTTCGTGTTGACGATTCTGATTGTTGGATTTTGCTGCTTCTCGCACCACCCTCAGGCAAGATACCTTGCTATTATACTGTTTATATTCAGTTGCATTTTATTACATATCACTGTTCATTTATTTCTAGTTCTTACCGTTCCTGATTTACTGTTTGCTCAGTGATATTAGATATACTTTGTTATTATCCTTTGATTGCATGTGGACTTAGAGTTAAGAGACTACCGTCTGTAGTGTATCACATATACCTTGACACAGTTGTACCATGAGGATGTGTGAGATGAGTAGCATATAGAGGTTCTTGTGTGTGGGCTGATCCCCCATGCGCATGCGATAGGGCTAATTGCTAATAGAGGCATGTTAGGAGACTTAGCAGTTAGTAGAGGTTTATGAGACATGGATGTGACTCTATTAGGCATTGGGTGGGAAGAACAGTTCCTTGACGTATGGGCCAAGTATGCACTTCCCTACTGCCGGTTATCTCCGCGGGAGATACGATCCTGGATCCTGATACTGATTTACTGCTGGCCTCTGACATTCGATGAATGTTATGCTTTGAGGTCCCTGGTATCCTGATGGGCCATACCTGAGATTACTGCTACTGAGCCAGAGTGTCCATGCGTTGGAGGTTTGTTCTTAACTGCATAAATACTGTAGTACGGTTAGATTACCTTATTGTCGTCTTGTCACTTATTTCGGTTTGTGACATATTATATATTCAGTTTATTATGGCATGTTCTTTGTGTATCTTGTTACGTCCCTCTGAGGACCTGGTTATCTCTCCAGGTGTGTGCTTCTGTGATTTGGTAGGTGTTCTAGCCAAGGCCGTGATCTTCTCCATTCTTTCGAAGACGATTGCGCTTGGTTCGTCCCATTATTTTATCGATCACTTCTTGTACATTTTATTTGAGATAGTTTATAGTGGACTTTGTCTCCGCCCAACGATTATATACATAAAAAATTCAAAGTTGCTTTTATATTATTTATTTATCTAGTGGATGAGATTTAGTTATTATGGTTCTACTGCATTTTACAGCTTATGTATACATACGAGTTTCTATATATTGGAGTATACTTCGTATGTATGCAGCTGGCATGGATACGTACCTAGTCCTAAGTATTTTGGGACTGAGACATTACATCTTCTTTCAAGACGATGTCTTCTGCTATACGGGACATAATGTATGGAACAGTGGAATTCAGTTGTACCAGTGAGATTGTAGCTAAATTGGCAAGTTCATTGTAAAGAAGTCGGTATATTCATTGTAGCCTAAAGGGCAAAGTGTATACATTCAGTTGGCTATTTAAGAGCCTTGTAATCAGTTGTAAACTTTGTATTCCGCTGCAAGTCTTGTAATCTATTTTGATTATTAATAAAGAGATACATTTCTTCATAAATTGTGTTACTTCAATTTATCTGCTTGGTTCCGCTGCGTTGTCGATATTTTCTGAGAATTACCAGGAACTGTAATGGTTTTGCCTTGTACAAGTGCAATCTAGACTTGTACGGCATCACGCCTAGTGGCTAGTTTTCGATCCTCCGGGATCGGGGCGTGACATATAACACAACCTCAACAATTTGGAATGAACAAAACTTGGAAATAAGGAAGTTTGACAGATCAAAACTACTGAAATCCGAAAAATAGTAATTTTTAGATCTACTAAAAATAAGACTTCAAAATGAAAAATGCCAAGTTCTAAACTCTCTTAGGATCACGAGAGGGAGATAAATGAACCATAAAAATATGGGTTCTCATGTGGAGCAAGATGTACTTGCCTATGGGTTTTGGTAGGTGGAGAGAGTTATGAGGAAGAAGAAGAGTAATGAGAAGAAGTAATGAAGAGGAAGAAAGGGGATGGGGCTTAAATGGGGGTGTTGGGTTCGGTTCATGATGAACCATCATAAACCCGAAAATAAACCAACCTAGGCCGAACCTAAAGCAAGCTAAAGCAGAGAATAAAAGCAGAAAGTAAAATGCAGAAAATTAATTAGCATGAAATTAAAGGAATTTAAATACAGAACAATACATGATAAATATAAAATAAATACATTCGAGCAGTACACGTATTAGAATACGTATTCTGCGAACGGGAAGTGACATCTCTACCCTCCTTAGAAAAATTTCATCCTCGGAATTTTAAATCCAAGCAGGATAGGAACATCAAAGCTAAACTAATCTAAGTACAAGCAATTTAAGCAAGCAATCATTTTACAATGTCCATAGTAAGTAACATATCTATATTTAACAATCTACGATATCAAGTAATTTCTACTCATAGGGCGACAAGCATGCAGAGTTAAGACAATCAAGGTATACAGAAAGAGATATACCTTGCGAGTCAAACATGTGCGGATACCGTGATCGGATATCATCCTCACGTTCCCACGTTGACTCTCCTAAGGAATGATGACCTCAAGCAACCCGGACAAGGCTAATTGTTCAGTTCTTGAGTATCTTCTCCCTTCGGTCTAAGATGGACACCGGCTGCTCCTCATAAGACAGGTTGGTACCAACAACCAGCTCAGAATGATCGACGATATAGCTTGGGTCCGATACATACCTACGCAACTGAGATACATGAAATACATTATGCACCTCTCGTAATGAAGGTGGAAGGGACAAACGATAAGCAACATCGCCTACCCTATCAAGAATAACAAATGGGCCTACGTATAGTGGACTCAACTTTCTGCGAACGCCAAATCTAATGACCCTACTGGTAGGTGAGATCCGCAAGAACACGTGGTCCCCAACAGAGAATTCTAGCAGCCTACGATGCTGGTCTGCCCAATGACGATACCGATCTTGCGCAACTCTAAGTCGCTCCCTAATTCCCTTAATCACTTCAACTGTCTGGATAATCATTTCTGGGCCTAGCATCTTCCTCTCCCCGATATCATCCCATGCTAGTGGCGACCTACACTTCTTACCATATAGTGCTTCAAATGGCGCCATCTAGATACTGGCTTGATAACTGTTGTTATACGAGAACTCAACTAAGTGCAGGTGACTCGCCCAAGACCCTCCAAAATCCAGAGTACAAGCCCGTAACATGTCTTATAAAGTCTGAATTGTCCTTTCTGATTGCCCATCTGTCTGTGGATGGTAAGCCGTGCTAAATCTTAACTTGGTACCCTGTAGCTTCCCTTCCCGGAATTTTTTTGAAATATTTTTTTCTTTCATTATTTATCTAATTTAAATGGTAATTTTTAGATTTTATAAATAATCATTTAGTTAATTATTACGGTAGATGACGTTAGCCATAGTTGAGTTTTGAAGTACAAGACGACTAGGAATCATGGCTGTTTGCCATTAAAATCTTTTGATTGAAATTTCAATTACAAACAGAACAGTGTTACAATATAGGACTTAGACGTAGTCCTAGGAGAACACTTTTGTTTATCTGGGTCCCTTGTGTCGATGGAACGAGTGGTAATGTATTGACTCCGTTGACGATCTGACGACGGTTATCAGTTCTCTGAAGGTCTGAGTTGCTCTGGGTGCTGGATGTCACGTCCCGCTCCCGTAGGAGCGATCGTCCTCGCTAAGGCATGATGCCGTACGAGCCTAGATTGTGCTCGTACAAGGCTGGTTCCATAACGGCCGATTTCAGCGGCTGCGACGGGGTCGTCGCACAGAAGTCCCGAGCAGTGACATTGAATAATAGCAGCAGAATTTGAAGCAAAAACAAGTCATTATAAAACACTCTTTTATTGATATTGAAACAAAGGTTACAATGGGGCGCAAGGCCAAGATTACAAGTCTCTCAAGCTCACTCATCTCACATTACAAGTTCAGCTCTCTCTCATCTCTCAAATACAGTCTTGAGCCAGCGGATGCTTCGAAAGATGACATCCATACATTATGTCCCGTGTAAGTCTTGACTCCATGCGGCCGCCTGCTTCGAATCGCCAAGGAACTCCATGCCTCGACACATCCAAGCGAGCCCCGCGCCATGAGCTTCTACCTGTGCCTGCACATATAAACTATATGGGTGTCAGTACTCAACTGTACTGGTAGAATGAGCTCCTCGCCTACCCATACAAATCCAACACGTTTGATTTACTTTGTGCAACATAGTCCCCTTTATGATTGTCTTTCTACTCTTGCCTTAGGATCAGTTTGATGACCGACGCCTTGGCCTATTCTGTGTCTCTAGACCATCTCGTGCTTGCAACGACAACGTTAACTCATACCTTGTCTCAAGACCCTTTTCGTGCCAACAACGTTACCCTATCGAGTTATGTTTGCCTTACGGCTTAAAATTAGAGACACAACTACGCGATGAGGCTCCATTTCTGTGTGACCGTGCTACAAACCCTTGCTAAGGCCGTGCCTCGCAACTCAATGAAACTCGATCATATCGCCGCCTCGCGGCCCGTGCTACTTTGGTCACCAACTGACCCAATCAAGACTTCTGGGCTAAGTGCCACTCGACCGACTTTGCCTTACGGCATCTCCTGACTTAAACTTCTGACAACTCAAACCATAACTATGCAACTTATATGCCGACAACATAGGACCCAATGCCACATCTCGTGCCGAAGCACGACGCCTACGTTGAAACCAAATCTTAGGCCCAATATTGTGTTCTAACTAGACACACCCATTCAACTCAACTCAATCCAAAGGCACACATGCGGGTTTGCCGCCATACCGACTCATCTATATAAATTTAGTCACTGACTCCCAGAGGCATCGTGGACTCCTTTAGCTTGTTAGGCGGCCGCCCTTGCCAGCGTGAGTAGCTAGCTCCGTTGGCAAGCCTCTGCGCTAACTTGTGCGGTCATCCAGCACGTGCTAATGCTGCTTCTCAAGAACCGGTCCCCTTCCGTTGGGCTACCATTTGAGGAAACTCTACCTTGTCGACAAGTTGTCCATGACCATGCAAGACTCGACTCAACTGACGTCTCACACAGTCATTCCACCTCTAGTGTTATCATCTCTTTCAGGGCCAAGTTCAATACATTCTTACATCTAAGATCTTGCCTCGACGATCCGTAGTCGCAAGCATTCTTCTTTCTTGCCCTATTATTTTACTCAACTCAAGAACAACTATTCGCAACACTTTTCAAACCCAATGAATCAACCGTGGCCCGTGCCTGAAAACACTAAGTCCGTGACATCGTGCCTTAAACCAACTTGAACTCTACGCGACGCCACCGCCCAAGACATACTCTATATGACGGGCTTGAAACCGTAAGACTAAGTTATCATACCCAGCCGTAGAACTTGTAGGACCGTGCTTGGAATGACTTAGGTCGACCACTATCACTTTGCCTAACTTAATCAAGCCTACAAATTAACCCAAGGGACGAGCAAAGATATGTCAAGCCTTGCATTACGGAAACGTGCATGCTTTATCGAGCATTTACGCGGGCGATGCCTATGACTTAGGCTACGTTCATACTTCGCCTACTCAACCAACTTTCCTTCTCCCAAGCCACGGGACGAAGGATTGAGTGTCATTTTCAAAGCACGTCGTGTACCAGCTCTAAACCGACCGTTGGACCTTTCCATATTCTAACTCAATTCAATTCGTCGGGATTATTCCCTTTAGCTATGTGGATTTGTCACTTTCATTATCAAGCCTACTTGTGCAAGTTGAAAACATGTAATTTATTATATGAAGGCTAAGATGAGGCAAGTTCACCGAAACTACCCCATCTGAGCGTACGATCGCCTCGACCGAGCGATGTCTCCGAGTAGCTGTTGCAAGGCTAAGTCCGAACGCCGTCGACGTTTCGATTCCTCCGATTGACTGAGTGGGACGGGACACTACATTGGAGCTCACGGAGAAGAAGAAGACGTTAAGTGTCTGTATCTGTCTCTCTGTATGTGTGTTCGTAGGTCTGTTTGTGGATATCTCTGTCCGTAGATGTTTGTGGAAGAAGGAGATGCTCCCTCTATTTATAAGCAGCAGGTTGGGTTGCTCATGCGTACATAAGTAGGATGCACCGGATTGTGGGGATGCCACATGGTGATTGCTGATGGAGGCGCATGGGCGATGCGCTCTGATTGAGGAGTTGAATCCTTCATATTATCTTTATGGGTTGCGACCGAGCTGACACATAGCAATGGAGAGGATCTTTCAGTTGCTGAGATCTTGGGTGATTAGCACCCCTTTATAGGCTGAATCGAGTCAAAGGACACGTGTCATAGGTCCATGGCTCAAAGATCTCGGATTTGGTGGAGAGTGATCAGATAGGATGCGCCTGGGATTGGATGCATGAGAAGACTTAGGCTTGTAACCTTTAGGAGTCACGAACCAGTCTGGGCGCATGGCTTTTGAGGCGCATGCAGGGCTTCAGTAGTGACTTGACTTCTGTCTTAAGAGATCAGAAAAAAGTCTGAGGCACATGGCTTTTGAGGCGTATACAGAGATTTGGGCGCATGGCTGCGGAGGCGCATACGAAATGGTTGGGCAACCACGTGGCTTGTAACCGCCGGAGGAAAGTAATGATGATGCTGACGTCGGCGATGCTTCGTCTTCTAAAAAAGCTGTCAACTGTTCTGTTCTCGGGGAACGTGCTGCCAACTCTGTCAGACTTCAGCATTTAATGTTCTTTGACAGGTGATGGACCTTTGAGTGGGCACATCAATCTGCGTTCCACTAGGCGCATGGGGACGCATGGGGGCACATCCTCATAAGGCGTTTGGTGCTGATGGGCGCATCTGTATGATGCACGGTCTGACCAGCACATCTGTTTGCATGATATGTCTTTGTTGGCCCGACTGTTACGTTTTTCAAGTGCTTTAAATATCTATTTTGACTTGGCTGAATTCGAAGCGTCAGGTTCATCACCATTAACGCAAATTCATTGCACGGGATTCGGAGAGCCAGCCACTTGGCGCATGGGTTTGATTTGCTCGGCCTATAAATAATGGCATGGAGAGAGTTTGCTTCTCGTTCTCTCACGTTCTCCCGAAATAAACTTGTTTGCTCGAGGACATTCTGTTGACGAGATGCCCCCTAGGGTGAAGATGCGACGTATTGTCTTCATTGATGCACTTGAAGGTGACTGTTACATCCAAAAGTCGGAGTTGAGGGCTTCTGAGGCAGGCGGAAGGTGCCTGTTGCATCCAAAGATCGGGATGCTCGAGCCCCGTCTCCGTTTTGTTGGAAGAGCCGTAGATCGGAATTGTGGTGCTCCGATCATCTTCCTTGGGCTTTGGGAGAGCTCCTCCTCCTGCTAGAGTGGGTGTCGTCCATTCTGGTTGGGTTGAAAGCTGCTCCTTTAGCCGCGGGTCGATTGCGGTGCTCTCCTCTTCCTTGGTTTGGGGAGCTCTTCCTCCAGCTAGAGGGTTGATTGTCCACCCTCGTTCTGCTCAATAAATGCTTCATTTGTTGAAGCATTTGATGGCGCATATACTGAGACTTCATGATGCGTCTGACTGAAGGGCGACACATAACTGAGCTGCTGAAGGGATGCACATAACTGAGCCGCTGAAGGCTGAAGGGATGCACATAACTGAGCTGCTGAAGGGATGTGCCTGGCTGAGAGAGCATGGCGAGATGCGCCTGTTTGAGAGCGCATGGTGGTTGCTGCGCCTGGCTGAGAGCGCATGGCAAGATGCGCCTGTTTGAGAGCGCATAGTAGTTGCTGCGCCTGGCTGTAGACTTAGGGTCTTTTCTTTTTGTAGAAGTTCTCCTTTGTACAGCCTTTTTTAGACATGTAATAGACTTTTATATGAAATAAAAATCTTCTTTTAATATCTATGCTTTTGCTGTTTGCTGTGCCAAGTACTTCATCTGAGCTTCCTGGCGCATGTAGTATTAGGCGCATAGGATTTCTGGTTCTAAAATTCCATGCTTCTACAATGGCACGGATAGTGCAGTGGCATGCTTTGACTAGTGTTTAGCCATGGTAGGGGAACGCCAAGCCATCGGTGTGTCCTAACTAGGAAAACCAGGCCAAGTTGCGACCTAACATCTAAAGACATTTTATTATTTATTGTTTAGATTTATTGACTTGTAGAAGATCCGGTTGTACCGAACTAGTCCGAACCGAGCCCAAGCCCATGTAGGCTTATAGTGAGTCCTAAGACGTCCATGACGATATACTTTGAGTGTATATCTCTACCTTATTTTAAGTGTTTAATAAATATTTTCCTAGAATTATGGTTATATATATCCTCCGAGCTTGAGAAGGGTAAGGATTTGCTGGAACCCTCTGTTGCTCCTTCTACTTAGGGTACGATATCGACGCCCCTCTTGGCTTCTTTCGCTCTTTTGGCTCATCGGGCCAGTGGAGAAGTTCAAGCCCCTGTTGAGGGGGAGTACGTTGATGCCGAGGTTTCAGCCTCGGAGATTGAAGCCGACGGGCCTTCTTTCGGTCCGCCATCCAGAGCAGCTCCTCCTACTTCCGCTATGACGCCGCAAGTGCTGACAGATGCGAATGAGTACGTGAAGTTTATCGTTAAGGCGGTATATAAGATGCTGCAGAGGGGCGTATCGGCAGTGATGAATGCCAATGGGAGCTTCGCGACGGCAAAAACCATGGCGCTCCCTCACATTGGTCTGATACGTTCCTACCAGGGCCACGATCATATGGCCGAGATTCTGGAGGCATCGGTGGCTGAGCTCGACCAGCTGCTTTCCGAGTTTCAGTGTATCCAGCGAAATGATCTCTCTGTCCTGATAGACGCAAAAAAGGAGAAATTGATCGCTGAGACTGAGTCCTCTTATCAGGCCACCGTGGGTGTCCGGGAACGCAAGGTGGCTGAAACTGAGGCTGCGGTGGGGAGGCTATCTCAGTCCACGCAGGAGAAGGCAGAGTTACGAGCCGCGTTGGATGCTAGTATAGCGGAGGTTAATGCCAAGATTTGCCTCCTTGAAGACCAACGGGCCCAACTCTTGTTAGATGCTGAGCGAGTCCAGGCTGAACATATAGCATCTAAGGGGGAGGAAGCGGCTTTCACCCGCCAGGCTCTTTCCCTGGCCCAGCAGCGATAACAGCTGGACGAGAAGCATGAGGATGACACTTCTCCTGAGGCCATAGAAATGATGCGTCAAGAGGCCGAACGTCGAGTCCTGACGACTGCAGAGACTCGGGCGGCAGCCTTGAAGCGTCGGATCGAAGAGCTTTCAGCCAATCCGGGGGAGGGATTGTAGTCTCTTCTTTCTCTTTTTTTTGTGTAATTTGCAACTCCTGCTGGGGATGTATTTTTTACTTTTTAAATAAAGAATAAAGAGTTTTGTGGTGTGTTCATTTTTGCTATCATGAACTTGATGATTTGTGTGGACCTATTATCTTCTGCGCACCTTGGTTGTTAGGTACAGATAATAAGTTTGAGAGAACCTGACATGTTTGCTCAGAGGTGATGTGGACGTAGCAAATATGGGGTTCAAATGATGGAATCTTCCTACTCAGAGGTGTTATGGACGTGGTAGGAGTGATTCAGGAGGGATACACAGAACTACTCAGAGGTAATGTGGACGTAGAAGTTCTGCGATCAATGTACGACAACGCAGGGGTTATCTGTACGGGATATTTACTCAGAGGTAATGTGGACATGGTAAACATGATGGGTAGCGTAGTCTTACGGAGTGTAAGATTCCGCTTTGTAGGGCGTAGAGGATCAACTCAGAGGTAATGTGGACGTGGTTGCCCTTCTACTGGAGATAAAACGCCACGAAACAGCTGGGTTCCGAAAGCGTAAGATTTTGTGGAAGGGAATTGTACGTGAGCCCCGATGATTGGGTCCATAAACTCCCTTGTTGGGTGAAGATAGAAGTACATGTCTGAAGGATGTCAAGAGTAGTACTTCTTTAGGAACTTGCCGTTGATGGGCATCATGAACAAGTCCCCATTGGATTTGGCGATGCGGTAAATATCGTTTGAGTATACAGTCTCTATGATGAAAGGTCCCTCCCACTTGGGCTCGAACTTCCCTGGTGTCTTGTGAGTTAACACCATCGGCCCTGACTGCCAGAACCAGGTCGCCTACTTAGAAAATCCTCTGCTTGACCTTCTTGTTGAAAGCCTGTGATATACGGGCTTGATAGAGTTCGATGCACTGTTGAGCTAGAAGACGTTTTTCGTCGAGTGCCTCCAATTCTCGCAGACGGCGACGTTGATTGTCTTCCTCTGTTAGTTGATTTGTGATTGCTACTCGGAGTGAGGGTATCTGGATCTCGAGAGGCAGTACCGCTTCGCTCCCGTATACCAGGGAGAATGGTGTGTTGTCCGTCGGGGTCCGTACCGTTGTGCGGTAGGCCCAAAGGCATTCGCCGAGCTTTTTGTCCCAGTCGCGTTTGTTGGATGACATGACCTTTTTGAGTAGCCTGACGATAGTCTTGTTGAATGCCTCGGCCAATCCGTTTGCTGCCGGATTGTAGGCGGTTGATGTCATGTTTTGAATGCGATTCTTGTCACAGAATCTGTTGAAAACATGGCTGATGAACTGAGGACCGTTATCGTAGATAATCCTCCGAGGTACCCCAAAACGGTAGATGACATGGTGCTTGATGAAGCTGACCACCCTGGAGCTCTTCACTTCCGCCAGTGGAACTGCTTCTGCCCATTTAGAGAAGTAGTCGGTGATGGCTAGGATAAAACGGTGTCCCCTTGATGAAGGAGGGGTGATCGGTCCTACAATGTCCATGTCCCAGGCTTCAAAGGGCCAGGAGACGACCGTAGGATGTAGTAGTTCTGACGGTGTATGGATGAAGTCGGCATGAAGCTGGCACGCATGGCACTTTTTAGTAAAGTTGACAGCGTCGGCTACCATGGTTGGCCAGTAGTAGCCCATGCGTCGCAGTCGATCCTGTAACTTAGGGCCAGGCTGATGGGCCCCGCAAGTTCCATCATAAGCTTCTCGAAGGGCTTCGGCTGCTTCTTCGTTGGACAGGCATCGAAGGAGAAGTCCATCGTAGGAGCGTCGGTACAGCGTTTTAGTAGCTGCATCGTAATAGAATCGAAGAGAACGCCTCCTGACCGAGACGACTTCTTTCGGGTCCTTTGGGAGAATTCCGTAGACGGCAAAGTCGATGAACGGGAATCTCCAGTCTCGGACATTAATACTAGCACTCGTTGACATGGCATGGGCTATTTATGAGCATAGGTTGTTTTTAGGACAGACCAAGTCTCGACCAACTATCGTGACGTAGTATTGAGTCCTGAGGGGTGCTGCCAATGAGGCTGCGAGGCCAGCCAGAGCGTCAGCCTCCAAATTTTGTAAACAAGGTACATGTTCGATGAAGAACTTGGTGAAGGTTGAAATGATGTTCAATGCAACTTCATGGTAAGAAATCAGATCTTCATGACGAACTTCGTATTACCCTGTGATCTGGTTAACGACGAATTTTGAGTCGCCATAGGCTTCCAGATGATTCACCCCCAGCTGTTGTGCCAGCTGGAGTCCCATGATGAGAGTATTGTACTCGACAACATTGTTGGAGCACGACTTCGAAAGGGAGTAGGCACGCTGGATGACCAGCTAGTCGGGGAAGACTAAGACTATCCCTACTCCTGCGATGATTTGGCCTTTGGGGCCTGTTATTGAAGCACCATCGAAAAACATCCGCCAGATGGAGGTTTCTTCAGTGACGTTTGTTTCTTGGACCTCATCCGGGATGTCTTCATAGAGTCTGGAGGACTCTGGGATGGGGTGCGCAGCTAAAAAGTCGGCCCGAACTTGACCCTTGACGGCTTTTTGTGGAACGAACACCATGTTGTATGGCATTAGCAGGATTGCCCATGTAGCTAGCCGGAAGTTCAATGACCCTGGCTTCGTCATGAGAACTCTGAGTGGATTGACTTGGGAGATGACATGAATTGTCTGGCCCGAGACATAATGACGAGTCTTCTGGATGACAAATACCAAAGCCAAACACTCTTTTTCAACGGGGTTGTACCGGTGTTCGGCCCCGATCAGTATTCTACTGAGGTAGTAGATAGCTTGCTCATAGCCTACATCGCTATTTTGAGCCAACAGAGCGTCGAAGGAATGATCCATGGCACGGACGTAGAGGAGAAATGGTTTGCCTTTGACGGGTGCCACCAAGACTGGCAGGCTCGTCAGGTAAGCTTTGATATCGTCGAAAGCTTGCTGGCATTCTTCTGTCCAGACGTAAGAGACTTTCTTCTTCATGAGCTGGATGAAGGGTTGACATTTTTCGGAAAGGTTTGCTATAAACCTTCGGATGTATGCCAGACGCCCCTGCAGGCCTCGAAGTTCTCGGAGGTTCTTCGGAGGGTCCATGTCAAGGATAGCCTTGGTCTTCTCGGGATCGACATGAATGCATTTCGCCATAATAATGAAGCCCAGGAACTTCCCGCTAGAAATCCTAAGGAAGGATTTAGCGGGGTTCATCTTGAGTTGATGCGCTCGTATGAGATCGAAGACTGTCTTCAGGTCTTGTAGGTGATCCCCTTTGAGACGGCTCTTGACGGCGATATCATCAGTATAGCATTCGACTGTTTTATAAAGATGTTGACGGAAGATGGTACTCATAGCTCGTTGGTATGTAGCACCAGCGTTCTTCAAGCCAAAGGACATCACTGTGTAGCAGAAAACCCCCTTCGGTGTCCTGAATGACGTGTGTTTTACGTCATCGGGGAATATCTTGATCTGATTGTAGCCCGAATATCCGTCCATGAAAGACATGCATTCGAAGCCGCATGTAATATCGATCATTACGTCGGTGATCGAAAGCGGGAATTCGTCTTTCGGGCAAGCAGCATTGAGATCTCTGAAGTCGATACAGACTCGTATATTTTCATTCTTCTTGGTGTCTGGGACGACGTTGGCCACCCAATCTGGGTGTTGTTCTTCACGAATAAATCCGCTGGTCAGGAGTTTGTCTACTTTCTGATCGATAGTGTTCATGATGTCCAGACGAAAACGTCGTTGTTGTTGCTTTATAGGCTTGGCATCAGGTAAGATGTTAAGCCTATGCATCGCGATCTGAGGATCAAGTTCCGACATATCTTCATAGCTCCAGACGAAGACATCGATATATTCTTTAGCCAGTTGGATTAAAGATTCTCGGTCTTCTCCTTTTAGGTGAAGGTTATGTTGGGGATAACTTCATCCGCACAATGACAGTGCGCACACGTAGTCGGAGTATCCTCAGGCTGCTTGACCTGACTGATGAAGGACTCAGCATCCTTTAGGGATTCACAGAGAGCTTCACGAGTGTCCTTGGAAAGACGAAGGAGCTCAAACAGAGATAGGCGGGCAGGAGTACTGGCAAGTTGTGCCAGTATGTCAAAGTTGTGGGGCTTGGCTAGCCCCAAAACATTCTCCTTTCGCAGAGGCTTGTCGAAACGGGCCTCTACATGCTTCTGCTTATTGGCTGTTGGAGGCTTGGATGGACCTCCTTCTACGGCAGCAGGGGCAGTGCAGGGAGGCACCACCTCAACGGCAGCTTCGTCGGGTTGGACGTTCAGCTGCGAACGGGTTTGTACAGGAAGAGCCTCCTCCACGGAGGAAAAGACCATGCGGTAAGACTTGATCTTCTTGCCCTTAGCTTTGGAGGCAGAGCGTACCTCCGGTTGAGTAACCTCGGAGACGAGATCAGGGTGAACCCATAAGACCTCTCCCCGGGATGTGGTGAGTGGGATGAGTCCACTCACGTTGTCACGAGTAGGTGGTAGATTGACCACCTCCATTGTCGCCTTAGGGATGGGGACGACGCCATCTTGTGTTGTGGTTGGCGGCAAGGTGCCAAATTAGAGTAACACCAGGTTGGCCGAGACCGTTTTCTCCTCGTAGTCGACGGAGATGATATCCGTATTGATCATGCACTGGATGTAGTTTTTGAGGACGTAGCAGTCCTTAGTTGGATGTCCAACAAACCGATGGTAGTGACAATACCTCGGATTATCCACTTTTCCAACCTCGTCGAGACGCTTCGGGTCCGGCAACTTGATCTTGTCACCCTGCTTCAGTATCTCGAAGAGTTGCAGGGTGTCTTCATCGTTGAAAGAATAAACCTTCTTTGGACTTGGTGCAAGTGGAGGCTTCTAGGTAGGTGCTGATGCACCTTTGGAGGCATTGACAGTCAATGCCTGTTTCCCCTTTGTCTCTCGTCCAGGGTTATTGGCTGCAGGCCATTTTCCCTTGTCGTCAAAGGCAGGGAAACTAACTCCCAAAAGGCGAGCATTGGACGCCTTCTTTTCTGTTGCTTCGGCCTTGATGATCAAGGAACTCCAGTCGGGAGGAGGAGTAGAGTTGAGCCAGAGTTTGATCGCAGACAGCATGTTCATGCTGCAGGAGGAGAGGAGTGCATGTTCTGGCATGCCCGGGGGCAGTCTGAAGCAGGCATGTCAGAAGCGTTCGATGAATACTCGAACTGTTTCCTTCTCCTTCTGACGTATCTCTATGAGGGACGCCATTTTCATGTCCTTCCCTCCGTCGTAGAAACGATCGAGGAAGAGACGCGTCAAGTCGTCGAAGGAAGATATGGAGTTGTCGGGGAGACTGCAGTACCAGTCGTAAGCCACTCCTTTCAGTGCCCCGACAAATATGCTGGTGAGAAGGGCGTCCTCCTTCGAAAGATGTCCCGTTTGAGACTGGAAGTACGTCAGATAGCGACGCGGAGAGTCCCTCCCGTCGTATGGCGTCAACGTTTGTGGTTTATACTTAGGAGGATAAACTACTTTGTTCCATTCGAGGGGATATGGTTGGGGGATCCCCATCTTTTGGCGCTCATCTTGCTTATTCTTGGACTCAAAGCGCTCGCGCAAGTCCCTGATCATTTCGACCACGTCTTCCGTGGAGCTGGGAGTCGAGAAAGGTGGTACCGCCTGGAGTTAAGCATTTGAAGGCTCCGAGGTACTTTGCGGCGATCTGTATCTAAGGATACCCGTTGAAGGAGTACACTTGATTCTCCATTGGCCCCTGGGTCAGGACCGGTAGAAGGCGCTCTGGCCAAAGCGGACCGTATTTCAAACACTGCTTGAGTCATTATTTGCATGGAGACATAGAGGGTTTTGAGTCCTCCTTCTAGGGTATCCATGCGCTGGACGAGGTCTGCTGGTGGCGCATCTGGCTCGGTATCACCCTCAGTTATATACTGTCATGACACGGCTGGAGTCGGATGGATCAGTTGAGGCTTCACTCTCGGCCTCACTCTCCTGTAGGGGAGTTGCCTCTCCTGGAGCTTCGTCTTGGCTACCCCCAGCTATGTTCTGGAGGACACCCTCGTCTTCGGAAGAAGTATTCGCAAGGGCCTGATTATCCCCAGTTCTGTCTTGGAGGACTTCTTTGTCCTCGAGGCGCAGATTCACAGGGGCTAGACTACCCCCAACTGTGCTCGGAAGGCTGATTTCGTCCCCAGGATGAAGATCCACCCAGCTGTGCTCTGGATGATATCTTCCTCTTCAGAAGGAGGATCAACAAGGGCTTGACTACCCCCAGCTTCCTCCAGGATCTTCTTTCTCTCCCGAGTGCCTTCAAACACTCCAGAGGATGGGACAGTTGTCTTGGTTCTCCTCGGCTGGCTCTTGGACGAGGACGAGGAATGACCAGTCGCCTTTCAGATTGACGAGGAATTAGAGATTACGTTGCATGAAGCAACCTTTAGTTCTGGTTCCTCTTCAATTGACACCTTCTTCCCGAGGCGACGTCGGAGAGGTATTGATGATTGCAGCCGCTGGAATACCGACTGCCTTGGTGGCGGGACTGATGTTTTGCAACAACAGTTGATTGTGACTACAGCACATGCGTGCCCTGTGAGGGGCTCATTGTGCTTGTCAGTCGACTCTCCTGACCGGCGTTTGTGAGTGATCACGTTACGCAGGTCGTTGGAGGAGAGTGCCACCTTCGTACCCCCATCAGGCGCATGGCAAGGCCAAGCGTCGGGGTGGTCAAGTGAATGCTGCGCCCCCTGATCCATCACCAAAAAGGTGCTCAGATCAGTAGTTGGGGAACAACATTTACAGTGACTTGAACGAACCTCAGACGCACAACCAGTGGAGGCACGGGAGTTCAAGACCACAGGGTTTGCCTTGCTCGACTTGGTTGCGAACGCAGTAGATGCGCCCAAGTGAGACAAGGACTTTGAAGGTCGGCTCGTTTCTGGCGCAGAAGCACCCGAGTCGACCTTATACAGCTTACCATCAGTAGCGCGTATGATTGTGAGCTCATACTTCTGGTTTACTGCCGGCATATCACGTTTAAGGCGCATGGCCCGTGCTGTCTTAGACTTCTTCGTATCAGCCCGCTGGGGTGCATAGTACTCAGAGTCCAAACTCTTCTCGCCACTACAGCGAGTGAGTATGTCAAAGACAGAGACCTTTTGTGGCGCATCAGAAGTGATGCGCGGGGCATTGGCTGTGCCCCTGCTCCGTCGATGCATCTTCCTCGCCTGAGAGGAAGATGGCTGGGGAATGTGGTCAGCCGTACGTTTCCCCGAGAGATGCGCTGCACCGGTGGACGCATCTTGGTTGTTAAGGATGTCAGTAGGAAGAGTAGGCTGCATCGGCGTATCCCCTTCGGTGGTGGTGCCAGAGGCGTCGACCTTGTGCACCCAGACCTGGCGAGTCTTCTTCGGCTTCGGCAGCCGCTTGAAGGACTCGCACTGCCTTCAGAGATGAACTCCTCATACGTCTGTTGATTGAGGCGTACAACCAGCGTCTTGTGGGAGGAGCCCACCTTCACGTCATCGGATTGTGACACAGCTTTCTCGGTGGAGGAGAAAGAGGTCTCCGGCAGAGTCGCCAACTTGTTTGCTATTAAAATCTTTTGATTGAAATTTCAATTACTAACAGAACAGTATTATAATTTAGGACTTAGACGTAGTCCTAGGAGAACACTTTTGTTTATCTGGGTCCCTTGTGCCGATGGAGCGAGTGGTAATGCATTGACTCCGTTGACGATCTGACGACGGTTATCGGTTCTCTGAAGGTCTGAGTTGCTCTGGGTGCTGGAGCTCACGGAGAAGAAGAAGACGTTGAGTGTCTGTATCTGTCTCTCTGTGTGTGTGTTCGTAGGTCTGTTTGTGGATATCTCTGTCCGTAGATGTGTATGGAAGAAGAAGATGCTCCCTCTATTTATAAGCAGCAGGTTGGGCTGCTCATGCGCGCATAAGTAGGATGCACCGGTTTGTGGGGATGTCACGTGATAATTGCTGATGGAGGTGCTTGGGCGATGCGCTCTGATTGAAGAGTTGAATCCTTCATGTTGCCTTTATGGGCTGCGACCGAGCTGACACGTAGCAATAGAGAGGATCTTTCAGTTGCTGAGATCTTGGGCGATTAGCACCCTTTCATAGGCTGAATCGAGTTAAAGGACACGTGTCGTAGGTCCATGGCTCAAAGATCTCGGATTTGGTGGAGAATGATCAGATAGGATGCGCCTGGGATTGGGCGCATGAGGAGACTTAGGCTTGTAACCTTTAGGAGTCACGAACCAGTCTGGGCGTATGGCTTTTGAGACGCATGCGGGGCTTCA
Organism: Iris pallida; assembly: GCA_029216955.1. Taxonomy (NCBI): domain Eukaryota; kingdom Viridiplantae; phylum Streptophyta; class Magnoliopsida; order Asparagales; family Iridaceae; genus Iris; species Iris pallida. The sequence goes on from JANAVB010023599.1 coordinate 93,843, forward strand.
GTAGTGACTTGACTTCTGTCTTTAGGGACCAAAGAAAAGTCTGAGGTACATGACTTTTAAGGCACATGCAGAGATTTGGGCGCATGGCTGCGGAGGCGCATGCGAAATGGTTGGGTGGCCACATGGCTTGTAACCGTCGGAGAAAAGTAATGATGATGCCGACGTCGGCGACGCTTCGTCTTCTGAAAAAGCTGTCAACTGTTCAGTCCTCGGGGGACGTGCTGCCAACTCTATCAGATTTCAGCATTTAATGTTCTTTGACAGGTGATGGGCCTTTGAGTGGGCGTATTGTCACGCCCTAGTACCGAAATACGGAGACGGACTAGGCCAGCTACTCCATATGAGGTATATAAACGTCATACGGCGATCGTAGCTGTCAAGAGACAAGGGGGTGCATGCTACAATCAAGTCTCCTATGGTCTCACAGAGCATCTAGGTCTCAATCAATCAAACAAGAAGCAGTAAATAATGATCATATAAGATAAAGCAGTAAGGCGTCCCCGACGCATCATCAAAAATGATCATGGGGATCTAGCTTTATAAGTTAGCTAGCCCAGAGAGTCATAGGTACATAATTGCATTCAGCTGCAGTCTGATTTAATTACAAATTATGCAAGACAAAATATCCAGATTAGCCGGCTAACAGGTGCCGGTGGCTAAACGCCAGAACATAAGTAATGATACTAGAGTGGTGGAGAAGAAATCCACTCGAGTTCCCCGCCAGCCATGCTCCTAGTATGCACCATTGACGTCAGGGAGGAAGTTTGGATCCTCAGGCGCTGCTACGAGATCTGGCCAAACAAAACCAGTGGGGTCAGCCCCGAATAGCAAGTACCACAAGAAAGCACAAAAGAGTGAGATAAAACCCAAGCACAAAATAATAATACTAGTAATAATAAAAGCTTCCGGTCGTAACCTCGGTCCACAGCCTGTCCTAGCACGATAGCCCAATCCAACAACCAAACAAGGACATGGGTTGGACCACGTACCATGACAGTCCATGTCCCTCGCCTACTAACGGAAGTTACAAGGCACAGTCAAGTCATTTTTCATGCGGCCATTCATTCATGCGGCTTTCTATATTTGGCGGAGTTATCTCCGCGATAATGATTAAAAGGAATCCTCAGATCGTGTCAACCCAGCAGGGCTAGCCAAACCATAAGACATATAACACATTGATTATGCACCGGTCCCCCGGAGGGCTACCGCGCTAAAACATATAACACATAGCTCGTAGGAGTCGGATATAGCCATCCGCTATAGGCAAGTGAAACCATATCCGTGGTGGCCAACTCGACACGTCAGGACTGGTCCTGGGGTGGCTAGTATGGTACGATCTCGGGATTCTTCCCACCCAATGCATCTACCAAGTTAGTTGCCTAGTTAATCCCTAGGTTATTTACGGAGTTCACATGTCGTGGTCACATGCTCACTCTCCTAGATGTCGTACATTGTACGAGTACCCCAAGAAGTGATCCTTACGGGCTCATAGAGTCATACGTATGTACCCCCTTCTTGGTGTAATGCGATACACAACATATACCACGTCATTGCTACTGACCAATCGCTATGTAAATGCTGGACTCTTGGAGGTACTGACAGGTATCACATAGGAACACTTAGCACATAGGATAGCACATCGATGCTCACATAGATTGTACCTTAGTACACATATAGGGTTATCCAGCATACGTATAGGAGTTAGATCAGGAATGAGGACCAAAACACAAGAGGAAATAGAACAAGAAGGTACTATACACTTAGGGTATGAAGAGCTTGCTAGTCATGAAGATTCTTGAAGCCAAGACAAAGATCTACAACTTTCATGCTGGGAGTTAGGAGAAATTCTGGCCACAATTCAGCCAAATAGGACTTAAAATAGCCAAAAACAGCCAAAATAGGCACTATGCGGCACTATTCAGCACTATGTGGCACTATGCAGCATCATTATGCGGCTGGACACTATGCAGCATTCTTATGCGGCTAGGCACTATGCAGCATCCTTATGCGGCTGGACACTATACGGCACTATGCAGCATCCTTATACGGCTGGGCACTATGTAGCATCCTTATACGGCTAGGCACTATACGGCACTATGCAACATCCTTATGCGGCTGGACACTATGCGGTACTATACAGCATCCTTATACGGCTGGGCACTATGCAGCATCCTTATGCGACTAGGCACTATGCGGTACTATGCAGCATCCTTATGCGGCTGGACACTATGCAGCACTATGCAGCATCCTTATGCGGCTGGATACTATGCGGCACTATGCAGCATCCTTATGCGGCTGGACACTATGCGACACTATGTAGCATTCTTATGCGGCTGGGCACTATGCGGCACTATGCAGCATCCTTATGCGGCTGGACACTATACAGCATCCTTATGCGGGTAGGCACTATGCAGCATCCTTATACGGCTAGACACTATGCAGCATCCTTATGCAGCTGGACACTATGCATGCGGCACTATTCATCGTCCCTGCCAAAACTAGGACTGATGACATAGAAAATATCCAAATATTATTTTGGCCATAACTTCCTCAAAATAAGTCGAAATCTAACTTTTTAAAGGTCAAAATTGCGTAGAATCAAATTTTCTACAACCTAGAACCAATAGTTTTCGAAAATAACTAAGTTTGATAGATCAAAACCATGTAAATACATAAAACCTTAGTTTTAGAAACTTAGATCTACACCAAACTAGTCATTAAAATCAAAAACTCTAAGAACTAAACTTGTAGAGAATAAAGAGAAGAACAATATAGACAAACAATATCAAAGAAAAAAATCTAAAATAAAAAATGCATAAATCTCCACTTTTGAGCAAGTTGTACTTGCCTAAGGATGGTGGTTGAGAAAAATAAATGGAGGAGTGAATGAGGAGAAAGAGTGAGGAAGAGAATATAAATAGGGGTTGGGTTGGCTTAAGAAAACTCTAACATCTAAACATGCTCTAACCATTCCACTAATGACATGCTTAAAAACTACATGCAACCATTAAATAATAATAAATAGAATTATGCAGATGCTAAATACGGGATACCATGTACAGAATTCATGAAAGAATACGTCTATTGGGATCGGGGAGTGACATCTCTATCCTCCTTAGAAAAATTCCGTCCTCGGAATTTCTGCTAAGACAAGATAGAGAAATTCGGGCAAGCAAGGTGCAATTACAATCTACACAAGTAACCTATCATTAGCAGTCATTGATCATATATTTCAAAATGGTACAAAACATGTATGTAATCGGATTACCAAGGCATGAGGAGAAACATACCTTCTGAGTCGAACAAGTGCGGATACCGAGATCTAATCTCGTCCTCGCGCTCCCAGGTTGACTCTCCCGGAGAGTGATGGCCCCAAGCGACACGGACAAGGTTAATAGTCCGGTTCTTAAGCACCTTCTCTCGCCGGTCCAAAATAGACACGGGTTGTTCCTCGTAAGTTAGGTCGGTACCAACGACTAACTCCGAATGATCGAGGACATGACTCGGATCCGGGACATACCCACACAACTGAGATACATGAAATACATCACGTACGCCAGATAGCGAGGGAGGAAGGGCAAGCCAATAAGCAACATCGCCTACCCGAGCGAGAATCTTAAAAGGACCAACGAATCTCGGACTAAGCTTTCCTCGGGTTCCAAATCTAATGACACCCCGAGTAGGCGAAATCCGCAGAAATACTTGGTCACCAACGCCAAACTCTAGAGGCCTTCGATGCTGATCTGCCCAGTGTCGGTGTCTGTCCTGCGCGACTCGAAGCCGCTCTCTGATCAACTTGACTGTCTCCACTGTCTGCGTGATCATCTCTGGTCCCAACAATTTTCGTTCTCCCATATCGTCCCATGCCAGAGGGGACCTGCACTTCCTTCCGTATAATGCTTCAATTGGTGCCATCTATATACTTGCCTGATAACTATTATTGTAAGAGAACTCTACTAAATGAAGATGATCTTCCCAAGTTCCGCCGAAGTCTAAAGTACAAGCCCGTAACATATCTTCCAAGGTCTGAATGGTTCTCTCTAATTGTCCGCCCGTCTGCGGATGATAGGCTGTACTGAACCTCAACTTAGTACCTAAACTTTGATGTAAACTTTGCTAAAAGTGAGAGGTGAACCGTGTGTCTCGATCTGATACTATGCTGACTGGAACACCATGCTGCCTTACAACCTGCTTCATATATATTTCTGCCAGCTGCTCAGTAGACTGTCCCACTCTGAAAGGAAGAAAATGAGCAACCTTCGTGAGCCGATCCACGATTATCCAAACTGCGTTTCGACCGGTCGGAGATCTAGGTAAACCGGTCACAAAGTCCATCGTGAAGAGCTCCCACTTCCACTCCAGAATAGGAAGCGGCTGTAATAATCCTGCTGGTCTCTGCTGCTCTGCCTTCACTTGCTGATATACCAAATATTTGGATACAAACTTTGCTATCTCCCTCTTCATACCATTCCACCAAAAGTGTTGCTTTTATATCTTGGTACATCTTTGTGCCTCCGGGATGAATGGAATAAGGAGAACTATGAGCCTCTGACATAACTTCTTGTCGAAGGTCTCCACCTGGTATACAAAGACGGTTTTCGAACCTAAGTGTACCATCATCATGGATTACTAACTCCTTCTTGAGACCTGACTCATACTCTGATCGAAGCTTCTGGATCCGCGGATCCTCTGCCTGGGCTGTTCTGATTCTCTCTACTAAAGTAAACTGAATCTGCAAACTGGCCATAACTCCTGTATCTTGTGGCAAGATCACTTCAATTCCCATTTCCTGAAGGTCTTCCAAAATATGCCTCTGCGAGGTTAAAACGAATGCACCACCTCTCCTGCTCAAGGCATCTGCTACCACATTTGCCTTGCCTGGATGATACTGAAGATTTACATCAAAGTCCTTCAGTAACTCCAACCATCTTCTCTGTCTCATGTTCAGGTTCCTCTGGGTAAATACATACTTTAAGCTCTTATGATCAGTGTAAATCTCCACTCGATCCCCATATAAATAGTGCCTCCATAACTTAAGCGAGAACACTACTGCTGCTAATTCCAGGTCGTGGGTCGGATAGTTCTTTTCATGGCCCCGAAGCTGTCGAGATGCATATGCTATCACCTTACCATGCTGCATCAATACACACCCAAGTCCCTTCCCGGATGCGTCACAATATACTGTAAACCCTCCCGATCCTACTGGAAGTGTCAAGATCGGGGCTGAGATTAATCTCTTCTTTAACTCTTCAAATAATATCTAACATTCTGCTGACCAAACAAACTCTACATCTTTATGCGTCAAATGCGTCAAGGGTGCCAAAATCCTGGCAAAATCTGCCACGAACCTCCGATAATAACCTGCCAATTCCAAGAAACTACGCACTTCTGCTATCGTCTTCGGAACTGGCCAATTCTCTACTGCCTCAACCTTCTTCGGATCTACTGACACTCCTGCTCCAGAAATAATATGTCCCAGGAACGAAATACGATCCAACCAAAACTCACATTTATAAAGCTTCGCATAAAGTTGATGCTCCCTCAAGGTCTGCAAAACTGTCCGAAGATGTTTCTCATGTTCTTCTTCACTACTGGAATAAACGAGGATGTCATCTATAAACACTACTACAAACTTATCCAAATAGGGTAGAAAGACGCGGTTCATCAAGTCCATGAACACGGCTGGGGCATTAGTCAGTCCAAATGGCATCACCAGAAACTCATAATGCCCATACCGCGATCTAAATGCTGTCTTAGGTATGTCCTGCTCCCGGACCCTCACTTGATAATATCCAGATCGAAGATCAATCTTAGAGAAGATGCAGGCCTTACTCAATTGATCAAATAAATCATCAATCCTTGGTAATGGATACTTGTTCTTCACTGTTACTGCATTCAACTGCCGGTAATCAATGTACATTCGCGTCGATCCATCCTTCTTGGGTACTAAAATCACCGGTGCTGCCCAGGGTGATTCACTGTCTCGAATAAACTGCTTCGCCTTCAGTTCTTCTTCATGCTGGTGCAACTTGTCCAACTCTGACTGCGACATCCTGTAAACTCTGTCGACTTTAGGCTCCGTCCCAGGATTCAACTCAATGCAAAACTCCACATCCCTCACCGGTGGTAAACCTGGAAGCTCATCTGGAAATACATCAAGAAACTCTCTGACCACTCTTGGAATCTGTTCCTGCTCTGCCAATGATTCTGCAACGATGCCCTTGGGTCGATCCTCCAATGATCGAACAAAGACGAACTCCTCAACGCCAGGTACATTAAATACTACCCTACCTCCCCGACAATCTATAGTCGCATGACTGTCTCTCAACCAGTCCATGCCTAGGACAACGTCAAAGTTGCCCATAGGGAACTCAATCAAAGATGCGGGCAATAATCGCCTACTCACTACGACCGGACACGCTAGGCATATCCTGCTAACTCCTACGAGCCCATTACCAGTGAGAATATTCATCCTCTCTGGCAATGCCTCAAACTCCAATCTAATACGTGTCACAAATCGTACAGATATAAAAGAGTGGGTAGCCTCCGAATCAAACAATGCTACTGCAGGAAAAGTGGTAACAAAAATATTACCTGTAACCACGTCGCCTGAAGCTAGTACATCCTCCAGTGATAAGGTGAAGGCTTGGCCCTGGCCTTGCTGAGCTCCCTGGTGCTGCCTTCCTCAACCATGCTGTTGCTGCGGCCTCTGCAGGCCTTCCTAGTTCTGCGCCTGGCGAAACATCTGAGCCTGTGTCGGTAGACGCTGGGCTAGCGACCTTACGGCCAATACTGGTCCTCGATTCGGTGCTGCCCCCGGAGCTGGCAACGCCGAAAACAGCTGAACTGGCCCTCCTGGCCTCTGCATCATAGGACAGTTGGCAATCCTGTGGTCTGGACTGCCACACCTCATGCACAATCCGTTAGCTGAATGACACACATCCCTAGTGTGCCCTCCCTTATCGCAGTAAGTACATCCAATGGGCACCCCCTAGCGTTGCTGCTGGTTCCTCTGCTACTGATGTCGAGCTGGTGCTGTTATTTCTGATACTGTCGTCCTCCGTGGCGCTCCTGTCTCATGAGTACGGATGCCGGGTGCTGGCGCCGATGTTTGCTGTACTGCTCCTCCGCCCCTACTCTGGGGATGGGACCTCTTTTGGCCCCCATATCGTGTCACCAACCTTTGTTGGGTGAGTTCATGCCTCCGAGCAGCCGTTAAAACGGCGTCAAAAGTCTGATAGTCGTACCCTTCTACTAGCTGTAGAATCTCCAAATGAAGTCCATGCTGGAATCTTATAGCCTTCTCTGGCTCTGTAGCCACCATCGTTGGTGTAAACCGACTCAGTCTGCAGAACTCCGCTGCATATCCATCCACCGTCTTACCAGCCTGCTTGAGACTGATAAACCTCTGTTGTAGCTCATACCGCGCTACCACGCCAATGTACTTGGCCTTGAATCTGGTACTGAAGCTATCCCAAGGAACAGGACGCCTCATTCCAACCTCTTCCGATGCCCACCAGTCGCGGGCGAGATCCTGAAGTAACAGTCTGACCTGGTCAACCTTCTCTTCTGCGGGAACCTTAGCTGCAGTCAATATGGCCTCAGTATCCTGAAGCCATGCATCCGCCATGATGGCATCCTCGGTGCCGTCAAAATATCTCGGATTAAGTCGAGAAAACCTCCCTGACGCTCTCGAATCAATCTTGACACTTCTCTCAAGGGCTAATTGTAACCCCTGATTCAATAGCACATTCTATTCCTGCTGCTGGGTCTGCTGTTGCTGATGGGCTGCCACTTGACGCTGTTGAGTGGCCAGGAATCCCCGGATGACCTCCAGGAGTGCTACAGCATTAGGTACTGTCATCGCTGCCGGTATCGCCGGGGGTACGGGAGTTTCTAGAACCTGCGGTTCTACCGGCTCTGATATAACTTCCACTCGGATTTGGTCAGGAGAAGGCATTCTTTCCGGCTGCTGCCCCGTCGAGCCATGCTCTACTGGACGTTCCTCCATGTTGGCCTCACCAGCTATTGAGAACGAAGCACCCCTATAGAGTAAGATACATGATATCAAATGACAGGACGAGGAAGATTCGAGGATGCAATTCAAGTTATCAATCAAGGCGAGAAAATAGAAATTGAGGCAAGAGATTCAAAGGGAACAAGTTTTGATTGAGACTCCTATAATAATAACACCCCACAAGTCTGAAAATCAGACCTGCATGGGCCACCAATAAAACCTTATCACGCCCCAGTACCGAAATACGGAGACGGACTAGGCCAGCTACTCCATATGAGGTATATAAACGTCATACGGCGATCGTGGCTGTCGAGAGACAAGGGGGTGCATGCTACAATCAAGTCTCCTATGGTCTCACAGAGCATCTAGGTCTCAATCAATCAAACAAAAAGCAGTAAATAATGATCATATAAGATAAAGCAGTAAGGCGTCCCCGACGCATCATCAAAATGATCATGGGGATCTAGCTTTATAAGTTAGCTAGCCCAGAGAGTCATAGGTACATAATTGTATTCAGCTGCAGTCTGATTTAATTACAAATTATGCAAGACAAAATATCCAGATTAGCCGGCTAACAGGTGCCGGTGGCTAAACGCCAGAACATAAGTAAAGATACTAGAGTGGTGGAGAAGAAACCCACTCGAGTCCCCCGCCAGCCATGCTCCTAGTATGCACCATTGACGTCGGAGAGGAAGTTTGGATCCTCAAGCGCTGCTACGAGATCTGGCCAAACAAAACCAGTGGGGTCATCCCCGAATAGCAAGTACCACAAGGAAGCACAAAAGAGTGAGATAAAACCCAAGCACAAAATAATAATACTAGTAATAATAAAAGCTTCCGGTCGTAACCTCGGTCCACAGCCTGTCCTAGCACGATAGCCCAACCCAACAACCAAACAAGGACATGGGTTGGACCACGCACCATGACAGTCCATGTCCCTCGGCTACTAACGGAAGTTACAAGGCACAATCAAGTCATTTTTCAAGCGGCCATTCATTCATGAGGCTTTCTATATTTGGCGGAGTTATCCCCGCGATAATGATTAAAAGGAATCCTCAGATCGTGTCAACCCAGCAGGGCTAGCCAAACCATAAGACATATAGCACATTGATTATGCACCGGTCCCCCGGAGGGCTACCGCGCTAAAACATATAACACATAGCTCGTAGGAGTCGGATATAGCCATCCGCTATAGGCGAGTGAAACCATATCCGTGGTGGCCAACCCGACACGTCAGGACTGGTCCTGGGGTGGCTAGTATGGCACGATCTTAGGATTATTCCCACCCAATGCATCTACAAAGTTAGTTGCCTAGTTAATCCCTAGGTTATTCTCGGAGTTCACATGTCGTGGTCACATGCTCACTCCCCTAGATGTCGTACATTGTACGAGTACCCCAAGAAGTGATCCTTACGGACTCATAGAGTCATACGTATGTACCCCCTTCTTGGTGTAATACGACACACAACACATACCACGTCATTGCTACTGACCAATCGTTATGTAAATGCTGGACTCTTGGAGGTACTGACAGGTATCACATAGGAACACTTAGTACATATGATAGCACATCGATGCTCACATAGATTGTACCTTAGTACACACATAGGGTTATCCAGCATACGCATAGGAGTTAGATCAGGAATGAGGACCAAAATATAAGAGGAAATAGAACAAGAAGGTACTATGCACTTAGGGTATGAAGAGCTCGCTAGTCATGAAGATTCTTGAAGCCAAGACAAAGATCTACAACTTTCATGTTGGGAGTTAGGAGAAATTCTGGCCACAATTCAGCCAAATAGGACTTAAAATAGCCAAAAACAGCCAAAATAGGCACTATGCGGTACTATTCAGCACTATACGGCACTATGCAGCATCCTTATGTGGCTGGGCACTATGCAGCATCCTTATGCGGCTAGGCACTATGCGGTACTATACAGCATCCTTATGCGGCTGGACCCTATACGGCACTCTGCAGCATCCTTATGCGGCTAGGCACTATGCAGCATCCTTATGCGCCTAGGCACTATGCGGCACTATGCAGCATTCTTATGCGGCTGGACACTATGCGGCACTATGCAGCATCCTTATGCGGTTGGGCACTATGCAGCATCCTTATGCGGCTAGGCACTATACGGCACTATGCAGCATCCTTATGCGGCTGGACACTATGCGACACTATGCAGCATCCTTATACGACTGGACACTATGCGGCACTATGCAGTATCCTTATGCGGCTGGACACTATGCGGCACTATGTAGCATCCTTATGCGGCTGGACACTATGCATCATCCTTATGCGGCTAGGCACTATGCAGCATCCTTATGCGGCTAGACACTATGCAGCATCCTTATGCGGCTGGACACTATGCATGCGGCACTATTCATCGTCCCTGCCAAAACCAGGACTGATGACATAGAAAATATTCAAATATTATTTTGGCCATAACTTCCTCAAAATAAGTCGAAATTTAACTTTTCAAAGGTCAAAATTGCGTAGAATCAAATTTTCTACAACCTAGGACCATTAGTTTTCGAAAATAACCAAGTTTGATAGATCAAAACCATGTAAATACATAAAACCCTAGTTTTAGAAACTTAGATCTACACCAAACTAGTCATTAAAATCAAAACTCCAAGAACTAAACTTGTAGAGAATGAAGAGAAGAACAAAATAGAAAAATAATATCAAAGGAAAAATCTAAAATGAAAAATGCATAAATCTCCACTTTTGAGCAAGTTGTACTTGCCTAAGAATGGTGGTTGAGGAAAATAAATGGAGGAGTGAATGAGGAGAGAGAGTAAGGAAGAGAATATAAATAGGGGTTGGGTTGGCTTAAGAAAACCCTAACCTCTAAACATGCTCTAACCATTCCACTAATGACATGCTTAAAAACTACATGCAACCATTAAATAATAATAAATAGAATTATGCAGATGCTAAATACGGGATACCATGTACAGAATTCATGAAAGAATACGTCTATTGGGATCGGGGAGTGACACGCATCGATCTGCGTTCCACTAGGAGCATGGGGACGCATGGGGGCGCATCCTCATAAGGCGCTTGGTACTGATGGACACATCTGTATGATGCGCGTTCTGACCAGCGCATCTGTTTACATGATACGTCTTTATTGGCCCGACTGTTACGTTCTTTAAGTGCTTTAAATATTCATTTTGACTTGGCTGAATTCGAAGCGTCAGGTTCATCACCATTAATGCAAATTTATTGTACGGGATTCGAAGAGCCAGCCACTTGGCGCATGGGTTTGATTTGTCCGGCCTATAAATAATAGCATGGAGAGAGTTTGCTTCTAGTTCTCTCACGTCCTCCTGAAGTAAACTTGTTTGCTCGAGGACATTCTGTTGACGAGATGCCCCCTAGGGTGAAGATGCGACGCATTATCTTCATTGATGCACTTGAAGATGACTGTTACATCCAAAAGTCAGAGTTGAGGACTTCTGAGGCAGACGGAAGGTGCCTGTTGCATCCAAAGATCGGAATGCTCGAGCCCCATCTCCGTTATGCTGGAAGAGTTGTAGATCGAAATTACAGTGCTTCGATCATCTTCCTTGGGCTTTGGGAGAACTCCTCGTCCTGCTAGAGTGGGTGTCGCCCATTCTAGTTGGGTTGAAAGCTGCTCCTTTAGCCGCGGGTCGATTGTGGTGCTCTCCTCTTCCTTGGTTTGGGGAGCTCTTCCTCTAGCTAGAGGGTTAATTGTCCACCCTCGTTCTGCTCAATAATGCTTCATTAGTCGAAGCATTTGATGGCGCATATGCTGAGACTTCATGATGCGCCAGACTGAAGGGCGGCACATAACTGAGCTGCTGAAGGGATGCACATAACTGAGCCGCTGAAGGCTGAAGGGATGCACATAATTGAGCTGTTGAAGGGATGCGCCTGGCTGAGAGCGCATGACGAGATGCGCATGTTTGAGAGCGCATGGTGGTTGCTGCGCCTGGCTGAGAGCGCATGGCAAGATACGCCTGTTTGAGAGCGCATGGTGGTTGCTGCGCCTGGCTGTAGACTTAGGGTCTTTTCTTTTTGTAGAAGTTCTCCTTTTTATAGCCTTTTTAGACATGTAATAGACTTTTATATGTAAAAATCTTCTTTTAATGTCTATGCTTTTACTGTTTGCTGTGCCAAGTACTTCATCTGAGCTTCCTGGCGCATGTAGTATTAGGTGCATAGGATTTCTGGTTCTGAAATTTCATGCTTCTACAATAGTACGGATAGTGCAGTGGCGTGCTTTGACTAGTTGTAGGTCCTAAAAATCAAGTTGCACCCATCAAAGAAATCATAAAAATCAAATTATGCATCCTTCAAGTGAACTGCGCAGGAAACAGATTGCGCAACAACTTAACTGTGCAAGCTGAATTGTGCACACATCCAAGCGCGCAAGCTGACGTGGCCGCATCATCATTATCTGACAGAAAATCAGATCTTCTGACAGCTGACAGCCCGAAGAATGAGGAAACTGTTTATTTATCGTGCAACACAGCGCTCGAGGACAGCTGTACAGCCAGCACAATTTGCCAGACTCTCTGCAGCGCAATTCAATCCCAGCGCAGTCTGAAGCCAACGCAATTCAAGTGGCGCACTCCATCAAGACAACTGACAATTTACACGTGGCTTACATGCCATCAATTGCTTAATACGTGGCAACCGTCTGTACACGATCAAGCATATTTCAATCAAACAATGCCACACATCACATACAGGTGGTCCACGATCGAGTAACTGCATGTGCAGTTTGCTGCTTGCGCAGTCTAATGTCTGCGTAATCCATCCTGCACAATTCAGAATAACTAAAAATTAATTATTTCCTGAACTCTATAAATAGAGTTTCAAGTCTTCATTATCAATCCTAGATCATCCCAGATCAGATCAGAATTATCACCAGAGATCAGGAGTTCTTGCCAAAGTGCTGCTGCATTCTTCAGAGGCTACCGTCTTCAAAGTTTACATCGTCCAAGGGATAAAGCGATCGTCTTCAGATCGGATTTCTATAGTTGTACTTTCCCAGAATTTTATTGTAATCTTCTTACAAAGTTTGTGAAATAAAGAACAACTTTTGTTTTTGCAAACAAAATTTGTGAAACAAATTGTACAACAACTCAATTGCGCAAGCTGAATTGCGTACACATCCAAGCGCACAAGCTGACGTGGCCGCGTCATCATTATCTGACAGAAAATTAGATCTTCTGACAGCTGACAGCCCGAAGAACGAGGAAACTGTTCGTTTATCGTACAGCACAGCGCTCGAGGGCAGCTGTACAGCCAGCACAATCTGCCAGACTCTTTGCAGCGTAATTCAATCCCAGCGCAGTCTGAAGCCAGCGCAATTCAAGTGGCGCACTCCATCAAGACAACTGACAATTTACACGTGGCTTACATGCCATCAATTGCTCAATACGTGGCAACCGTCTGTACACGACCAAGCATATTTCAATCAAACAATGCCACGCGTCACATACAGGTGGTCCACGATCGAGTAACTGCCTGCGCAGTTCGCTGCTTGTGCAGTCCAATGTCTTCGCAATCCATCCTGCACAATTCAGAATAACTAAAAATTAGTTATTTCCAGAACTCTATAAATAGAGTTTCAAGTCTTCATTATCAATCCTAGATCATCCCAGATCAGATCAGAATTATCACCAGAGATCAGGAGTTCTTGCCAAAGTGCTGCTGCATTCTTCAGAGGCTACCGTCTTCAAAGTTCACATCGTCCAAGGGATAAAGCGATCGTCTTCAGATCGGATTCCTATAGTTGTACTTTCCCAAAATTCTATTGTAATCTTCTTACAAAGTTTGTGAAATAAAGAACAACTTTTGTTTTTTGCAAACAAAATGGCGACTCTGCTGGGGACGACTTTCTCCTCCGACGAGGAAGTGATAACTCAATGTGACGTTGCGTCTACCGGAAAGACGCAGAAGACGCTGGTTGTAAAGGTCAACTAGACAGCCTACGAGACGATGATCAACTCCGGGACTACTCGTCGCACTGCGACTTCTGCCAAGAGCAAAGTCTATTCAGTGTGGACTCCAAAGTCCTCTGCACAATCCTTTGCACAAACTATTGTGCAGTCTGCTATCTCTGCTCCCAAAACTACTGCGCAGTCTACTGCTACTGCCCATGCGCAGTATGCTGCTCCCCTTGCCAGTGCACAAACCACTTTCTATGCTGCTCTGTCAAAGTGCAAGACTCCTCTTCCCCTGGTGCAGTTGGCTGCAACTCTGCCTGTGCAGTCCACCACTCCAGCAACCAGAGTGCAACTCAAGCACTCTGAAGTCAAGACTCCTGCTGCGCAATCTGCTATGACTGTGGCCAGAAGACCTTCTGCCAGAGTTGCTCATGCGTAACCTGCCAAGGCGCCAACAGCCACTTCAACCCCTGTACAAATTCTGCCAGCACAGTCTAAGAGGGACAGCCCTTTGGCTAATCTCTCTTCTTCTCACAGCAAAGGAAAAAACTCTGCTCCTCTTCCCAAACACCCTGTTGCTCCAGCACAATCCACTGGGGGTAGTCTGTTGACTATTCCTCCTCCTCCTCAGAACAAAGGAAAAGGCCCGTTGGTCTTTTCTCAAACTTCCTCGTCCCACGACTTGGAAGACAACAGAGGGAAACGCTCTTTAGCTAACCCTTCTTCACAAAACAAAGGAAAAGGCCCTTTGGTCTTTTTTCAGTCTTCCTCGGTTTTTATCGTAGAAGATCGATCTGAATGTGCTCCGGCACCAATCAGTACAAGAACTCTCTCCAACAAGAGTTCTTCTTCCCTCCTTGCCAAAGGGAGGTGTACTGATCAAAGAGGTATTCTGTCTACTCCGGTAGCAGAATTCCAAGATCTCCCAACTCTCAAGATATCCCGCTCAAAACAGGAAAAATTGTTGGTGTCTTAGACAGAAACCCCTGGGGGTGAATTTACTGATCTAAGAACTTATCTCAATAGACCAACTTTGGCAAAACGCAAACAGCCAATGCCGAAGACCAACCAATATCAGAGGCAAACTTCCAGGATCAAAAATCCTGACACCTATGCTAATAAAATGAGCACTTCCTTGTATACTCAAGGGACAAAACATTTGAAGAGCCGGAACCATATTCCGAATGTTGTCAAAGAACATATCCTTCGAACTTCTTCTCGTCCCGTCATTGTTCCCGATCTCCGAGAACACCTCAAACAAAAATGGGACAACATCTCAACACCTCCAGTACAACCACTTGGACACCATTGTAATCACAAGGTTGTCATCAAGTGTTGCTGTCAGACAACAAAACGATCTGTCTTCGATCGTTTGAATTTTGCAACGTCTGAACCAATGTCAGAAGATGAAGATAAAGTTTTGTACGCTTCTGTCAACATGACTTCCCGAGACACTGGGGGTAGAAAGTGCTCCAAGCACGGCAAGCCTCGCAAGCCAAGCCAGCGGTATTTAGATCTACTCCAAGAATCTTCTGAAGGAGTATTTCGACATACCAGATCCCGAAGCCGAGACACAATCGGTCAAAAGAATCTTCAAGAGCCTTCCGGTCATCTTCCTCTTTCTCACTCAGGAGATGATTCTTTCTCCGACTATGATGCGTACAGTAAAAGTTCGGAACAGACAGTATCTTCCACTGTACCTAGAGAAGTGACAGCTTATGTTGTCACTGAAGACCCAGATGCTTCCAGTTCAGCAAGTTAAGAACAGCGAATAGCTACACTAGAAGACAAGTTAAAGACCATGGCCGAAATGGTTACAAGTATGCATTCTATTATCATGGCCCAACATACAGTACCACCGATTGTACCTGCTGCAAATCCTGAGATCATAGCATCGTCGGTGCCTGTCAATGCAGGGCTGGGGGTACCATCTCCTCAAGTACCCCTATACAGATTCAACTTACACCCAGTCAGTCAGGTGCTGGGGGTAGTGCTTACCACGCTGTTCCTCTCCCTAACACTCTGATTCAGCCTGCTCCTTCTACATCATTGGAGGATGCTAATGAAGCTGTCAAACTCCTGTGCACTCAATTCAAGGCCTTCAAAGAGAAAGACAACTTACAGAGATTGGGGATTAAACAACCCTACCTAGTTGAATGGAAGGAAGTACTATTTTATCCAAAGTACAAGATTCTAACAATTTTGCTGTTTGATTGTAGCACTTCTTCCAGTCAGTTTATTAACCACTTTGAGGTAATGACTGTCCAACTTCAGCCAAATGATGCTCTTCTTACCAGAGTATTCGTCGGCTGTTTAGCTGGTGTGGCATACGATTGGTACAGAAGCTTGCCCGATGGCTGTATCACTTCCTTCTCAGGTCTAAAACAAATCTTCTTGGAACGATTCTATGAGAGGATCAACGACATGACCATGTCGGCCTTCAATAAAATCAAACAAAGACATAATGAAACTACTGAGAGTTTCAATAAAAGGTTTCGCCAAGAAGCTTTAAAAATGCCTCCTGGAACTTCGGCTGCTGTCACCATAGACACCTGCAAGGCAAATCTTTTACCTATCATCAGCATGTGGACGGGGTCAACTCAGTTCCAAGACTGGTCATCCTTCATTGTCAACGCTAAAGCAGCTGAAGTTAGTGCTGACAAATTCAAACAGCTAGGGGTACACATGTCTAATCCCGACCGAGACGAACATCAGACATCAGGTGGTGGTAATCGCCAGAACAACAGCAAGGAAAAAGAGACTTTGAACATCATCTTGAAGAACAAAGAATCTCTGGCGGTCAACGTAGCTCCACCTACGTCTACTTCTACTACTTCAGCACCTCCACCAAGGGAAGCTCGTCCGAAAGTAGAGTACTCCTTTGATGGGAATGACACCGTGAGCATCTTTGATTGCTTGATCAAAAGCAATAAGCTCCAACTCCCAGACCTGAAGAATCCTGATGAGGTCGGTAAGACTGATCATCCTAAGTACTGTGTCATCACAGGTTCATTGGGCATCCCACTCGAGCATGTTATGTGCTCAAAGGCAAAATTCAAGAGCTAGTCAACGCTGGTGTTGTCACTCTGCAACAAGATGAGAAGACGGTTACCGCAAACATGGTCTCAGTTTAGTTCGGTGACTTCCCTCCGCAGATGGTACAGCACGGTGTCATCCCTATCCCCAAAGCTACTCTTGAGATCGAGAATCTCCCTCCTCCACGAAGTGAAGGTCTCGTCCCCTTGTCTCTTGACAATGGCGAGATTATGTGGATTTATCCTGATCTTGCTACGGAATTTGAAGTTCCCTCTTCCTCCAAGAAGAAAGAACGCTCTAAGGGCAAAACAAAGATCTGCAATATGGTGTCTTTTGATCCCATAGTTGACGAGGAAATCCTGCTGGGCACCAGATCAGGGAAAGCCTATCTACGGGAACTTCCCGAGACTCAAAAAAATCCTGCTTCTTCTTCTGAGCCTGCTCCAGTGCAACCTGCTTCCACTGAGGATATTCCTACTGCATCCTCACCGGTTGTAGAACCTCCTCCTCCCAAACCGACAGCAGCCGACAAAGGCAAATAACAAGTCCGCTTCGACAAACCTTTGAAGAAGTCATCTCCTTCTGGACTTAAGAAGCCTTACAACTTTGATATCTTGGCTCAACTAGCCAATACACCGGCCAGGCTGTCAATCTTCGAGCTCTTGCGTCTCTCCAAAGAAACTCGGGAAACTCTAAGTGAAGCTTTAATGCAGGCAGAAACCTATTTAACCCTTCTAAAGAAGCCGAAGACAGAGCCTGTCTCTTGCCTCCATTATCATAGTGTGTTGGAATTAATTCCAAACATTACCTTCACACAGGATGACATGCTGATGGAAGATAATAGGCATGACCGTCCTCTATACTATACAAGATATGTCGACTCGATGAAAGTCGATCGTATTCTGATAGATCCAGGGTCTGCCCTCAGCATTATGCCGAAGACGATGTTAGATGCACTGAAGATCCCAGTGCATAGTCTTTCCAGTACAATCACCACCATCCTCGGATTCAACCAGGGAAGGAGTGAGCCTCTGGGCAAGATTCGCCTAAAACTCCAAATAGGCAATCTCCGCACAAAGGTGACCTTCTACATCATACACAACCATGGTTGTTCTTACAATGCTCTGTTAGGGAGACCATTCTTACATGAACACAACATTGTTCCTTCGACTCTCCATCAATGTTTCAAATATGTCGATGACAATAGAGAGGTTCAAAAGGAGGTTGCTGATCTCTATCCTTTTAAAGGTGTCGAAGCATACTGCAACGATGCTCGTATGTACAAGGATGAGTTCATGAAAGTAGTATTGTCTCTGGATACTGAAGAAGAACAAGAAGCAGTGCCTAATGACACCCTCATTATACCTGTCAAAGAGCGTGTTTCTCGTCCTCAATCCTCCAAACCACTGGCTATTCACTTGTCAGTCCAGAAGCAGCCAACTGATGATGGTCAGGAAAAAAGACAGCTCACCTCTTCTGAGCAACTTGTTATTGATTTATCTCATAACAAGGATAAAAGGGAGCTCACCTCTTCTGAGCCGCTTATTATTGACCTCCATCGTAACAAGTCCAATCCTCCTCCATGTTCTTCTTCTCCCCCTCTTGTAATCAATCTGACCAAGCCTGCTAAGGCTACAGGTCCTGTTGTAAATACAGCTGTACAAATCAATGAAAAAGCATCTCCTTTCCAGTATACTGATGTCAATTATCATGCTAAGTGCTATTTGGATATGTTAGATAGCTTTCAGTCATTTACAATGGGAGTTGTACAGTCTTTTCAAACTGAAGTCTTACTCGAACATCCAGATGATTCATACTTTGTTGTCCCTTCTCGAAAGAGAGGTGAGAGTCCAATACTTTTTAGTAAAGGACCAGAACAAAAATTCAGTTATACGGATGATAGCAAAGACAACGATACGGGGCATCTTCAACTCTGTCGTTACAGTCAACAATCAAAAGACATCACCCGGAAGATGGGTTATGACTTCAAGAACGGCCTCAACTACGGTAGGGGTAGAAGAACTCCTATCCGTACGGTTGTTCCGAAAGAAAAATTAGAGATGTATTACAGCAGGACCAAAAGAGGTCTCGGATATGCTTCACCTTCGGTATTATCCCCAGTAGTCTCCAAATCCGATAGTGAAGAGCGCTCTAACTCTTCTGATTCCAGATCATGGGATTCTGACACCAGTATCGGTCAAGTTTATCGATTGATCGTATCTTCTAATATGGTCTCCGTCGAACTTCCAGAAGGCTATGACGAGATATTGAAGAAAATCCTGAAACAGATCCCAGGGATCAACGAATGGATACCCAATGGGAACTCCGATTCGAACAAAGGGAACCTCCTACCGAAGATCAATTGGTTCAAATTGATGTAGGAGAAAGTGGGTTACCTCGTCCAATATTCATCAGCAAGAACCTTCCAAAGGCAGATAAGCAAAAATTAATTCTTCTTATTCAAGAATACATTGATATCTTTGCCTGGAGCTATGAAGACATGCCAGGTCTAGATCCCAAAGTTGCTACTCATAAATTGAACATCCTGCCAAATGCAAAACCGGTCAAACAGCAACAACGGCGCTTCAAGCCAGAAATGATGGACGCAATCGATGATGAAGTCAAGAAGCTCATCGCTTGTGGCTTTATCCGAGAAGAACAACACCCAGATTGGGTAGCCAATATCGTCCCAGTTTTGAAGAAAACCGAAAAAGTTTGAGTCTGCATCGACTTTCGGGATCTTAATGAAGCCTGTCCAAAAGATGAATTTCCTCTTCCCATCACGGACGTCATGATTGACAACACCTGTGGGTTCGAGCGAATATCTTTCATGGATGGATTCTCCGGATACAATCAGATTCGGATGAATCCTGAAGATGAAAAACATACTTCTTTCCGCACTCCTCGCAGAGTCTATTGCTATACCGTAATGCCATTTGGTCTCAAGAACGCTGGTGCAACTTACCAACGAGCCATGAGTACCATCTTTCAAGATTATCTGCGCAAGACTGTCGAATGCTACGTCGAGATATTACTGTCAAGAGTCATCTAAAGGAAGATCACATCCAAGACTTGAGAACTATCTTCAATTTGATGCGCCAACATCATCTCAAAATGAATCCCACCAAGTCATTCTTGGGTGTCTCTAGTGGCAAATTTCTCGGCTTCGTCATTACCTCTAAGGGTATACACGTGGATCTCGAGAAGATCAAAGCCATTCAAGATATGCGTCCTCCACACAACCTAAAAGAGCTACGAGGATTCCAATGTCGACTTACGTACATCAGGAGGTTCATTTCGAATCTGTCTGGACGTTGCAGATCATTTACTCAACTAATGAAGAAGGGTGTATCTTTCACTTGGACCGAAGAATGTCAACGAGCATTTGACGACATAAAACGATATCTCATAAACCCACCAGTCTTGGTGCCACCAATCTCTGGCATACTATTCTTAATGTATGTCCGTGCTATGGATCATTCATTGGGTGCTTTACTTGCCCAAAAGAACAAAGAAGTTCATGAACAGGCCATCTATTATCTTAGTCGAACTATGATTGGTGCCGAACACCGTTATAGTCCGGTCGAAAAAGAATGCCTAGCTCTTATGTTCGCTGTTCAAAAGACTCGGCGTTACATCATTGGCTAAACTATTCATGTCATATTCCGAGTTAATCCTCTTCGGGTAGTGATGAAAAAGCCTAGCACACTCAATTTTCGGTTGGCTACATGGGCCATTCTGCTAGCCCAATATGACATGGTATATGTTCCTCAAAAGTCTGTCAAAGGTCAAGCACTGGCGGATTTTTTAGCAGCTCATCCTGTTCCAGAGACATCCAAACTTTATGATGAAATTCCAGACGAGACATTAGAATCAAATATGATCTCCGAAGAATTTTCTACTTGACGTCTATTCTTTGATGGTGCATCCAGGATTGGACCCAATGGTGCCATTGTTGCAGGAGTTAGAGTTGTCCTTGTTTCTCCAAATGGGTCAACTATTCAAAGAGCCTACTCCTTAGATGAACCTTGCTCCAACAACGTAGCAGAATACAATGCTCTACTCATTGGTCTTCAGCTAGCTAAACAACTGGACATTGAATATCTTGAAGTTTAGGGTGACTCCAAGCTGGTTGTTAACCAGGTTAGAGAAACCTATGAAGTTCGCCATCAAGATCTAGTGCCTTACTATGAAGCGGCAATCAACATGGCTACATCATTCAAAGCCTTCTTCATCGAATATGTCCATCGAGCTCGTAATACCAAAGCCGATGCTTTGGCCAATCTTGCAGCAGTCTTAGCCATCCCTATCAAAAGACAGCAGGTGGTGGTCGTCTCTAATCGGGAATTGTTCTACATCGAAGACAATCGTAATATTGAGTTCAGTAATCTTACTGAAGCTAATGTTATCAGTAAAGATTGGAGAGCTCCCTTCATCGACTTCGTAGTTCATGATATACTCCCTGAAGATCCTAAGGAAGCTACGAGTATTCGTCGGCGGTCTATGTGATTCTACTATAATCAGACCACCAAAACTCTCTTCCGGCGGACTTATGACGGTCTACTCTTGCGCTGTCTTGCTGGTGATGAAGCGAAGCAAGTATTGCGTGAAGCTCATGACGGTGTCTGCGGAGCACATCAACCTGGTCCTAAACTACAGGATCGTATCCGACGCATGGGTTACTACTGGCCCTCTATGGTATCTGATGCCATCGAATATGCAAGGAAATATCGAGCTTGTCAAATCCATACAGATTTTATTCATCAACCGTCAGAATTCCTTCATCCGACTGCTACTTCCTGGCTTTTTGAAGCCCGGGGCATGGACATTATAGGTCCTATCAATCCTCTTTCTTCTAGGGGACATCGGTTCATACTGGCAATAATTAACTACTTCTCCAAATGGGCTGAAGCTATACCATTGGCTGAAGTCAAGACCAGCAGTATCATCAACTTTGTCAAACATCATGTCATCTATAGATTTGGTGTACCTCGATGAATCATTCATGACAATAGACCTCAGTTCATCAGCCAAAAGTTCATAATGTTCTGTCACGATCATCGGATTGACAATGTCGCTTCGACAGCCTACAATCCTGCTGCTAATGGCTTGGCTGAAGCTTTCAACAAGACTATCATCAAGCTTCTCAAAAAGTTTGTGTCTACTAACAAATGAAACTGGAGTGAAAAGCTTGAAGAATATCTTTGGGCCTATCGTACTACAGTACGCAACCCTACAGGCTGTACACCTTTCTCTTTGGTGTACGGCTGTGAAGCAGTTATACCCCTGGAGCTTCAAATTCCATCTTTAAGGATTGCCATCGCTAACGAACTCACTACAAAGAATAACGACCTTCTTCGACTCCAAGAATTAGAAGCGCTCGACGAGAAGCGGCTATTGGCTCAACAGCATATTGAGTTATACCAAGCCCGTATCTCAAAGACCTTCAATCGCAAAGTCAAAGTCAGAGCCTTTCAGAAAGGAGAGCTCGTTCTAACCGTCAGACGTCCTATGACTATGACTCACATGAGCAAGGGCAAGTTCGATGCAAAGTGGGAAGGACCATATATCGTGAGCAAAGTCTTCTCAAATGGAGCCTATCAACTTTCTGAGCTAGACGGTCGAGTTGCAATGATGCCCATCAATGGCAAATTCCTCAAAAAGTATTATGTATAAATGTAAAAGACATTGCTTATAATCATCAGACAAGTTCATAAATAAAATTTGATTTTATTTCATCATGAATAATAGTACATAATATCAAAGAAGGTCACTATCATCCTTCTCAAAATTGGAACGAGGACCACTACCGTCCTTCTCAAAAACATAATCAGCAAAAGAGCCGAGAACATCTTTGCTCGAACCCACCAAGAACTTGCAAGCAGCCATCCTCATGGCCTCTTCTTCTTCAGTCTTCCCTGGTTCAAGAAGGAAGTCTAAAATATCCCTTGGCGGCTTGGGTACAGACGAACTTTCGCCTACCTCTGTCTGCTTTGGCTGGACCGGCTCGACGGGACGTTCTTCAGTAACCGCTTCAACCTTCGGGGCGATCTCAGCCTTCTTGGAGGCATCTCCAGACGACATCTTTATGTTAAAAAGTGAAAGTGATCATTCCGTCTGATTTTCTGTTTTATTTATAGACAGAGATAATGAAGCGACACATTCATCCGACGGTTCGTCAGTTCATCATATTCATCCGACGGTTCGCCCGTTTATCACATTCATTTGATGG
Organism: Iris pallida; assembly: GCA_029216955.1. Classification (NCBI taxonomy): domain Eukaryota; kingdom Viridiplantae; phylum Streptophyta; class Magnoliopsida; order Asparagales; family Iridaceae; genus Iris; species Iris pallida. The sequence goes on from JANAVB010023599.1 coordinate 117,056, forward strand.
TTCGCCCGTTCATTTCATCTATCTGATGGTTCGCCCGTTCATCATATTTATTTGACGGTTCATCCGTTCATCTTTTCATCCGACGGTTCACCCGTTCATTCACAATCATCTGACGGCTCGCCCGTTTATTACATTCATTTGACGGTTTGCCCATTCATTTCATCTATCAGACGGTTCATCCGTTCATTCCATTCATTTGACGGTCCACCCGTTCATCCTGACGATTCATTTCGTTCACACATTTTGACGATTCATCCATTTCGTTCATATCAGCAACTTGTCATCTTTGATTAAGTTGTCTACTGAAATAATAATATTCAATAAATTATATTCTGCCATGTCCACATTACCTCTGAGCAGATACAATTAAATATAATTATTTTCTAAAATCAAGAAATATATCATGTCTTGTACCTCTGAATATATTTTCTATCGCTATTATCTATATCTGAATAAGATATGCAATAAATAATAGAGCCACAAAGAAAATATCTTTTTATTGATCAAAATTGAAAGACATTACAAAATTATATGTCACAAAAAAAATTTGAAGATACAAAAATCTTTCTCATTCTGCTGGCGGGGTCATCAAGCTAGTCATCTGCTGCTTTAAAGATTGCATTCGCTCCTCACGAGAGTCCATCACTCGCCTCCTAGCTTCCTCCATTCCAGACTTATCGTCGAAAGTCGACATGGTTACTAGTCTGCGAGAGATTTCAGCTTAATGAGTTGTGACATACTCATCTCTTTTCTGGGTCAGAGCGTCTAGTTGTTGAACTGCAGCCTGATGTTGTGTGACCTCATCTTCCAGAGCAAGCTGAACAAGTCCTAACTCTTCTTGAAGACGGGCAGATTCTGCTGCAGCTCAACAACTTTCCTCTCTTTCTCCTCAGCAACATATGCTATTGTTTCCACTTGGGAATTGTACTCAGCAGACTTAGTAGAGAAAGTGTCCAAGAGAACTTGGAGATCAACCTTCGCAACTGCAATCTCTTGTAACATCCTCTCAAACTCGGTCTGTACCAAAGGCTCCACCTCCCCCCGATTCAAATCTTTGTAGATCCTCACCGACTCCTGTAGCTCATCCAGGATGTGCTCAAGGTAAGCAGCTTGCGCTTCATCACCTTGATTCCGGATGGCAGCTATCAGATAGGAGGTTGGACCCCTAACAGTTGTGAAACCAATGTCTTCTCTCGCTATTATCCTCTCTACTAAGGGTCCTAGGGAGCTGAAGAAAAGATTGGTAAAGGAACCGATGATGAATCTGTTAGTGGCAACAGTACCAGGAGTAGCAGCTACTCCCATAGACGATGAAGCAGCAGCAGGTGCTTATGCAGATGGACGTCCAGTTTCTTGCATATGGGTGGAGGTCTCTCTAGATAATGGAGCCATGGTAGACCTAGTAGCCCCTCCCACATGTTCCTCTGCAAAATTTAACAAACACAATCAGTTGACTGTCATTAGCAACTATCAAGAAGGATCAAAAGTAAGGGCAGTCTTACCATTGCTAGGTCCGGGGACAAGTCTGTCATCTGTTGGCACAGATTCCAACCTAGCAGAAGTAGCCTCAGATATTACTGCCTGGCTACTACCTGCCTCAGAGCCGCCCGAAAAATGTCGGCTACCACTAGCCATCGCCGTTATTGGCACTATATCAGTGCATGTGGGAGGAACTGGAGAAGATTCAAGTTCTGCATGGATAAAAATATATATGTCAGCTATTTGATCTATGAAAAGAAGGTTGATAATATCATTTAATACCTTTGGGATCAGCAGTAGTAGTTTCCTCAGGTGCTACTTCTTCACCTGCATTCTTTTCTGGAGACACATGCACCTCAACATCCTCTTCAGGATTCAGCGTGTCATCAACAGCTTCTGAGGATATATGGACATTAGCGTCCTCTTCTGGATTTAAAGTATCATCAACAGCTTCTGTTGATGTATCTTCATTACTCACACTGTCTTCTGGTGCTTTTTCTCTGTCAGTTGCAGCGACCGGATCAACATCATCCTGGAGGCCGAAGTCACAGTCGTTTAGAGCATCGATCATTAATCGATCCTCTTCATCACGAAGCGTTCTTGGTGTAGCCGGAAGCTGGGTAGTCTCCACTGCAAATGTAGGAGATCGCACCACTTCATCTTCTTTCTCCACGGCTTCCTCCATGGTTTCTACAGCCTCATCCCTTCTCTCTGGGCTGAAAGCTTCAGATTCAGGGGCGGGTATAGGAGATGACATTGTAACTCCGGCAATAGCACTAGCCACGACCGATAACATAGGTCGAGGAGTGACTATCTTCTTTCTCCGGAAGACTATTTTCTTTCTATGTAGAGGTCTCTCTGGACTCTCTACATCTATAACATTGTCTTGTCTTTGGATAGAGGTCGGGGTCGTCGCCTCTTCTCTTTGAATTGACTCGACCTGCTGCCGAGATTGTGATCGGGTCGTGATCCTTTCTGAAGATTCCAAGACAAGCCTCTTCTTCGCAACTGGAGAAGAAGATTCCTCTACTCTTCTCTTCCTCTCCTTGGTTGGAGATTTGACAACTTTCAAAGAGATACGCAATGGCTCGTTGACTTCTTCTGGGAAGTTGGCCTCCCTAGAAGCTTCCAACGGTACATCGGCCGGTTCACGCTCTTCCTCGTTGCCAGGAGCCAGCACAATAGTTGCTCCTTTCTTCAATCTGGTCGCTGTCGCGAAACTGTCAGCAAGACTAAAGTTCTCGGCAAAGGTATTCGCCGAGGTGTAGAAGATTGAATATGTGTACAGCATCCGCGGGCCATGGTCGCTCTTTGTCGGCATCGAGAATATTGTTCTGGTATCTCAAGTATTATAATAAGCCCATGCCTGGGCTCCATCAATCAGATAGCCTTTTCCTTGCAGGCACGTTATGGCGTTACCCACGTGGAATTGCTCATAGCCGAATTGACGGGCAAAGCGGCTGGGAAGATATGGTTCAAAATAATATTCATCTTCAAATCTATAAACCAGGTGTGACGGCCTAATTGTCCTCAGCCAATCAAATACTGTACGACCCAAAGGTTGCCTCCTAAGATCAACCAGATTTGTAGACATATGTTCATAGCCAGTTGGAGGGGAACACAGTAGAAATTCTACCCCTTTCCGAGATTCAGAGCACGTCTGTAATTTCTTAGACTGTTGTATATCCATTTACTCTTGGAGAATCTCCGCAAGAAGCTTCCGCCGACCGTCCCCATATCGGGGTTCATCAATGAAGGATAGTGCAGAAGCAACCATCCGAACAAATAAGTGTAGGGAAGCTCCAGCCGAGGGAAGTTCCCTTTCTTGCCTTTTCTTTTGAGAATTGAATCTACAAACAGGTGGAGACCAGCGTTCACTCGGCAGGTCATTGCCGACAAAAGATCCATCCGATAGCCAAAGACTAAACGGACGGCAGCAAAGAGCACGCCGTGATGGAAGCGATCTACGACGCTCGCTCCAGGGACGACGAATCGTCGGAGCCAGTAGGTGAGGAAACCCACCAGCTGGGCTTCCTTTGACATAGGCCTATAGCCCATTCTCATAAAACTTTCAATAATATCTCCTGTCTTGAAAGGAGGATATTGAAGTTCATCATCAACCTTGATGTCCATCTCCTTGTTTTCCTCCATTAATCCTATCACCTCACTATGGCTGAGTGGTCTGAAGAAGTTAGGGTTGCACGTATCGTGCTCCTTAGTCTTCTTCTCCATGATGTGGTTAAGGAAGAGATAGGGCAACCACTTTGACGAGTAGCAAGTGCCAGAGGAACCACTCTTGTAATACATGGTGCAAATCTTATAGTGGCACGGCAGTTCTTCAAAAACGGCCACCATATCAGCATTCTTTCGACAAAGACGGTCCAACTCGTCATTGGTTGGAACGAATTCTTCATAGGAGAATTCCCCCATTGGCAACTCGAGATATACTTCATCTCATGAAGAGCTAGTCTAATCTCTCCACAGGGCGTCATGAAAGTCCCTGTCCTAAAGTTGTACCTCTCCGCCAATATGAGAAACAGATGAGGGTTGGGGTGGAATCTGTATACGGTAGAGTATACCACCTGGTATAGCTCAATCTCCTTGAGCTTCTCTTCGAACTGAGCCAATATCCAATTGGCTATGCAGTTTCATCTTTTGTTATCTGGATTTACCAGACCTGTCAATCGGATGTCCTGATCCGGATATCGTCCCTTAACCTTCGTAAATTCATTTGCAAAGATCGGTGTTCTAACTGGCAACAGCAGGAAGGAGTTCTCCGGTGGAATGCAGCCGGGCTTCAATCCTCTGAGCAAGGAGCTGTGACGCTCAGAGGAGCTATAGAACATATCTTTGTTATTCGGTCCTTTCTTCACACAAATATTTTCTGTTCTGGCTTGCTGGAGAGGAGTAATATCCCAGTCCATCCTCCTAGGATAACTCGCATGAGCATAGCGAGATAGGGGGAGGCACCTGTAAATGTCTGGTAACAACATCCTTTTCTCGCCTCTCTGAAAGAGTCTTTGTTCAACTCGAGGCCTTGGCTGAGAACTCTTATCAAGAGCCTCACCAAATAGAAACAGAGGCTTCTTATGAGTCACGGCGTCAGCAGTTTGCAAAGGCTGCCCGTTTATCAGACTTAGCAATGTCTCATTATCCTGTGCTGTTAGAATGGCCTGTCGGGAAGATGGCAGGGCATACTGGGGAAATATCACATGGGACAGATCCTCCTTAAACTCTGGCTTAGCTAAAGTCCCTGCAAAGACTTCATAATTCGAGTCTTCCCTGAGGTTGACTGCATCAAACAAAGAGACATAATTCAGTACATATAAAATCAAAGATTCTGTTCAAAAGATTAGCAAATTGCGCAAGCATCAGATTGCGCTATGTGCATGGCATCAGATTGCGCTAATACAGTCTACATGTGCAAAATGTCCAGTTGCGCCAATACATCTACTTGCGCAAATCATCAGATTGTGCTGAGCAACTTGCGCAAAGCATCAGTTTGCGCTGGACAGACTTGCGCAAATCGGCAGATTACGCTGAACATTTGCCAGCGCTTTCCACCGATTGCGCAAGAAAATAGTTTTCATAAAAATGAAAACTATTGTGTTCGTGCAACCAAAACCCTAAACAGGGCGGCACAATTCTATCAAATCTCTAAAAAGAGATTCGACAATGTGAAAGAACCCTAAAAAGGGTGTTTTTGATCGAGTCCATCGACTAACTTGCAGCGCAGGGTGACCGACTTCATGACGAGAAATCCGAGGCGCAGCCCGAGTCAAAGACTCAGCGGGGGCTTTGCCCTTCTCGACGGCTGAACATTTGGGGGCCATTGATGTCGACGGAAGAGAAGGAGAAGAGTCGAAGATGGCACAGGAGCTTTTTCTCTTTCGAACAAGTGGAAACAAGTAAAGAATGACAGAAAGAAGAATGAGAACTATTTATAGTTTTTCAAAAGTAACAGTCAACTCAGATTGTGTCGAGAAATTAGGAGCTGATTCCTCCAAATGTGCAGTCAAGGCATCACTTGCGCAACTTGATTTTAAAGTCAAAATTTAAAGTATTTCGAAACTTTGAATATTTTCAAATTTTGAAAACTTTGAAGGGGGTCTTGTAGGTCCTAAAAATCAAGTTGTACCCATCAAAGAAATCATGAAAATCAAATTATGCATCCTTCAAATGAATTGCGCAGGCAACAGATTGTGCAATAACTCAACTGCGTAAGCTGAATTGCGCACACATCCAAGCGCACAAGCTGACGTGGCCGCGTCATCATTATCTGACAGAAAATCAGATCTTCTGACAGTTGACAGCCCGAAGAACAAGGAAACTGTTCATTTATCGTACAGCACAGCGCTCGAGGACAGCTGTACAGCCAGCACAATCTGCCAGACTCTCTGCAGCGCAATTCAATCCCAGTGCAGTCTGAAGCCAGCGCAATTCAAGTGGCTCACTCCATCAAGACAACTGACAATTTACACGTGGCTTACATGCCATCAATTGCTCAATACGTGGCAACCGTCTGTACACGACCAAGCGTATTTCAATCAAACAATGCCACGCGTCATATACAGGTGGTCCACGATCGAGTAACTGCCTGCGCAGTTTGCTGCTTAAGCAGTCCAATGTCAGCGCAATCCATCCTGCGCAATTCAGAATAACTAAAAATTAGTTATTTCCAGAACTCTATAAATAGAGTTTCAAGTCTTTATTATCAATCCTAGATCATCCCAGATCAGATCAGAATTATCACCAGAGATCAGGAGTTCTTGTCAAAGTGCTGCTGCATTCTTCAGAGGCTACCGTCTTCAAAGTTCACATCGTCCAAGGGATAAAGCGATCGTCTTCAGATCGGATTCCTATAGTTGTACTTTTCCAAAATTCTATTGTAATCTTCTTACAAAGTTTGTGAAATAAAGAACAACTTTTATTTTTGCAAACACTAGTGTTTGGCCATGGTAGGGGAATGCCAAGCCATCGGTGTGTCCTAACTAGGAAAACCAGGCCAAGTTGTGACCTAACCTCTAAAGACATTTTATTATTTATTGTTTAGATTTATTGACTTGTAGAAGACCCGGTTGTACCGAACTAGTCCGAACCGAGCCCAAGCCCGTGTAGGCTTATAGTGAATCCTAAGACGTCCATGACGATATACTTTGAGTGTATACCTCTACCTTGTTTTAAGTGTTTAATAAATATTTTCCTAGAATTATGGTTATATATATATAATATCAATATTCAGTTATTTTGATTGAATATTTATTCTTGGAAACATGATAACTATTTTTCCTTAGACATACTTGTGTATTTTGGGATCTAGACTTTACAGATTTTGGGTATACAACTATTGTTCTTGTCACTAGTCCATTAACTGTTATTATAAATATTAAATATTATTTAGTTTACTTATGTAATAAATATTATTTATATGGCTTGTGCTTATATATATATATATATATATATATATATATATATATATATATATATATATATATATATATATATATATATATATATGTATAGGTCATTCTAGATATATAATAAGATTTTGGAGTATTTTAGTTATTATTGGGATTATTATTATTATTAATGTTATCATTGTCGTTAATCATTTGTTTATATTATTTCCTAAATATGGCTTATATATTTATATGTGTATGTGTATATAAATATATGCGATATACGTGTATATTTGTATGTATATATAAATAAATTATATATGTGTATGAATATATAAATAAATATTATATATTGTGTATGTGTACGTATATATAAATATATATATTTGTATATGTATATATGCATGTATATATATATATATATATAGGTGTGTAAATATACATTTATAGTATATAGGTGTGTAAATATACATTTATAGTTATTAAAGTATATGCATGTATACATATTATATATATGTAAATGTGTGTGTATATAAATATATATATATATACATATATACACTTAGTTATAGAAAAATAAAAAACCACACAGTTTCTCTCTCAGCCCATGTAGCTAGCCCGAGTCCCTACAAACATACCCAGCCTAGCTCCCCTCAAAGAAAATCCAAACAGAGCCGAACCCCCCCCCCCCCCAAGCCCAGCACAGCTGAGCCCATGAGCAGCCGGACCCCCACATAACCAGGCCCAAGCCAGTAACTCACAAACCTGAACCCGAGCCTTCTCCACCATCGGGTTTTACATATATTAGTATCAAAACCGAGAGATAGAGGAAAAAGGATCGAGAGCGAGGGAACGTAGGGAAAATCCTAAAACAATCGAGCCAACCCTCGACGTCGCCACCCCAGACCACCTACGCGCGCTCGGCCACCACGCGCGTCGTCGCGACACGCCGGAGCGCCGCCTGGGCTCACTCGCGCGCGCCCAAGACAAAGAACAAGGGAGCAATCGGCAGCAGCAGCAGCCCAAGGAGGCTAGTTTGCGAAGAGTTTTCGCAGCGTGTGTTTGATCGTTCGTCGATCTACGAATTCGGGTATGAACACAAACCATGCAACTTCTAACACCTTCTTTTAATTCGAACTTATATGCTATAGATTGCCCATAAAATTGATACAAACTTACCCTTGCCCATAAAATTGATACAAACTTACCCGAAAAACTGTCAAAATAGGACATATACGTCAGTCCAGACGCCCGATTTGGATGGCAAACCATTGCCAATCCAACGGCCTATTCGAAAATCTAAATGAACAGGTGTTTAGACAACATATACGACAGTAAAACTCTTTTTATGGATCCTAATTTTATTGAGTAGGTTCGAAGTTATTTGATTCTAAAGTTTAGAAGAAACCCGTTTTCAAAATATTAGAAAATTATAAAAACCCTCGATACGACGTACATTCCGTCAATCCGGGCGATGTGGTCGTGAACCGAAAGTATCGAAAGGTGCGTAACGGCTTCGTGGACATGTGGGCTTTGACGGAATTCAAATTGGTCGCGTGTGCGCGACGAATTTGATCTGTATCCGTCGAAATTGACCGTATCGGCCTCTGTGCAAGTTTCCTAATTACTTTGTGCACGTTCGTCAGATCGAGACAAAACTTACGCCAACAAGACCGTATCATTTTTCTGGTCCTGTATGCCAAGTTTGGTCCAATTCTGAGACAGTTGGTCGGATTGCCGTTTTGTGGGCCCCACGGTCCGATTCAACGGGCAATTTTGTGCACGGCCCACCGGAATCCAAAACTGGATATACGGTAGAGTTCGTATCGAAAAACCGGACCTGTTGACATATAGTTTGATGACTTTAGAGACCGTTGACTCTGGCACGCTTTTCGGTGCAAAGCGGGTCCAACGGCGGATACCGTTTTTGCCCGAAATTACTGTTTTGCTCTTGTGTCTAGAATTAGACTTAAGGACAGGCAATCCTAGCTAATTTGACTATTCTGAGAATGTTGACAATATCTATTTCAGCTTTCGAATACAGTTATGATGATTTGGACTTATCGGCTTACCAGTTGACTATATTTTGTTGGATCTGCGTGCAACCTCCAGGCAAGTATACCTTGCCTTCCTCTACAGTTTTACTTACATGCATTTCCTTTCATTTTACAGTCTTTAGATTATTTACGGACATGTGCTTTTCGTGTTATTTTCTGTAGAGTTATTTTTATTTGTATATAGCCATATTCATATTTGGCCTCGTATTTCATACTTGGAGTTCTTATCAGTACCTTGCTTGAGTCGTGTCATAGAATGAGTGCGTGTAGTGAACTACCATAGCCTTGATTATCGTTTTACACAACCAGAGAGTCCACACTCGGGACGAGGGTTGTTTGGTGCACCAGAGAGTCCACACACAGGACGAGGGTGTTTATCGTGATCATTGGCACCAGAAAGTCCACACTCGGGACGAGGGTTAGTGCTTAGTTCAAACCCGTGAGTTCACACTCGGGATGAGGGTTTGTTTCTTCCATTGATCTCGTATTTATCGCTCATCCGGCAGTTTATTTACGCGTAGTTGTTCTAGTATTCGTGTTCGTGTTTGTATTCGTGTTCGTAGTCATTTGTCTTGTACTTGTTCTTTCTTGTTTATTTCCTGTGCATGATAAAACTGCTAGATAGACATGTATATTATGTATCTTGCTATGTCCTCTGAGGACCTGATGATCTCTTCAGGTTTAGCGATTGCATGGAGTTAGCTAGTGGTTCTGGATGACAGATGTGATGGTATGCTTGCAGAATTCAGGTATCGTTCTCGTGTTTATTATCCGTTCATGCTTTCATACCTTATTATGAGATATCATGTCTCTTGATTCAGTTTTAGACTCTTGTTATTTCCTTTAGAGTCTTATCGGACATTTATGCTAGTGGGCTGCAGACCACGATCCATAGTGTTCATTCATGTTTATTATTCTTATTGTGGATTGAGATATAGATTTGTTTGCCATGATTTGGCAGCTTACCCTAGTCATGACAGCGTTTACGTATTCGAGTCGGACTGGAGTCCGCTTGATGCATAGCTGGCTTGCTCACGAGCTTGCGTCCGAAAAGCGGGTGCGGGTCTTGACAAGTTTTTTTGGTGTCCCATACAGGTCAGAGCATATCGTATCGGTTACGTAACGTACTGATACTAGCCTGCGAATACGACTAAACCTTAGAAATCTCAATCCACTCTGCCTTGAAAATTCTCCTAAAAACTTCTCTCTGTCCTTGAAATTTCATATTTATTCTCGATTATTCTCCATTGCCTTTCCGTACCATTGATTCTCGTTCTTTCCTATTTCGGAGTGACGAACGATCGTGCTATCTAGAATTCATTAGAAATTCTTAAGTTATAGTATAATAGTGCTTGACTATTGAATATTTGGTTGTATATAGATATGAGGAATTATAGATGTCATATGCCCTAGATATCTGTTGGAAGGACTATTAGCCAGTAGTTAGAAGATTATAAGATTTTAGTGACCGTATTTTGAGGAGTAGTATGACCGAAGGTGGGTAGAAGTCCTCGAAGTTTCGTAGTTACGGAATGACTAGAGAAGGTTATAAAATATATTTGAGGAATTAAGTTGGAGGAGATTAAGGTAATAGTGGACTTTAAATTTTAAGAAATAGTTGTAGATTAGAATTTCGAGGACGAAATTATTTTAAGGTGGGTAGATTTGTAGCTTCCCTTCCCGGAATTTTTTTGAAAATATTTTTTTTTCCTTCATTATTTATCTGATTTAAATGGTAATTTTTAGATTTTATAAATAATCATTTAGTTAATTATTACGGTAGATGACGTTAGCCATAGTTGAGTTTTGAAGTATAAGACGACTAAGAATCATGGCATGGATAGTGCAGTGGCGTGCTTTGACTAGTGTTTAGCCATGGTAGGGGAATGCCAATCCATCGGTGTGTCCTAACTAGAAAAACCAGGCCAAGTTGCGACCTAACCTCTAAAGACATTTTATTATTTATTGTTTAGATTTATTGACTTGTAGAAGACCCGGTTGTACCGAACTAGTCCGAACCGAGTCCAAGCCCGTGTTGGCTTATAGTGAGTCCTAAGACGTCCATGACGATATACTTTGAGTGCATACCTCTACCTTGTTTTAAGTGTTTAATAAATATTTTCCTAGAATTATGGTTATATATATATATAATATCAATATTCAGTTATTTTGATTGAATATTTATTCTTGGAAACATGATAACTATTTTTCCTTATACATACTTGTGTATTTTGGGATCTAGACTTTACATATTTTGGGTGTACAACTACTGTTCTTGTCACTAGTCCATTAACTGTTATTATAAATATTAAATATTATTTAGTTTACTTATGTAATAAATATTATTTATATGGCTTGTGCTTATATATATATATATATATATATATATATATATATATATATATATATATATATATATATATATATATATATATATATATTTTATATATATATATATATATATATATATATATATATATATATATATATATATATATATATATATATATATATATATATATATATATATATATGTATAGGTCATTCTAGATATATAATAAGATTTTGGAGTATTTTAGTTAATATTGGGATTATTATTATTATTAATGTTATTATTGTCGTTAATCATTTGTTTATATTTTTCTCTAAATATGGCTTATATATTTATATGTGTATGTGTATATAAATATATGCGATATACGTGTATATTTGTATGTATGTATTTATAAATAAATTATATATGTGTATGAATATATAAATAAATATTATATATTGTGTATGTGTACGTATATATAAATGTATATATGTCTATGTATATGTGCATGTATATATATATATATATATATATATATATATATATATATATATATATATATATATACACACACATTTACATATATAATATGTATACATGCATATACTTTAATAACTATAGGTGTGTAAACATACATTTATAGTTATTAAAGTATATGCATGTATACATATTATATATGTAAATGTGTGTGTATATATATATATATATATATATATATATATATATATATATACATATATACACTTAGTTATAGAAAAATAAAAACCCACACAGTTTCTCTCTCAGCCTATGCAGCTAACCCGAGTCCCTACAGACCTACCCAGCCCAGCTCTCCACAAAAAAAACCCAAACAGAGCTGAACCCCCCAAGCCCAGCACAGCTGAGCCCATGAGCAGCCGGACCCCCACATAACCAGGCCCAAGCCACTAACTCACAAACCTGAACCCGAGCCTTCTCCACCATCGGTTTTTACATATATTAGTATCAAAACTGAGAGATAGAGGAAAAAGGATCGAGAGCGAGGGAACGTAGGGAAAACCCTAAAATAATCGAGCCAACCCTCGACGTCACCACCCCAGACCACCTGCGCGCGCTCGGCCACCACGCGCGCCGCCGCGACACGCCGGAGCGCCGCCTGGGCTCACCCGCGCGCGCCCAAGACAAAGAACAAGGGAGCAATCGGCAGCAGCAGCAGCCCAAGGAGGCCAGTTTGCGAAGAGTTTTTGCAGCGTGTGTTTGATCGTTCATCGATCTACAAATTCGGGTATGAACACAAACCATACAACTTCCAACACCATCTTTTAATTCGAATTTATATGCTATAGATTGCCCATAAAATTGATACAAACTCACCCGAAAAACTGTCAAAACAGGACATATACGACAGTCCAGACGCCCGATTTGGGTGGCAAACCATTGCCAATCCAACAACCTATTCGAAAATCTAAATGAACAGGTGTTTAGACAACATATACGACAGTAAAACCCTTTTTATGGATCCTAATTTCATTGAGTAGGTTCGAAGTTATTTGATTCTAAAGTTTAGAAAAACCCGTTTTCAAAATATTAGAAAATTATAAAAACCCTCGATACGACGTGCGTCCCGCCAATCCGGACGACGTGGTTGCAAACTGAAAGTATCGAAAGGTGTGTAACGACTTCGTGGACGTGTGGGCTTTGACGAAATTCAAATTGGTCGCGTGTGCGCGACGAATTTGATCCGTATCCGTCGAAATTCACCGTATCGGCCTCTGTGCAAGTTTTTCAATTATTTTATGCACGTTCGTCAGATCGAGACGAAACTTACGCCAACAGGACCGTATCATTTTTCTGGTCCTGTATGCCAAGTTTGGTCCGATTCTGAGACAGTTGGTCGGATCGCCGTTTTGTGGGCCCCACGGTCTGATTCAACGGGCGATTTTGTGCACGGCCCACCGGAATCCAAAACTGGACATACGGTTGGTTTCGTATCGAAAAACTGGACCTATTGACATATAGTTTGATGACTTTAGAGACCGTTGACTCTGGCACGCTTTTCGGTGCAAAGCGGATCCAACGGCGGATACCATTTTTGCCCAAAATTACCATTTTGCTCCTGTGTCCAGAATTGGACTTAAGAACAGACAATTCTAGCTAATTTAACTATTCTGAGAATGTTGGCAATATCTGTTTCAGCTTTCGAAGACAGTTATGATGATTTGGACTTATTGGCTTACCAATTGACTATATTTTGTTGGATCTGCGTGCAACCTCCAGGCAAGTATACCTTGCCTTCCTCTACAGTTTTACTTACATGTATTTCTTTTTGTTTTACAGTCTTTGGATTATTTATGGATTGTGCTTTTCGTGTTATTTTCTGTGGAGTTGTTTTTATTTGCATATATCCATGTTCATGTTTAGCCTCGTATTTCATGCTTGGAGTTCTCATCAGTACCTTGCTTGAGTCGTGTCATAGAACGAGTGCATGTAGTGAACTGCCATAGCCTTGATTATTGTTTTACACAACCAGAGAGTCCACACTCGGGACGAGGGTTGTTTGTTGTACCAGAGAGTCCACACACGGGACGAGGGTGTTTGTCGTGATCATTGGCACCAGAGAGTCCACACTCGGGACGAGGGTTGACCAATTACACCAGAGAGTCCACACACGGGACGAGGGTGTCTTACCGTGAGCTAACCAGAGAGTCCACACTCGGGACGAGGGTTAGTGCTTAGTTCAAACCCGTGAGTCCACACTCGGGATGAGGGTTTGGTTGTTCCATTGATCTCGTATTTATCGTTCATCCGGTAGTTCATTTATGCGTAGTTGTTCTAGTGTTTGTGTTCGTGTTCGTATTCGTATTCATAGTCATTTGTCTTGTACTTGTTCTTTCTTGTTTATTTTCTGTGCATGATAAAACTGCTAGATAGGCATGTATATTATGTATCTTGCTATGTCCTCTGAGGACCTGATGATCTCTTCAGGTTTAGCGATTGTATGGAGTTAGCTAGTGGTTCTGGATGACAAATGTGATGGTACGCTTGTGGAATTCAGGTATCGTTATCGTGTTTATTATTCGTTCGTGCTTTCATACCTTATTATGAGATATCCTGTCTCTTGATTCAGTTTTAGACTCTTGTTATTTCCTTTAGAGTCTTATCGGACATTTATGCTAGTGGGCTGCAGACCACGACCCATAGTGTTCATTCATGTTTATTATTCTTATTGTGGATTGAGATATAGATTTGTTTGCCATGATTTGGCAGCTTACCCTAGTCATGATAGCGTTTACGTATTCGAGTCGGACTGGAGTCCGCTTGATGCGTAGCTGGCTTGCTCACAAGCTCGCGTCCGAAAAGCGGGTGCGGGTCGTGACATACCCAGACTATGATGTAAACTCTTCCAAAAATGTGATGTAAAATGGGTATCTATATCTGATATAATACGGACAGGGACTCCATGCTGCCTGACTATCTGTTACATATACACCTCTGCCAACTTTTCTGTAGATTACCCTACTCTGATAGGAAGAAAATGTGCCACCTTCGTAAGCCGATCTACTATCACCCAAATAGCATCTTTACCACTTGGTGATCTTGGTAAACCGGTCACAAAGTCCATGGTAATATTCTTCCACTTCCATTCCGGGATAGGAAGCGGTTGCAATAATCCAGCTCACCTTTGCTGTTCTGCCTTCACTTGCTGACTTATCAAGCAACGAGAAATGAATCTAGCTATCTCCCTCTTCATTCCGTTCCACCAGAAGTGTTGCTTGATATCTTGATACATCTTGGTCCCTCTAGGATGTATAGAATACTGAGAACTGTGAGCTTCCATCATAACCTCATGTCTGATATCTCCACTAGGCACACATAGACGTGATCCAAACCTAAGTGTACCATCTTCATGGATTTGCTTCTCCTTTCTGAGTCTTGACTCACATTCTGCCCTAAGCTTCTGAATCATTGGGTCCTGTGCCTGAGCTATCTTGATCCTGTCTACCAAGTCAGATTGAACTTGTAGACTCGCCAGAATTCCTACATCACTGGAAAGTATAACCTCGATGCCCATCTCCTGAAGGTCTTCTAAGATATGCTTCTGTGTTGTCAACATAAATGCACCGTCTCTCCTGCTAAGAGCATCTGCTACCACATTAGCCTTACCTGGATGATACTGAAGCTCCACGTCGTAATCCTTGATCAACTCCAACTATCTTCTCTGCCTCATGTTCAGTTCCTTCTGAGTAAAGATGTACTTCAGACTTTTATGGTCCGTGTACATGTCAACTTGATCACCATATAAGTAATGCCTCCATAGCTTCAAAGCGAATACTATTGCCGCTAACTCCAAGTCGTGAGTTGGATAATTTTTCTCGTGGTCCCGAAGTTGCCTAGATGCATACGCTATCACCCTCTCATATTGCATGATGACGTACCCAAGTCCTTTACCTGACGCATCACAATATACAGTAAAACCTCCGGGTCCAATTGGCAATGTAAGAATGGGCGCTGATATCAACTTCTGCTTCAGATTATCAAATTATGCCTGATATTCTGCCGACCAGACGAATGGCACGTCCTTCCGTGTCAAGCAGGTCATGGGTGCTGAAAGTCTTGCAAAGTCTGATACGAACCTTCTGTAATAACCCGCCAATCCCAAGAAACTCCGTACGTCAGCTACGGTCTTGGGTACTGGCCAACTCTCTACTGCTTCTACTTTCTTGGGATCTACTGCTACTCCAGCTCCTGATATGATATGTCCCAAAAATGAAATGTGATCCGTCCAGAACTCACACTTGCTGAGCTTGGCATACAACTGGTTCTCTCTCAGAACCTGTAACATTTTCCTGAGGTGATCTTTATGCTCCTCTTCACTAGTAGAGTATACGAAAATGTCGTCGAGAAACACAACGACAAACTGATCTAAGTATGGCATAAAGATACGGTTCATCAAGTCCATAAATATTGCTGGAGCATTGGTCAAACCAAACGGCATTACCAAGAATGCATAATACCCATACTTTGACCTGAATGCTGTCTTGGGAATATCCTCCTTCCGAACTCTCAGTTGATGATACCCTGAACGAAGATCTATCTTGGAGAAAACTCTAGCTCTGCTCAATTGATCAAACAAGTCGTTGATCCTGGGTAGTGGGTACTTGTTCTTTACTGTCGCCGTGTTGAGCTTCCTGTAGTCAATGCACAATCTGGATGATCCATCCTTCTTTTCCACAAGTACCACTGGTGCTGTCCACGGTGATATGCTAGCTTGGATGAACTTCTTCTCCTTTAGTTCCTCTAGGTACTGATATACCTTAGCCTGCTCCGAATCCGCCATTCTGTAAACTCGATCTGATATCGGTTTAGTTCCAGGTGCCAATTCTGTACTGAACTCAATATCTCTAACCGGTGGTAGACCTGAAACTTCTTCAGGAAATACGTCTAGAAATTCTTCAACTACCTTCGGAACCTGGACTTCTTCCATTGCCGTTACTACTCCCTGCTCTTGTTGAGTTGCCTCTGATCTGACTAAGGTGAACCTCTTCATGCCTGGAATGTTAAAAGATACACTCCCTCTACGATAATCTATTGTCGCATGACTGTCTTTCAGCCAGTCCATGCCTAAGATAACGTCGAAATTTCCAATAGGAAACTCTATCAACCTGACGGGTAAGGAATGCCCGCAAACTACAACGCTACACGTTAGAATAACTCTATTAACTCCTACGAGCCCATTACTAGTGATTATATTCTACCTTCCTGGTAATGCCTCGAACTCTATTCCTAGCTGTGTCGTAAATTATGCAGATATAAATGAGTGTGATGCTCCCGAATAAAACAATGCTACTGTGGGATATGAGACGACGAGAATGTTACCTGCTACAATATCTCCCGATGCCAATGCCTCTTCCAAAGACAGAGTGAATGCCTGCCCTCGACCTCCTTGTTGGTTCCCATGC
Source organism: Iris pallida (assembly GCA_029216955.1). Classification (NCBI taxonomy): domain Eukaryota; kingdom Viridiplantae; phylum Streptophyta; class Magnoliopsida; order Asparagales; family Iridaceae; genus Iris; species Iris pallida. Next base: position 134,244 of record JANAVB010023599.1, read on the forward strand.
CGCGACCTAGTCTGGTGCTGCTGCTGGCCCCTGCCTTGGTGATGCTGGGGTGGTCTATGCTGTTGCTGCATCGGCGGTCCCTGCTGCCGAAACATCTGAGCTTGCGACATGAGCGGACGCTGTGCCAACGGTCTCACTGCCACTGCTGGTCCTCGATACTGGCCTGCCCCTGGTGCTGGCAGAGCGAGAAATTGTTGTACCGGTCCTCCTGACCTCGAATTCATGGGACAGGTGGTAACCCGATGATCTGGGCTTCCACATACCAAACACAGTCCGTTCAATGTCCGACACACATCTCTAGTGTGCCCTACCTTCCCACAATAAGTGCAGCCCGCTGGGGGTTGTTGGTTCTTCCTCTGTTGCTGTTGCTGCTGCCTTGGTACTGGCCCTCGCATTGCCATATCGTGAATGCGAACGCCAAGGGACGGTACTGTTGTCCGGGGCGCTACTCCCCCTCCTCCTTCAATCTGACTGTGGGATCTCTTCTGACCTCCAGTCCTTGTCGTGATCCTCTGAATGGTGATCTCATGCCTTCGGGTTACCGTCAATACCTCATCGAAAGTCTGATAGTTATGCCTCTCTATCAATTGCAAGAGTTCTAGATGAAACCCTTGCTGGAACCTCATAGCCCTCTGGCTCTCCGTTGCTACCATCTCTGGGGCGAACCTACTCAATCTGCAGAACTCCGCTGCATAAGCATCTACCGTCTTGCCGGCCTGCTTGAGGTTGATAAACTTCTGTTGTAGCTCAAACTGTGCCACAACTCCATAGTACTTCATCTTGAACCTTGCGGTAAAATCGTCCCAAGCAACAGGACGTCTGATGCCTACTTCTTCTGATTTCCACCAATCACGTGCGAGATCCAGAAGTAACAACTTTACTTGATCCATACGTTCTTCCACCGGTACCTTAGTTGCTGTCAAAATAGCCTCAATATCCTTAAGCCATGCATCTGCTGAGATGGCATCTTCCGTGCCCTCAAAACGACGGGGGTTGTACTTGCAAAACATGGTTGATGCTCTTGAATCTGTTCTCGTCCCTCTTTCCAAAGCCGTCTACAATCCTTGGTTGAGTAGTACATTCTGCTCTTGCAACTGAGCGTGCATGCGCTGCTGGGCCAACATCTGGTGTTGTTGAGTAGCCATCATCCCTCTCATGATCTCCAGAAGGGCTGGTGTGTCCACTTACACAGGGGTAGGTGGAACTATTGGCGGTGTTGGAACCTCCGTATACTGCGGTCCAGCTGCTGGTTCCACTATCGCTTCTTCTTGGATAGTCTCTTGAGGTAGAACTGGCCCTTGTTGCTGACCAACCTGGTCATGTTGTCCATGCTACCCTTGTTGTTGCTGTCCAGCTCTGACGGATGCGGACGAGGTTCTCCTAAGAAAAGGGACAAGAGAACAGTCAAACGATCGGACAGAAAAGATCAATAAAGTCAAAAGATACCAGAATGTCAAGCTAGGGTTGAGAACAACGAATCATGAGATCAAGGGGGAACATGTGTGATTGAGACATCCTATAAATTAAAACATCCCACAAGTCTAAAATCAGGCCTGCATGGGCCACCACTAAAACCTTGTCACGCCCCAGAACCAGAATACTAGAGAGCGGGAGAATGACTCAGCCAGCTACGTATTACGGGTAGATGAATACCGTATAATACGATCAATATTGTCTAAAAGACGAGGGGGTGCATACTACATGAAAGTCTCACTATGGTCACTTCACATCTATTGTCTCAATCATTCAAACAAGAAACAGTAATAGAGAACATATAAGATAAAGCAGTAAGACGTCCCAAATGCTCAGTCAAAATATTCTTGATATCTGGCTTTACAAAACATAGCCAGATGATGTAGCAAAGTATACACAATTGTTTATCAGCTGCAGCCTGACTTAGTTACAATTATGTAAAAGTAAATACAAGACAATCCGACTAACATGTCGGTGCCAAACGGCAAAGTATAAAGTAAGTAACAAAACGAGCGAGGAAGTAAGGAACCCACTCGAGTCCTCCTGCGATCATTCCTCTAGTATTGACCATCTTGGAGGTGGAAGTAAGCTGAATCCTCGAGGACCGGCTCTAAATCTGGCCATGCAAAACCAGAGAGGTTAGACCTCTAATAGCAAGTACCACAAGGAAGCACGACATGAGAATTAAAACTAGTGATAAGAGTTAAGGATATAATACATAGGTCTCTTCTTGCTACTGGGATTCACACAATATTACGACACTTCAAACCAACTTCCCAACCAAACAAGGACAGAAGTTGACCCGTCGTGCCCTGACATTCTGATCATCTCAGTTAGTAAATAGAGTAGGTACAGTACACAAACAAATCCATTTAAACGGCCATACAACTAATACGGCTTGCTATTGTGAGTTCCAAGTTACCTTAGAATTATGCAATAAGGATTCCTCAGTTCTTACTATGTGCAAACAAGGCTAGTTTATCCAATCAATCAATTACGCTAATCATGAATTAGACGAGTCCCAGTGGGACGCCCGTCATCAATATACAATATACAATAAATAATATAAGCAGATACCGTTCCCTGCCCGTATGGCAGATTTGCAGTATCTGTGGGAACCAGCCGGCCTGTCAGGCACTTAATAGTCCCAAGGAGGGCTGCCATGTAAGAACTCAGGAATCCATTCTCTCCATGCAATCATTATTTTATTTAACTTAATAGTCTCTATGTTGAGTGAAATCTCATGCCGTGGATCATGGTCATTCAGAATGAGTACCTTTGTACGGGGTACGATATGCACAACTCTACAACGATATCCGTGCGGTTAGGTTGTAGGTCTTACATAGCATAATGCAACAATCAAAACTAACCACAGAATAATCATGCCTTGACCATAAAGTACATATGCTGCTTTTGTAGAAAAATAAATTGAAGTCTGTACGTGCCTGTATGCCAATATTCGGGATCGGCCAGTAGATTACAATAGTTCATAATTCATATAAACGTGTCTCATTCATTCAATTCAATAAGACGACTAGCCAGTCTCTTAGTTCAAATTAGGAATGCATGATCAATTATTAGTCAAGATAACAATCAATGTCAATTCGTAACAAGGCATGAAAGTCAACTATTATTTAGGATGGTCGAGTCTACAACTCTCAGGGTTAAATTCCAGTCATTCGGGGAATCTATAAATCAATTCACCACACTTGGTACATTCCACGTAACAATCTATATTAAAGAAAATATTAACATATCATGATTGTATCAAGTTCATGCCAAAAGGCGTAAGGATATAAGAGGAGAATTATCATGCCAACATAAAGTGAATAAAGTATAGGGCAATGAGAACACCAAGGTTGGATTACGCCAAGGCTAGTTTATACCATGATTAGTCTACGCCAAACTTTTTACGCTAAGGCAAAATACGCGCGTAAAACAAGGTATGCATAAAAGTCAGGTTTACGCATGAATTTATATGCGTAAAAGGTAACGTCACGCGTAAAACTCGCGCGCGTAAGGGTCAAAGTATACGCAGGGATGAATACGCGTAAAGGAAGTACGCTAAAAATAAAGGAACAAGTTGCGCGTAAAAACTCGTTTTACGCCGAGCCAAGGAGTACGCGTAAAAAGATTAGAGTTTTACGCAGGGAACACTTTGCGCGTAAAATATTGCATGCGTAAAGGATCGAGCCATGCGTAAAAGTCGCTCGTGTAAAGAGTCAAGTTTTACGCCTGAAATGATGTACGCGTAAAAAGAATACGCCAAGTCAAGTAGACTTGCGTAAAACAGTTTTACGCTGACACGAGTGATCGTAGACGTAAAGCTCGGCACTACGCGGACACGTATAACGTGGGCGTAAAACTCAATATTACGCTAACACGTAACAACGTGGGCGTAAAGCTCGGCACTACGCGGATACGTATAATGTGGGCGTAAAACTCAATATTACGCTAACACGTAACAACGTGGGCGTAAAGTTCCTCATGAACTCCAATTCCCATGGAACCTTCGTTCCAAGCCAGAAATAGAGTTTCCATGGGTCAGAATGACGTATAACACAACCTCAACAATCTGGAATGAACAAAACTTGGAAATAAGAAAGTTTGACAGATCAAAACCACTGAAATCCGAAAAATAGTAAATTCTAGATCTACTAAAAATAAGACTTCAAAATAAAAAATACCAAGTTCTAAACTCTCTTAGGATCACGAGAGGGAGATAAATGAACCATAAAAATATGGGTTCTCATGTGGAGTAAGATGTACTTGCCTATGGGTTTTGGTAGGTGGAGAGAGTTATGAGGAAGAAGAAGAGTAATGAGAAGAAGTAATGAAGAGAGAAAAAGGGGATAGGGCTTAAATCGGGGTATTGGGTTCGGTTCATGATGAACCATCATAAACCCGAAAATAAAACAACCTAGGCCGAACCTAAAGCAAGCTAAAGCAGAGAATAAAAGCAGAAAGTAAAATACAAAAAATTAATTAGCGTAAAATTAAAAGAATTTAAATACAGAAAATATATGATAAATATAAAATAAATACATTCGAGCAGTACACATATTAGAATACGTATTCGGGGAACGGGGAGTGACAGTTTTCGTCTTCATGTTTAAAAAAAATATCAGCAGGTTTTTGTATGTCCTAAAAATCAAGTTACATCTATCAAATAGGCAGAAAAGTCTCAATTGCGCACCCTTCAAATGAATTGTGCCGGAGATAGATTGCACTGCAAATCAAACGTGCGAGCCGAACTGCGCTACCATCCGAGCGCACTACGCTGACGTGGCAATGCCATCATTACCTGACAAAGATCAGATCTTCTGACAGCCTGACAGCCCAAAAAATGAGGAGTTCGTTCGTTTCTTGTGCAGTGCTCGAGAACAGCTGTACATTCTCAGCACAGTTTGACCAAGTCTGAATCCTAGCGCTATCCATTGACTAGAAGGAAGCGCAGTCTGAAGCTAGCGCTATTCGGTTAGCGCGATTCATCAAATAACTGAGATGTATTACGTGGCTTATATGCTATCAATTGCTCGCCATGTGGCAACCGCCTGTACACGACCAAGCACATTTCAATCAAACAATGCCACGCGTCTGAATACAGTTAGCCCATGATCGAGCAACTGCCCAATAGACCAGCACAGTTTGCAGTCTGCGCAGTCTGTCGACAGCGCAGTTCATCATGCGCAATCCAGAATAACTACAAAATAGTTATTTCTAGAACTCTATAAATAGAGTTTCAAGTCCTTCATTAAAGAGATCAGATCATATTATCATCAGAGATCAGTAGTTCTTGTCCAAGTGCTGCTGCATTCTTCAGAGGCTATCGTCTTCAAAGTTCACATCGTCCAAGGGATAAAGCGATCACCTTCAGATCGGATTCCTATAGTTGTACTTTCCCAGAATTTATTGTACTCTTGTACTATTCTTTAAAGTTTGTGAAATAAAAGACTTTTGTTTTTACAAACAAAATAGCGACTCTGCTGGAGACGACTTTCTCCTCCGACGAGGAAGTGACAACTCAATGTGACGTGACGTCTATCGAAAAGACGCAGAAGACGCTGGTTGTGAAGGTCAACCAGATTGCCTATGAAACAATGATCAACTCCATGACCACCCCTCGCACTGCAACCTCTGCCACGAGCAAGGTTCGATCAGTGTGGACTTCCAAGACTGCTGCACAGCCTGCTGTCTCCTCCGATAAGCTGCCAGTAGCAACCTCTGCCCTTGCGCAACTCCCTCTCTCTTCTGCCAAGGCGCAATCCACTTCCTATGATGCTTTGGCAAAGTGCAAAATCCCTTTCCCCTTGGCACAATTTGCTACAACTTTTGCTTCTGCACAACCAACTGCCCCTTCAACCAGAGTGCAACTTAAGCATTCTGCAACCAAAACTCCTGCTGCGCAAGCTACAACTCTTGGAGTTTCTGTAACTAAAAGGCCATCTATTAAATCCTCCCAGGCGCAATCGGCCAAGGCGCCTACTGCTACTGCGCAAGTGGCCATCCCTCCTTTTCCAGCACAGTTTAAAAGGGATAACCCTTTGGCTAATCTCCCTTCTTCTCATAGCAAGGGGAAATACTCTGCTCCTCTTTCCAAGTACCCCGTTACTCCTGCGCAATCCACTGCGGGTAGTCTGTTGACTGTTCCTTCCCCTCCCTAGAACAAAGAAAAAGGCCCGTTGGTCTTTTCTCAAACTTCCTCGTTCCACGACTTGGAAGACAACAGAGGGAAACGCTCTTTAGCCAACCCTTCCTCATAAAACAAGGGAAATGGTCCTTTGGTCTTTTCTCAGTCTTCTCTGATTTTTACCTCGGAAGATTAATCTCAACGTGCCTCGGCACCGATCAGTACAAAGACCCTCTCAAACAAGAATTCTTCTCTCCCTGCCAAAGAGAAATGTACCGATCAAAGATGTATTCTGCCTACTCCGGTAGCTGGCCTCCAAGATTTCCCAACTCTCCGGATATCCCGCTCAAAGCAGGGAAAATTACTGGTGTCTCAAACAGAAACCCCTGGGGGTGAGTTTGCTGATCTACGGGTTTATCTCAATAAACCTCGGTCTACATCAACTTCGGCGAAACGCAAGCAGCCAATGCCGAAGATGAACCTACATCAGAAGCAAACTTTCAGGATGAAAAATCCTGACACCTATGCTAACAAAGTAAGTACTTCCCTGTATACTCACGGGACAAAATATCTGAAGAATCGTAACCATGTTTCGAATGTTGTCAAAGAATATATCCCTCAAACTTCTTTTCGTACTGTTATTTTTCCTGACCTCCGAGAATACCTTAAGCAAAAGCGGGATAATATCTCAACACCTCCAGTTCAATCACTTGAACGTCATTGTAATCACAAGATTGTCATCAAGTGCTGTTGCCAGACAACAAAACGATCTGTCTTCGATCGTCTGAATTTTGCAACTTCTGAACCAATGTCAGAAGACGAAGACGAAGTATTGTATGCTTCCGTCAATATGGCTTCTCGAGACACTGGGGGTAGAAAGTGCTCCAAATACGGCAAACCTCGCAGGCCCAGCCAGCGGTACTTAGATTTACTCCAAGAATTCTCTGAAGGAGTATTTCGACACACCCGATCCCGAAGTCGAGACACAATCGGTCATAGAAATCTTCTCCAAGATCCCTCTGGTCATCTTCCTATTTTTTATTCAGGAGATGATTCCTTCTCTGATTATGATGCATATAGCGAAAGTTCTGAACAGACAGTGTCTTCTACTGTACCTAGAGAAGTGACAGCTTATGTTATCACTGAAGACCCAGACGCTTCTAGTTCAGCGAATCAAGAACAACGAATAGCTGCACTGGAGGACAAACTGAAGACCATGGCCGAAATGGTCGCAAGTATGCATTCTATCATCGTGGCCCAACATACAGTACCACCGACCGTATCTGCTGCGAATCCTGAGATTATAGCATCATCGGTACCTGTCAATGCAGGTTTGGGGGTAGTATCTCCTGAAATACCCTCTGTACAAATTCAACCTACACCCAGTCAGTCAGGAGCTGGGGGTAGTACTTACCACGCTGTTCCTCCCCCTAACACTATAATTCATCCTGCTCCTTCTGCATCATCGGAGGATGCTAATGAAGCCGTCAAACTCTTACGCACTCAATTTGAGGCTTTTAAAGAGAAGGACAATTTACAGAGATTGGAAATCAAGCAACCCTATCCTATTGAGTGGAAGGAAGTCCTATTTCCTCCTAAATACAAGATCCCTATAATTTCGCTGTTTGACGGCAGCACTTCTCCTAGTCAGTTCATTAACCACTTTGAGGTAATGACTGTTCAACTTCAGCCAAATGATGCTCTTCTTACCAGGGTATTTGTCAGTTGTTTAGCCGATGTAGCATACGATTGGTACAGAAGCTTGGCTGACGGCTGTATCACCTCTTTTTCGAGTTTTAAACAAATCTTCTTGGAACGATTCTACGAGAGAATCAACGACATGACCATGTCGGCCCTCAACAAGATCAAACAAAGACATAATAAAACCGCTGAAAGTTTCATTAAAAGATTCTGCCGAGAAGCATTAAAGATGCCTCCTGGAACTCCGGCCGCTGTAACTATAGATACCTGCAAGGCAAATCTTTTGCCTATTATCAGCACGTGGACAGGATCAACTTAATTTCAAGACTGGCCATCATTCATTGTCATTGCTAAAGCAGCTGAAGTTAGCGCTGACAAGTTCAAACAGCTGGGGGTACACATGTCTAATCCCGACCGGGATGAACACCCGACATCTAGTAGCGGTAATCGCCAAAACAACCGCAAGGGCAAAGAAACCTTGAACATTAATTTGAAGAGCAAAGAATCTCTGGCTGTCAACGTAGCTCCACCTACGTCTACTTCTACTCCTTCTTACCCTCCACCGAAGGAATCTCGCCAAAAAGTAGAGTACTCCTTTGACGAGAATGACACCGTGAGCATCTTCGATTTTTTGATCGAAAGCAATAAGCTCCAACTCCCGGACCCGATGAAGCATGATGAGGTCGGTAAGACTGATCATCCTAAATATTATGTTTACCACAGGTTCATTGGGCATCCCACTCGAGCATGTTACGTGCTCAAAGGCAAGATTCAAGAGCTAGTTAACGCTGGTGTTGTCACCCTTCAACAAGATGAGAAGACTGTTACCGCGAACATGGTCTCAGTTCAGTTCGGTAACTTCCCTTCACATATGGTACAGTATGGTGTCATCCCTATTCCCAAGGCCACTCTTGAGATCGAGAATCTCCCTCCTCCACTGAGTGAAGGTCTCGTCCCCTTATCTCTTGATAATGGTGAGATTGTATGGATCCACCCTGACCTCGTTACAAACTTCGAGGCTCCTTCCTCGTCTAAGCAGAAAGACCGCTCTAAAGGCAGAATAAAGATTTGCAATATGGTGTCTTTTGACCCCATAGTTGAAGAGGAAATCCTGCTGGGGACCAGGTCAGGAAAAGCCTATTTAGGGGAATTTTTCGAAACTCGAGAAAACCCTGCCTCTTCTTCTGAGTCTGCTCCAGTACAACCTGTCTCTACTGAGGACATCCCTGCTGCATCCTCACCGATTGAAGAACCCACTCCCCCTAAGCCGATGGCAGCCGACAAAGGCAAACTACAAGTCCGCTTTGACAAGCCTTTGAAGAAGTCATCTCCTTCTGGACTTGAGAAGCCATACAACTTTGATATTTTGGCTCAACTAGCTAATACACCGGCCAGGCTGTCGATCTTCGAGCTCTTGCGCCTCTCCAAAGAGACTCGAGAAACTCTGAGTGAAGCCCTAATGCAGGCGAAAACCTGTCTAACTCTTCTAAAGAAACCAGAATCAGAGCCTGTCTCTTGTCTCCACTGTCACAGTGTGTTGGAGTTAATTCCAAACATCACCTTCACACAGGATGACATGCTGATGGAAGACAATAGGCATGACCGTCCTCTATATTATACAGGATATGTCGACACGATGAAGGTCGATCGTATTCTGATAGATCCTGGGTCAGCACTCAGCATCATGCCGAAGACAATGCTAGATGCACTGAAGATCCCAGTGCATAGTCTTTCTGGCACAATCACCACCATCCTAGGGTTCAACCAGGAAAGAAGTGCGCCTCTGGGCAAGATTCGCCTAAAACTCCAAATAGGCAATCTCCGCACAAAGGTGACCTTCTATATTATAGATAACCATAGTTGCTCTTACAATGCTCTTTTAGGGAGACCATTCCTTCATGAACACAACATTATTCCTTCAACTCTCCATCAATGTTTCAAGTACGTTGATGACAATGGAGAGGTTCAAAAAGAGGTTGCGGATCTCTACCCTTTTAAAGGTGTCGAAGCATATTGTAATGATGCTCGCATGTATAAAGATGAGTTCATGAAGGTAGGCTGGCTTTGGACACTGAAGAAGACCAAGTAGCAGTACCCAATGACACCCTCATCATACCTGTCAAAGGGCGTGTTTCTCATCCTCAGTCCTCCAAACCACTGGCTATTCACTTGCCAGTCCGGAAGCAATCAACCGATGGTGGTCAAGATCAAAGGGAGCTCACCTCTTTTGAGCCACTTATTATCGACCTACGTCGTAACAAGGATAAAAGATAGCTCACCTCTTCTGAGCCGCTTGTTATTGACCTTCGTCGTAGCAAGCCACCTCCATATTCTTCTTCTCCCCTTCTTGTAATCAATCTGACCAAGCCTGCTAAGGCTAAAGGTCCTGTTGTAAATATGGATGTACAAATCAATGAAAAAGCATCTACTTTACAGTATACTGATGTCATTTATCATGCTAAATGCTATTTGGATATGCTAGATAGCTTTCAGTCATTTACAATAGGAGTTGTACAATCCCTTCAGACAGAGGTCTTGATTGAACATCCAGATGACTCATGTTTTGTTGTCCCCTCTCAAAAGAGAGGCGAATGTCCAATACTTTTTAGTAAAGGACCAGAACAGAAATTCAGCTATACAGATGATAGTAAAAGTAATGATACATGACGTCTCCAACTACGTCATTATAGCCAACAGTCAAAAGATATCATCCGAAAGATGGGTTATGACTTCAAGAATGGCCTCAACTATGGTAAGGGTAGACGAACTCCTATTCGTACGGCTGTTTCGAATGGAAAATCAGAGATGTACTACAGCAGGACGAAAAGAGGTCTCGGATATGCTTCACCTGCGGTTTTATCTCCAGAAGTCTCCGAATCCGATAGTGAAGAGCGCTCCAACTCTTCTGATTCAAGATCATGGGATTCTGACACCAGCATCGATCAAGTTCATCGATTGATCATATCTTCTAACATGGTCTCCGTTGAACTTCCAAAAGGCTATGATGAAGATATAGAAGAAAATCCTAAAACAGATCCTTGGGCTCAACGAAAAGATACCCAATGGAAACTCCGATTCGAACAACGTAAACCTTCTACCGAAGATCAATTGGTTCAAATTGATGTAGGAGAAAGCGGGTCGCCTCGTCCAATATTTATCAGTAAGAACCTCCCAGAGGCGGATATGAAAGAATTAATTCTTCTTATTCGAGAATACATTGATGTCTTTGCTTAGAATTATGAAGACATGCCGGGTTTAGATCCCAAAGTTGCTACTCATAAACTGAATATTTTGCCTAATGCAAAGCCAGTCAAGCAACAGCAAAGGCGATTCAAGCCAAAAATGATGGACGTAATTGATGATGAAGTCAAAAAGCTTATAGCTTGTGGCTTTATTCGAGAAGAACAACATCTAGATTGGGTAGCCAACGTTGTCCCAGTCTTGAAAAAACTGGCAAAGTTCGAGTTTGTATTGACTTTTGGGATCTTAATGAGGCTTGTCCAAAGGAAGAGTTTCCTCTCCCTATCACAAATGTCATGATCGACAATACTTGTGGGTTTGAAAGGATATCCTTCATAGATGGATTCTCTGGATACAATCAGATTCGGATGAATCCTGAAGATGAAAAACACACTTCTTTCCGTACTCCTCGCCGAGTCTACTGCTATACCGTGATGCCATTTGGTCTCAAGAATGCTGGCACAACTTACCAACGAGCTATGAGTACCATCTTTCGAGATCATCTTCGTAAAACTGTCGAATGCTATGTGGACGATATTGCTGTCAAGAGTCGTCTAAAGGAAGATCACATCCAAGATTTAAGAACTATCTTTAATCTAATGCGCCAATATCAGTTAAAAATGAATCCTACCAAGTCATTCTTGGGTGTCTCTAGTGGTAAATTTCTCGGCCTCGTCATTACCTCTAAAGGTATACACGTGGATCCCGAGAAGATCAAAGCCATTCAAGAGATGCGTCCTCCACGCAACTTGAAAGAGCTACGAGGATTCCAAGGTCGACTTGCTTACATCAGGAGGTTCATTACGAATCTGTCAGGACGCTGCAGACCGTTTACTCAGCTAATGAAGAAATGTGTATCTTTCGTTTGGACCGAAGAATATCAACAAGCATTCAATGATATAAAGCGGTATCTGATGAACCTACCAGTTTTGGTACCACCAATCTCTTGTATTCTATTTTTAATGTATAGCCGTGCTATGGATCATTCATTAGGTACTTTACTTGTCCAGAAGAACAAAGAAAGCCATGAACAAGCCATTTATTATCTCAGTCGTACTATGATTGGTGCCGAACACCGTTATAGTCCGCTCGAGAAAGAATGCTTAGTTCTTATGTTTGCTGTTCAAAAGATAAGACATTACATCATTGGACAAACCATTCATGTCATTTCCCGAGTCAATCCTCTTCGAGTACTAATGAAGAAACCCAGCACACTCAATTCTCGGTTAGCTACATGGGCCATTTTGCTAGCCCAATATGACATGGTATATGTTCCACAAAAGTCTGTCAAGGGTCAAGTGCTGGCTGACTTCTTAGCAGCTCATCCTATACCAGAGACATCCAAACTCTATGATGAAATTCCAGACGAGACGTTGGAATCAAATATAATTTCCAAAGAATTTCCTACTTGGCATCTATTTTTTGACGGTGCATCCAAGATCGGACCAAATGGTATCATTGTCGCAGGAGTTAGGGTTGTTCTTGTTTCTCCAGACGGGTCAACTATCCAAAGAGCTTACTCCCCAGATGAACCCTGTTCCAACAACGTAGCAGAATACAATGCTCTACTCATTGGACTCCAATTAGCAAAACAACTGGGCGTCAAATATCTTGAAGTCTATGGCGACTCTAAGTTGGTTGTTAACCAGGTTAGAGGAACCTATGAAGTTCGCCATCAAGATCTACTGTCCTATCATGAAGCTACAATCTACATGGCTACATCATTCAAGGCTTTTTTTCATTGAATATGTTCGACGAGCTTGTAACATTGAGGCAGATGCTCTAGCTAATCTCGTAGCAGTTTTAGCAATTCCCATCAAAAGACAACAAGTGGTTATTGTTTCCAACAGAGAGCTGTTCTGCATTGAAAACAATCACAACATTGAGTTCAGTAACTTCGTCGAAGTCAATGTTATCAATGAAGATTGGAGAGCTCCTTTCATCGACTTCGTAGTTCATGACATACTACCTGAAGATCCTAAGGAGGCTACGAATATTCGTCGACGATCTCTTCGATTCTATTACAATCAAATTACCAAGACTCTCTATCGACGGACTTATGACGGTCTACTTTTGCGCTGTCATGCTGGTGATGAAGCAAAGCAAGTATTACGTGAAGCTCATGATGGTGTCTACGGAGCACATCAACCCGGCCCTAAACTGCAGGATCGTATCCGACGAATGGGTTACTATTGGCCCTCTATGGTGTCTGATGCCATCGAATATGCAAAGAAATGTCGAGCCTGTCAAATCCATGCAGATTTCATCCATCAACCGTCGAAATTCTTTCATCCGACTGCTGCTTCCTGGCCTTTTGAAGCTTGGGGTATGGATATTATAGGTCCTATCAATCCTCCTTTTTCTAAGGGACATCGGTTTATATTAGCAATAACTGATTATTTCTCCAAGTGGGCTGAAGCTATACCCTTGGCTGAAGTCAAAACCAGCAGCGTCATCAACTTCATCAAATACCACGTTATCTACAGGTTTGGTGTGCCTCGACGAATCATTCACGACAATGGACCTCAGTTCATCAGTCAAAAGTTCACCAGGTTCTGTGACGATCATCGGATTGATAATGTCGTCTCTACAGCTTACAACCCTGCTGCTAATGGCTTGGGCTGAAGCCTTCAACAAGACTATTATCAAGCTCCTCAAGAAGTTTGTATCTACTAACAAACTAAATTGGAGTAAAAAGCTCGGAGAATGTCTATGGGCCTACCGTACTACGATCCGCAATACCACAGGCTGTACACCTTTCTCTTTGGTTTACGGTTGTGAAGCAGTCTTACCTCTGGAACTTCAAATTCCTTTCTTGAGGATTGCCATCGCTAATAAACTTACTACGGAGAACAATGATCTTCTTCGACTTCAAGAACTGGAGGCACTCGACGAGAAGCGACTATTGGCTCAACAACACATAAAATTATATCAAGCCCGCATCTCGAAGACTTTTAACCACAAAGTTAAAGTCAGAACCTTTCAGAAAGGAGAACTTGTTCTAACAGTCAGACGTCCCATGACAATGACTCACATGAGCAAAGGCAAGTTCGATGCAAAATGGAAAGGGCCTTATATTGTGAGTAAAGTCTTCTCAAATGGAGCCTATTAACTCATAGAGCTAGACGGTCGAGTGACGATGATGCCCATCAATGGCAAGTTCCTTAAAAAGTACTATGTATGAATGTAAAAGGGATTTCTTGTAAATATGATTAGACAGTTCATAAATAAAGTTTGATTTTATTTTCATCATAAACGATGTTACATAGTATCAAGGACGAGAATCACTATCGTCCTTCTTAAAGACAGGACGAGGACCACTACCGTCCTTTTCAAAAATATAATCGGCAAAAGAGCCGAGGACATCCTTGCTCTATTTCACCAGAAAGGCACAAGCGGCCATCCTCATGGCCTCTTCCTCTCTAGTCTTCCCTGGCTCAACCAAGAAGTCCAAGATATTCCATGGTGGCTTGGGTGCGGACGAACCTTCGCCCGCCTCTGTCTGCTTTGGCTGGATTGGCTCGACTGGACGTTCCGCAACAACTTCTTCGACCTTCGGGATGATCTCAGCCTTCTCGGTTGCATCTCCAGATGACATTTTGTGTTACAATTGAAACTGATCATTCCATCTAAAATTTTTGTTCTATTTATAGGCAGAGATTCATGAAACAGTCAATTACGCAAATCGAAGTGACGCATTCGTCATCCGACGGTTCACCCGTTCATTTTATTCATCCGACGGTTCATTCGTTCATTCCACTCACCTCACGGTTCACCCGTTCATTTTATTCATCCGACGGTTCATCCGTTCATTCCATTCACCTGACGATTCATTCGATCATCCTATTCATACGACGGTTCATCCGTTCATACCGACGATTTATTTCGTTCATACATCCTAACGACTCATCCGTTCAACCATATCAACAACTTGTCATGTCTTTATTATCTTTGATTAAGTTGTCTACCGAAATAATGATATTCAAAAAAGAAAATTATATTCTGCCATGTCCACATTATCTCTGAGCAGATATAATGAATATAATTATTTTCTAAATCAAGAAATATATCGTATCCTGGACCTCTGAATATATTTTCTATCGCTATTATTTATATCCGTAATGGGATATACAATAAATAATAGAGCCACAAAATAATGTCTTTTTTATTGATCAAAATAAAAGGCATTATAAAAAGACATATCATAAAGGAGAAAGTACAAAAGATTTTCTTTTATTCAATCGGTGGGGTCATCAGACTAGCTATCTGCTGCTTCAAAGTTTGAAGTCGTTCTTCACGAGAATCCAGTACCCGCTTCCTAGCTTCCTCCATTCCAGATTTATCGTCAAATGTCAGCAAGGTCACTAGTCGGTGAGCGATTTTATCTTGATGAGACTTGACAAACTCATTTTTCTCATAGGCTAGAATGTCTAGTTGCTGAACTGCAGCTTGATGCTGTGTAGTCTCTTCCTCAAGAGCAAGTTGAACGATCCTCAACTCTTCTTGAAGTAGAGCAAACTCTACCTTCAGTTCAGTAACCTTCTTTTCTTTCTCTCCAGCAGCAGACGCTACTATCTCCATCTGGGAATCATACTCTGAAGACTTTGTGGCAAAAGTGTCCAAGAAAGTCTTGAAAGCAGCTTTTGTAACCTCAGCTTCCCGAGTCATCCTTTTAAACTCGGCATTCACCAGTGGCTCTAACTCCCCCCGATTAAGATCTTTGTAAATCTTAATTGACTCCTCCAGCTCGTCCAGTACATGTTTGAGGTAGGCAGCTTGAGCCTCATCACCCTGACTTCGGATGCCGCCGATCAAATAAGAAGTTGGACTTCTGACAGTGATGAAACCAACACTCTCTTTCTCCATTACCCTTTCTACTAAAGGTCCTATTGAAGTGAAAAAGAGGTTGGTGAAGGAGCCAACTATAAATTTGTTAGTGGCCGCTGCACTAGGTGTGGCAGCGACTCCTATAGAAGTTGTAGCAGCAGATGCCTGTGAAGGCGAAAGTTCGGCTTCTTGAACATAGACTGAAGTCTCTTTGGACAAGGGAGCCATAGTAGAGCTAGTTGCCTCTCCCAGATGTTCCTTTGTGAAAACGAATAAACATCATCAGTTTGTTGTCATTAAGGACTATCAAAAAGGGTCAAAATGAGGGCAAGTTTACCAATGCTGGGTTTAATGACAAGATTGTCATCTGTTGACATAGGTTGCAGCCTCGCAGAAGTAGCTTCAGACATCACTGCCTGACTACTTCCTGCGTCAGAACCGCCTGATAAATGACGGCTGCTGTTGGCTATCGCTTTTGTTTGCATTATATCAGTGCATACCGGAGGAATTGTAGAAGGTTGAATTTCTGCATGAATGAAAGATAAGATGTCAGTCATTTGATCTATAAAAGAGGATTATCAATATCAGTCACTACCTCTTTGATCGGTGATAATAGTTTCCTCCGGTGCTGCTTCATCAGCATTCTTCTCCTGGGGTGTAGGGACAGCAGCATCCTCTTCATTGTCATGAACATCCTCCGCAGATGTTTCTTTGTCGTCTGCCTCCTCCTCTAGTGCTTCCTCATCATCACTTGCATCAATTGGATCTATGTCATGGAAGCCGAAATCACAGTCATCCAGAGCCTCGATCATCAGTCGATCTTCTTCAGTACGACGTGATCTTGGTACAGCTGGAAGATGTGTAGCTTCTATTGCAAGTGTGGGAGATGGAAACACCTCAACAGGTGATTCTGACTTATTGATTTGGGTCGGGGTTATATTCGCTTCTGCTGCCTCATCTTTTGCCTCCGCAGTCTCTTCTCTTATGTCTGTAACCTCGTCCATTATCTCTACATCTGTCTCCTGTCTAGGCTCAGGAGCTGGCGTAGGTAAAGGCATCATAACCCCGGCGGCAGCACTTGTTAGAGCAGAAGTATGGATAGCTTTTGAAGGGGTGACCACTTTCTTTCTGAAAGCTATTTTCTTTCTGCGTAGAGGTTCTTCCGGGCTCTCTATGTCTGCAGCATGTATTTGTCTTTGAGTGGAAGTTGGGGTCGTCACCTCTTCTCGGTGAGCCGACTCAGCTTGTTGCCGAGACTGCGATCGAGTAGTAACTCTTTCCGAAGAGTCTACGGCAGTCTTCTTTTTAGAGATAGGAGAAGATGGTTCTTCTGTCTTCCTCTTCTTCTTCTCCTTGATCGGAGATCTTACAACTTTTAGAGAAACACGCAGCGGTTCGTAGACTTCTTCAGGAAAGTTGGCTTCCCTCGAAGCTTCTAGAGGTGCATCAGCTGGCTCGTGCTCTTCATCATTACCAGGAGGCAACAAAACATGTGCCCCTTTTCTAAATCGGGTTACCGTTGCAAAGCTGTCTGTTAAATTAAAGTTCACAGCAAAAGTGTTGGTTGACGTATAAAAGATCGAATAAGTATACAGCATGCGGGGACCACGGTCGTTCTTTGTCGGCATCGAGAACGTCGTCTTCGTGTCACGGGCATTGTAGTAAGCCCAAGCCCGGGCTCCAACAATCAAATAACCTTTTGCTTGTAGGCATGTTATGGCATTACCTACATAGAATTGGTCGTAGCCGAATTGGCGTGCAAAACGGCTTGGGAAATTAGGTTCAAGATAGCATTCATCTTCGAACTGATATACTAGATGTGAAGGATGAATCGTCCTCAACCAGTCAAAAGCTGTATGGCCCAAAGGCTGCATTCTCACTGAGTCGACAAGGTTTACTGACATATATTCGTAATCGGTTGGAGGCGGAACACAGTAGAAGTTCCATCCTCTGCCCATGTTCAAGATTCGTCTGCAGTCTTTCAAAGTGGTATAGACCCACTTACATCCAGAATATCTTCTCAGAAAACTGTCGCTCACTGCTCCCATAGCAGGGTTCATTAAGGAAGGATGGTGTAGAAGCAGCCATCCGAACAGATATGTATACGGCAGTTCCAGCCGAGGGAAATGCCCCTTTTCACCTTTTCCTCGAATCATCGAATCAACGAAGAGGCGAAGGCCGGCGTTCATTCTGCATGTCATTGCTGACAACAAATCTATCTGGTAGCCGAAGACTAGACGGACAGCAGCAAACAGTACGCCGCGATGGAAGTGGTCGACTGCACTGGCTCCAGGAACGACATATCGTCGAAGCCAGTAAGTAATGAACCCTGCCAGTTAGGCTTCCTTCGACATGGGTCTGTAACCCATCCTCATAAAGCTCTCTATGATGTCTCCTTATTTGAAAAGAGGACACTGAAGATCATCCTCAATCTTGATATCCATCTCATTATGCGTCTCCATCAACTCGATCACCTCGCTGTTGCTAAGCGGTTTGAATAAGTTAGGATTGTATTTTTTATGTTCTTTTGTCTTCTTCTCGATAATATGGTTGAGGAAAAGATATGGCAACCATTTGGTCGAATAGCACGTGCCGGCCGTGCCACTCTTATAGTAGAGAGAGCAAATCTTGTAGTGGCAGAGTAGCTCTTCAAAAACTTCTACCATGCGGGCATTCTCCTGGCACAGTCTGTCCAACTCATTATTTGTTAGGGCAAACTCTTCATAGGGGATATCCCCCATTGGCAGATTTGAGATGTACTTCATCTCATGCAAGGCTAATCCAATCTCCCCGCGTGGCGTCATGAAAGTCCTAGTCCTATAATTATATCTTTCCGCCAACGCAAAGAATAGATGTGGATTCGGGAGGAAGCCATAGACTGTGGCATATACTGCCTGATACAGATTAATCTCTTTAAGCTGATCTTCAAATTGGACTAATATCCAGTTGGCTATACAGATCCATCTCTTATTGTCCGGGTTCACAAGACCTGTCAATCGCAGGTCTTGGTCCGGATACCTCCCTTCCACCTTCGCAAACTCATTGTGAATATTGGAGTTCTTATTGGTAGCAATAAAGAAGAATCCTCCGGCGGGATGCAACCGGGTTTGAGTCCTCTGAGTAGAGAGCTATGTCGCTCAGAAGAACTGTAGAAGATATCCTTGTGATCTGGCCCCTTCTTAACATAGATATTATCCACTCGGGCCTGTTGCAACGGAGTTATATCCCATTCCATTTTTCTGGGATAGCTTGCAAAAGCATATTTAGATAGAGGGAGACATCTGGAGATCTCTGGCAGAAGTATCGTCTTCTCGCCCCTTTGGATAATTCTTTGTTCAATACGAGGCCTTGGTTGAGAATTATTGTCAAACGCTTCACCAAACAAGAACAAAGGTTTCTTATGGATCACAGTGTCAGCAGTTTGAAGAGGCTGTCCATTCATCAAACACAATAAAGTATTATTATCCTGTGCAATCAGAACAGCCTGCCGAGAAGACGGTAAAGCATATTGAGGAAAGGATACATGAGAGAGATCTTCCTTGTAGTCTGATTCCGACAGAGATCCTGCAAGAATCTCATAGTTGGGATCTTCCCTGAGGTTAATTGCATCAATAAAGAGACAAAGATCAGTAAATGTAAAATCAAAAAGTTTCTTCAAAAGTTCATCAAATTGCGTTGTGTGAAACAAGCTATCAGATTGCGCCAGCACAGTCAACATGCGCAAGGTATCAGATTGCGCCAGCACAGCCAATGTGCACAAAACGTCAGGTTGCACTAACATACTTGCACAAAACATCAGTTTGCGCTGGCACGACCGACTTGCGCAAATCGATGGATTGTGCCGAACATTTTGTTAGCGCTTTCCAACCGATTGTGCAAGAATACAGTTTTCATAAAAATGAAAACTGTTGTGCATGTAGCCGAAACCCTAAACAGGGTGGCGCAAATACCATCAATCTCTAAAAAAAAAGAGGTATGAAGGTCTGAAAACATCAAAAACCCTAAAAAGGGTTTCGATCATGGTTCGTCATTCATCTTGAAGCGCTGGATGACCCGTCTCGTGACGAGAGACTCATGGTACAACACGAGCCGAAGGTTCAGCGGGGGCTTTCCCTTCTCGACGGCCGATCGCTTGGGCGCCATTACTGTCGTCGACGAGAAGAAGAAGAAGTCGGAGTAGGGGAGGAGCTTCTGTCTCTTGAGAAATCGAAAGCAAGTAAAGGCTGAAAGAATGAGAAATGAAACTATTTATAGTTTTTCAGAAGGGTAACAGTCACCTCCAATTGTGCCACAAAAGACGGAACTAATTTCTCCAAGCGCGCAACCAAAGCGCAACTTGATTTTAAATTCGAAATTCAAAGTATTTCGAAACTTTGAATATTTTCAAATTTTGAAAACTTTGAAGGGGGTCTTGTATGTCCTAAAAATCAAGTTGCATCTATCAAATAGGCAGAGAAGTCTCAATTGCGCACCCTTCAAATGAACTGCACCGGAGATAGATTGGCTGCAAATCAAACATGCGAGCCGAACTGCGCTACCATCCGAGCGCGCTACGCTGACGTGGCAATGCCATCATTACCTGACAAAGATCAGATCTTCTGACAGCCTGACAGCCCAAAAAATGAGGAGTTCGTTCGTTTCTTGTGCAGCACAGCGCTCGAGAACAGCTGTACAACCTTAGTGCAGTTTGACCAAGTCTGAATCCTAGCGCTACCCATTGACTAGAAGGAAGCGCAGTCTGAAGCTAGCGCTATTCGGTTAGCACAATTCATCAAATAACTGACATGTATTACGTAGCTTACATGCCATCAATTGCTCGCCATGTGGCAACCGTCTGTACACGACCAAGCGTATTTCAATCAAACAATGCCACACGTCTGAATACAGTTAGCCTACGATCGAGCAACTGCCCAATAGACCAGCGCAGTTTGTAGTCTGCACAGTCTGTCGACAACGCAGTTCATCATGCGCAATCCAGAATAACTACAAAATAGTTATTTCTAGAACTCTATTAATAGAGTTTCAAGTCCTTCATTAAAGAGATCAGATCATATTATCATCAGAGATCAGGAGTTCTTGTCCAAGTGCTGCTGTATTTTTCAGAGGCTATCGTCTTCAAAGTTCACATCGTCCAAGGGATAAAGCGATCATCTTCAGATCGGATTCCTATAGTTGTACTTTTCCAGAATTCATTGTACTCTTGTACTATTTTTTAAAGTTTGTGAAATAACAGACTTTTATTTTTGCAAACAGTTTTCCTTCCTATTTTCTTTCTTTCTTTCTTTCTTTTTGTTTTCCCCGTTCTAACCAGCCAAACATAAGCAAAAAAAAGAATATTTCTATTATTGTGAAGGATACGAATCTGGTATGTATTATGATGTTAACTAGGTTGGGCGACTCAAAATCCATCATGCGATCGGCCATGTCAAACTCGAACTGGGCCTGCCTAGGCTTGGTCAACGCAGAGGACCGACCTGGCCCACCAATCATTTTGGTCGGGCTAGATTTGCCGTCTTTTATCCGAGTCCGACTCGGCCATCCCAATCACCCAAACGGGTCTGACTGGATTTCTTCTCCAAAATCTACAAGCCCAACCTAGTCTGTAGTCCAGTATAAGTTTCAGTTAAGGCCATGTATTCGAGAGAGAACTTACAATAAGATTTATTGGTTTAGGTTTTGGTTTACACACACACACACGATGGTGTATAGATAATACTGATATATCTAATTGTTGGAAAAAAAAGCACAAAAACCTTTTTCCAAACTAGAGAGTACCTACGAGAGAACCGGGCAATACAACGCACGAACCAAACACCAAACACAATCCATGTAGACATAGAGAATTTTTGACGTGAAAAACCCTTGGAAAAAAAACTACGGGACGATTGGAGTCCAACCCTGAGAAGCTTTCACTAATGAAATAAAAGGAGTACCCTCTACAAACTTCTCCCGATCCAATACGGATCCCCACAACACTTGGAAGCAAGAACAATTGATTACAAGACTACGAAGACAAAGACGACGAGTAGAGATTACCCGAACACGATCCTCCTTCGAAAACAGCCTTCAATCCTCCTTCTCTCCCAAAGTTGCAATGACACTCTTGCCTATTTGCTTTCTCTTGTGTGTGTTACATATGTAATTAGGGTTAAGAAAAACTATATGTAAACACCCTAATCCCACAACAAAACCTGGACCGTAGGACACGATCCAACGATGATTAAATCACCCTGAAATCCACTTCAGCCCGACAACACATAGTTCGGGCAGAACTCTGTATTTTTGTCACAGAACCATTCTGGAACCAAGGGGGCAGAGTTCGTCCAGAACTCTGCCTGGGGCAGAGTTCAGCCCGAACTCTGCCTGGGGCAGAGTTCAGCCCGAACTCTGCCTTCCCTGTTCCAGTATTCCACATGTTGGCTCCCGAGTTTCTACGTCGACTCCGAATGGCCTCATCACCTCCCCGAGCTTCTCTGACACACAGACGGCGCTCGTCGTACTCCGGAATCTTCTCCACATAGGTTGGGAATCCCACCCACTCCAACAAATCTTCTCCTTCACAACTAGGTGGAGGAACTCGTCATCTTCCGACGATCCGCCTGCAGTACTCAAACTTCTCCCTTGGTAGAACCTTCGTGAGCATGTCCGCTCCATTGTCATCAGTATGAACCTTCTCAAGCGTCGCATCCTTCTTCTCAACCACATTCTATATCCAATAATACCGAGTCTCAATGTGCTTTGATCGACTATGAAATATCTGGTTCTTCACAAGGTGAATAGCACTCTGACTGTCGCAAAGCAAAGTACACTGCTCTTGCTTCAGTCCTATTTCCTGCAACAGCTTTTTCATCTACAGCAACTCCTTGCAAGCCTCCGTCACCGTAGTGTACTCTGCCTATGTCATCGATAAGGCAACACACTTTTACAACCGCGACTGCCACGATACCGCTCCACCAGTAAACATCATCACATAGCCCGAAGTCGATCGTCTCGTGTCTACATCTCCAGCCATATCAGTGTCGGTGTACCCAACCAGTTTTGGCTCGTCACCACCAAAAGAAAGCCTCCAATCGTAAGTACCCTGAAGGTATCGTAGAATCTACTTGACCGCACTCCAATGTATCCTTCTATGATTTGAAAGATACCTGCTAACTATGCTAATTACATGAGCGATGTCTGGCCTCGTACACACCATAGCATACATAAGGCTTCCCACAGCTGAGGCATATGGAACTCGCTCCATATCTTCCTTTTCATCTTCGATAGATGGACACTGCTCCTCAGTAAACTTAAAGTGGGCCGCAAGTATTTGCCATTAAAATCTTTTGATTGAAATTTTAATTACAAACAGAACAGTGTTATAATATAGGACTTAGACGTAGTCCTAGGAGAACAGTTTTGTTT
Organism: Iris pallida; assembly: GCA_029216955.1. NCBI lineage: Eukaryota > Viridiplantae > Streptophyta > Magnoliopsida > Asparagales > Iridaceae > Iris > Iris pallida. The sequence continues at coordinate 157,519 of JANAVB010023599.1, forward strand.
ATCTGGGTCCCTTGTGTCGATGGAGCGAGTGGTAATACGTTGACTCCATTGACGATCTAACGACGGTTATTGGTTCTCTGAAGGTCTGAGTTGCTCTGGGTGCTGGAGCTCACGGAGAAGAAGAAGACGTTGAGTGTCTGTATCTGCCTCTCTGTGTGTGTGTTAGTAGGTCTATTTGTGGATATCTCTGTCTGTAGATGTGTGTGGAAGAAGGAGATGCTCCCTCTATTTATAAGCAGTAGGTTGGGCTGCTCATGCGCACATAAGTAGGATGTACCGGTTTGTGGGGATGCCACGTGGTGATTGCTGATGGAGGCGTATGGACGATGCGCTCTGATTGAGGAGTTGAATCCTTCATGTTGCCTTTGTGGGCTGCGACCGAGCTGACACATAGCAATGGAGAGGATCTTTCAATTACTGAGATCTTGGGTGATTAGCACCCCTTCATAGGCTGAATCGAATTAAAGGACACGTGTCGTAGGTCCATGGCTCAAAGATCTCGGATTTGGTAGAGAGTGATCATATAGGATATGCCTGGGATTGGGCGCAAGAGGAGACTTAGGCTTGTAACCTTTAGGAGTCACGAACCAGTCTGGACGCATGGCTTTTGAGGCGCATGCGGGGCTTCAGTAGTGACTTGACTTCTGTCTTTAGGGATCAGAAAAAAGTCTGAGGCATATGACTTTTGAGACGCATGCAGAGATTTGGGCGCATGGCTGCGGAGACGCATGCGAAATGGTTGGGCGGCCATGTGGCTTGTAACCGCCGGAGGAAAGTAATGATGATGATGATGTCAGCGACGCTTCGTCTTCTGAAAAAGCTGTCAACTGTTCAGTCCTCGGGGGACGTGGTGCCAACTCTGTCAGACTTCAGCATTTAATGTTCTTTGACAGGTGATGGGCCTTTGAGTGGGCGCGTCAATCTGCGTTCCACTAGGCGCATGGGGACGTATGGGGGCGCATCCTCATAAGGCGCTTGGTGCTGATGGACGCATCTGTATGATGCGCGGTCTGACCAGCACATACGTTTGTATAATACGTCTTTATTGGTTCGACTGTTACGTTCTTCAAGTGCTTTAAATAGCCGTTTTGACTTCGCTGAATTCGAAGCGTCAGGTTAATCACTATTAATGCAAATTCATTACACGAGATTCAGAGAGCCATCCACTTGGCGCATGGGTTTGATTTGTTCGGCCTATAAATAGTGGCAAAGAGAGAGTTTGCTTCTCGTTCTCTCACGTCCTCCCGAAATAAATTTGTTTGTTCGAGCATATTCTGTTGACAAGATATTCCCGAGGGTGAAGATGTGATGCATTATCTTCATTGATGCACTTGAAGGTGACTGTTACATCCAAAAATCGGAGTTGAGGGCTTCTGAGGCAGGCGGAAGGTGCCTGTTACATCCAAAGATCGGGATGCTCGAGCCCCGTCTCCGTTATGCTGGAAGAGCCACAGATCGGAATTTCGGTGCTCCGATTATCTTCTTTGGGCTTTGGGAGAGCTCCTCCTCCTGCTAGAGTGGGTGTCGCCCATTCTGGTTGGGTTGAAAGCTACTCCTTTAGCCGCGGGTAGATTGCGGTGCTCTCCTCTTCCTTGGTTTGGGGAGCTCTTCCTCCAGCTAGAGGGTTGATTGTCCACCCTCGTTCTGCTCAATAAATGCTTCATTAGTCGAAGCATTTGATGGTGCATATGCTGGATGCGCCTGACTGAAGGGCGGTACATAACTGAGCTGCTGAAGGGATACACATAACTGAGCCACTGAACGCTGAAGGGATGCACATAACTGAGCCACTGAAGGGATGTGCCTGGCTGAGAGCGCATGGCGAGATGTGCCTGTTTGAGAGCGCATGGTGGTTGCTGCGCCTGGCTGAGAGCGTATGGCGAGATGCGCCTGTTTGAGAGCGCATGGTGGTTGTTGTGCCTGGCTGTAGACTTAGGGTCTTTTCTTTATGTAGAAGTTCTCCTTTGTACAGCCTTTTTTTAGACCTGTAATAGACTTTTATATGAAATAAAAATCTTCTTTTAATGTCTATGCTTTTGTTGTTTGCTGTGCCAAGTACTTTATCTGAGCTTCCTGGCGCATGTAGTGTTAGGCGCATAGGATTTCTGGTTCTGAAATTCCATGCTTCTACAAGACCCCCTTCAAAATTTCCAAAACTTTTTGTCAAGTTTTAGAATACTTTGAATAAGAAGCATGGTGGTGTCTTCAACGGGGCGCATGACTGTTCGGGCACATGGATACTCCGTGCATCAGTGATGGGGTGCATGCTCCTCTCAGTTAGTGTAAATGATAATGCTTCGAAGTAACCAAAAGAGATTAATGATGATCTTTTTAGATTTATTCTGCAGTTATCACTTCATGGAAATCGAGGCGGCGGCTGATGTCACCCTTCATCGGTTCACGCGGGCGGCCAAGCCTATAAATAGGCGTCTGATAGAGAGAGAGAGGGTTCTTCTCCACTTTGCTTTCTTCTTCTCTAGAGTTCTTCTTTCGAAAAACCATAACTTCTTTTTTCACGAAATGGCCCCCAAGACTCCTCGTGGCGGTGCTGGCAAGGGGAAGGTCCCGTGCGGCCTGCTGATAGTGTGTTGGATACGGAGGAGATAGCTCCTGGCGTTGGTGGTCCCCCTCGAGATTGAGAAGGATAAGGATTTGCTGGAACCCCCTGTTGCTCCTTCTACTTGGGGTACGATATCGACGCCCCTCTCGGCTCCTTCCGCTCTCTTGGCTCCTCGGGCCAGTGGCGAAGTTCAAGCCCCCGTTGAGGGAGAGTCCGTCGATGCCGAGCTTTCAGCCTCACAGATTAAAGCCGGCGGGTCTTCTTCCGGTCCGCCATCTAAAACAGCTCCTCCAACTCCTGCTATGACGCCGTAAGTGCTGGCGAATGCGGATGAGTACGTGAAGTTTATCATTGAGGTGGTGTACAAGATGCTGCAGAGGGGCATATCAACAGTGATGAATGCCAACTAGAGTTTCACGATGGCAAAAGCTATGGTGCTCCCTCAAATTGGTCTGATACGTTCCCACCAGGACCACGATCATATGGACGAGATTCTGGAGGCATCGGTGGCTGAGCTCGACCAGCTGCTTTTCGAGTTTCAATGTATCCAGCGAAATGATCTCTCCGCCCTGATAGACGCGAAAAATAAGAAGTTGATCGCTGAGACTGAGTCCTCTTATCAGGCCACTATGGGTGTCTGGGAACGCAAGGTGGCTGAAACTGAGGCTGCGGTGGAGAGGCTATCTCAGTCCACACAGGAGAAGGCGGAGTTACGAGCCGCGTTGGACGCTAGTATAGCGGAGGTTAATGCCAAGATTTGCCTTCTTGAACACCAGCGGGCCCAACTCTTGTTAGATGCTGAGCGAGTCTAGGCTGAACATATAGCATCTAAGGAGGAGGAAGCGGCTTTCACCCGCCAGGCTCTTTTTCTGGCCCAGCAGCGACAACAGCTGGACGAGAAGCATGAGAATGACACTTCTCCTAAGGCCATAAAAATGATGCGTCAAGAGACTGAACGTCGAGTCCTGGCGACCGCAGAGACTCGGGCGGCAGCCTTGAAGCGTCGGATCGAAGAGCTTTCAGCCAATCCAGGGGAGGGATTGTAGTCTCTTCTTTCTCTTCTTTCCCTTCTTTCTTTTTTTTTATTTTATGTAATTTGCAACTCCTGCTGGGGATGTATTCTTTACTTTTTAAATAAAGAATGAAGAGTTTTGTGGTGTGTTCATTTTTGCTGTCATGAACTTGATGATTTGTGTCGACCTATTATTTTCTGCGCACCTTGGTTGTTAGGTACAGATAATAAGTTTGAGAGAACCTGATATGTTTGCTCAGAGGTGATGTGGACGTGGCAAATATGGGTTTCAAATGATATAATCTTCCTACTCAGAGGTGTTATGGACGTCGTAGGAGTGATTCAGGAGGGATACGCGAAACTACTCAAATGTAATGTGGACGTGGAAGTTCTGCGATCAATGTACGACAACGCAGGGGTTATCTGTACGGGATGTTTACTCAGAGGTAATGTGGACGTGGTAAACATGATGGGTAGCATAGTCTTACGGAGTGTAAGATTTCGCTTTGTAGGGCGTAGAGGAGCAACTCAGAGGTAATGTGGACGTGGTTGTCCTTCTACTGGAGGATAGAACGCCACGGGACAGCTGGGTTCCGGAAGCGTTAGATTTTCTGGAAGAGAATTATACGTGAGCCCCGATGATTGGGTCCACAAATTTCCTTATTGGGTAAAGATAGAAGTACATGTCTGAATGATGTCAAGAGTAGTACTTCTTTAGGAACTTGCCGTTGATGGACATCATGAACAAGTCCCCATTAGGTTTGGCGAGGCTGTAAGCACCGTTTGAGTATACCGTCTCTATGATGAAAGGTCCCTCCCACTTGAGCTCGAACTTCCCTGGTGTCTTATGAGTTAACACCATCGGCCTCCTGACTGCCAGAACCAGGTCGCCTACTTGGAAAGTCCTTTGTTTGACCTTCTTGTTGAAAGCCTGTGATATACGGGCTTGATAGAGTTCGATGCGCTGTTGAGCTAGGAGATATTTTTCGTCGAGTGCCTCCAGTTCTCGTAGACGGCGACGTTGATTGTCTTCCTCTGTTATTTGATTTGTGATTGCTACTCGGAGTGAGGGTATCTGGATCTCGAGAGGCAGTACCGCTTCGCTCCCGTAGACCAGAGAGAATGGTGTATTGTCCGTCTGGGTCCGTACCGTTGTACGGTAGGCCCAAAGGCATTCACCGAGCTTTTCATCCCAGTTGCGTTTGTTGGATGACACGACCTTTTTGAGTAGCCTGACGATAGTCTTGTTGAATGTCTCGGCCAATCCGTTTGCTGCCGGATTGTAGGCGGTTGATGCCACGTTTTGAATACTATTCTTGTCACAGAATCTGCTGAAAACATGGCTGATGAACTGAGGACCGTTATCGTAGATAATCCTCCGAGGTACCCCGAAACGGCAGATGACATGGTGCTTGATGAAGCTGACCACCCTGGAGCTCTTTACTTCCGCCAGTGGAACTGCTTCTGCCCATTTGGAGAAGTAGTCGGTGATGGCTAGGATGAAGCGGTGTCCCCTTGATGAAAGAGGGGTGATTGGTCCTACAATGTCCATGCCCCAGGCTTCAAAGGGCCAGGAGGCGACTGTAGGATGTAATGGTTCTGACGGTGTATGGATGAAGTCGACATGAAGCTGGCACGCATGGCACTTTTTAGCATAGTCGACAGCGTCGGCTACCATGGTTGGCCAGTAGTAGCCCATGCGTCGCAGTCGATCCTGTAACTTAGGGCCAGGTTGATGGGCCCCGCAGGTTCCGTCGTGAGCATCTCGAAGGGCTTCGACTGCTTTTTCGTTGGATAGACATCGAAGGAGAAGTCCATCGTAGGAGCGTCCGTACAGCATTTTAGTAGTTGCATCGTAATAGAATCGAAGGGAACGCCTCCTGACCGAGACGGCTTCTTTCGGGTCCTCTGGGAGAATTCCGTAGACAGCGAAGTCGATGAACGGAAACCTCCAGTCTCGGACATTAACACTAACACTCGTTGACATGGCATGGGCCATTTGTGAGCATAAGTTATTTTTAGGACATACCAAGTCTCGACCAACTACCGTGATGTAGTGTTGAGTCCCGAGGGGTGCTGCCAATAAGGCTGCAAGGTCAGCCAGAACGTCAGCCTCCAGATTTTGTAAACGAGGTACATATTCGATGAAGAACTTGGTGAAGGTTGAAATGATGTTCAATACAACTTTATGGTAAGGAATCAGATCTTCATGGCGAACTTCGTATTACCCTCTGATCTGGTTAACGACGAGTTTTGAGTCGCCGTAGGCTTCCAGATGATTTACCTCCAGCTGTTGCGCCAGCTGGAGTCCCATGATGAGAGCGTTGTACTCGACAACATTGTTGGAGCATGGCTTCGAAAGGGAGTAGGCACGCTGGATGACCAGCTGATCGGAGAAGACTAAGACTACCCCCACTCCTGCGATGATTTGGCCTTTGGGGCCTGTTCTTGAAGCGTCATCGAAGAACATCCGCCAGACGGAGCTTTCTTCGGTGACGTTTGATTCTTAGACCTCATCTGGGATGTCTTCATAGAGTCTAGAGGACTCTCGGATGGGGTGCACAGCTAAAAAGTCGGCCAGAGCTTGACCCTTGACGGCTTTTTATGGAACGAACACCATGTTGTATGGCGTTAGCAGGATTGCCCATGTAGCTAGTATGAGCACCCTGGAATTCGGGTTGATTTTTTTTTTTTCTGATTGATTTAGTTTTAATAAATAATTTATTCTGTTATTTATCATCAAGTGTACTTTCCCGTGCCATTGATATTTGGAGTGTCAGGGATGTTCAACTCTGAAAATCTTCTTCATGAGTTTTGGAGTGGACAGGATTACCTTCATGATGGTATATAGTGTCCCATCCAAACTTGTTCCCTTGTGCTCTTTTTGCTTCGCTGAACTTCGGGTCGAATTAGACCATTGATTATTATTTATTTTTCCCACTCTTTTCCTTGATCATTTTCAGCGCGTTACCGTGACTTTCAAATTGGGAGCGCAAGACCAGTCAGTTTCTTAAAACCAACTCATCATGCATGATCTACTCAAGACGCTCTTCACCTTTGACCTTCGTGTCCCACTCAGACACGTCATTTTGTGCTCCATTTGCTTCGCACAACTTTCCTGACATTTGACCCGATTTCATTTCACTCCACGGCGTCACATTCATTTTCCAACTTGATTTGTGGGTCCCATGTCGACCAAAACCTGTCAGCCCCAACTATGGACATGGCCCACTTTGAGCCTACTATCCGCCTGCCACTTGTGTCCCATTTATTGGAATCCCCATGTGCTACTTATTTGCCCATGATCATCAACGTCTAATTTTAATTCGATTTTTGCACAATGTCCGATTTTGATCCAATCCGGCTCCACCGAGTCCAGTCCAGCTTTGTGTTGCCCTCCATCATGACACCCTCATATTTCTTGCCCAAAAATATCAGGTATTCTTCTACCCATTTTTTCTATATTTAATAGAATTTTTGTTGAATTAAAATCCCTTTTGGAATAACCTATTTCTCTATTTAAAATCCTAGCCTTTGATTCATTCCCCTCATTAAATCCCAACCATTGATCCCCCCCATAGCAGCCAACAAACCCCTATGGGTTGGCCGGCCCTAAAATCTAGGTTGGCACTATTCTTTCTCTCACTCATTTATTATCATCCTCTCTCTCTCCTTCCCTAAATTATTCTACACACACATTTCTTTACAAACCAACTAACAACAACAGCATCATCACCATGCAACCCAGCCCGACCTCATCCTCCCATGGCCAGGCCGACCTCACCCTTCTCCTGGCCCAGCCTCGCCGTTGGCCACCTGGCCAAGCCAGGCCGCGCGCAACTACTCCTCCTTCTCCTCCATTGAAACCACCAAACAACCACCACCATGTTTTTCGGCCGACAACCCGAGCCACTACCTCCATCCACGTTCACAGTGACCACCACACCGTCGTGCCCCACCGCCATGGCCGTGCGCCACCACCGTGGCCGTCGCCGTGCCCGGCCAGGCCGGCCGCGTGCAACAGCGCACAGCGGCAGTAGCCAAGCCACGGCGCGCGGGCGTGCGGGCGTGGCTGCCGCCGCCGTCAGCCGCCGTTGTCGCCGTCGACCACCCCCCTGGGTGCGCCCCACCCTGGGCTGTCATTCCATGACGGCCACCGTCCTCCGCGTCGCGCCGTCGAGACGATTCGTGCATTTTGCACGACGTCCCGACGTGACGCGCGCGGAATCGAGTTCATTTTGGCGCTCCGTCGCAGCAACTTCGTGCGCATTTTCCCGGAGATCCGACCGTTGGATCGACGATTTCTTCGCTCCGTCGCAATCATGGTATATCCACCTTCGCTCATGTCAATTTTCGTCAATTAATTTTATCGTTTGATACATCAAAACCGGCCACCAAGTTGACCGTTTAAATTGTATTAAACTTGGACAGTTTCGCGGGGACAACTTCGTCAGCTTGTATCTCCTCCACCGCAGCTCTGTTTGGCGTGCTACTAGTTCCGGTGCGAAGCTGGTATAACCCTCTTGTTACCCCTCCAGTTTCGTTTCATTGTGAGCTTGTTTGATTAGTTGAATTCGACGCCAAAGTTGGCCGTCCGAATTCGTAATTTCCAACTTGTAAAATTCCATTTTTGAACACGGGACTCCAGATTTTATTTCTGACACCACCAGTAGACTTGTGGCATCGTTCTGGCATGTTTTCATATAAAATTTGTTAGATTTGGAGAACGTGGGCTCTGGCACATTTTTCAGTGCAAAGTGGGTCCCATATTCTGGGTCAACGGGACTTTTTGACGTCGGCTCATCGGAATCCAATTCCGGAGATACCGTTGAGTTCGTATCATCATTCTGGACTAGTTGACAGGTAGTTTGCTAAGTTTTGAGAACATTGGCTCCGGCACACATTTCCGTGCAAACCGGAATTCCAAGTTCTGGTCAACGGACCAAATTGAGATCGGGTCAACGGAATCCAATTCTGGAGATACCGTTGGGTTCGTATCGTCATTCTGGTTTCATGGACATATAATTTATTATATTTTATAGACTTGTTTTCTTGCACGTTTTTCGGTGCAAAATGGCTCCGACACGGATACCGTTTTGACCCAAAATTATATTTTTGCCCTTGTGTCCAAATTAGACCGTTGGGTAGGCTATCCTAGCTAATTTGACCATTCTGGACACGTTGGCGATGTTTATTTCATCGTCCGATAATGTTTGTTGATAGTTTCTCTAAGTTTAGCCTTGTTATAATTAATTAATAATTAATTCATATAATTCTCGTATTTCGGGATTAGTACAACGAAACTGAGCTCAGTCAATTCCAGTGATCTCACATCGCTGAAATTGACAAGATAGACACGTGGAACACCATAATAAGATTATCAACCTTACCATTGATATTCTTATCTCGATTTGCGTGTCGTAAGTTTCGACGTACGAATAACGAAGTACACTTTATATTTTCAATAATTAGACTAGATTTGACCCTGTTTGACCAGAGTTGACCAGTTGACCCAAAGTCAACTGTAAGTCAATACTTGACCTAGTTTGACTAGATTATTGACCGGAGTTGACCTAGAGTCGTTTTGACTTAGAAGAACCTAGTATAAGATAGATTGCTTGTAGACATTTTTTTATTACAACTTGAATACCTTGTAACCTGTGTTGCTTTAAATAGGACTCTGTTGCTTCAGTTGGACCCTCTATACTTATCAGCTGCTCAGGTTATCAGGCGAGTACATTCACTGATAGTTTTCATTGTCTTGATATCTACTATATCCGATTCAGTCGTAGTATTTTACTTGATTTCCTGACACGACGTTTCACGGACTAGTATACGTCGGATCCTGTCATGAGATGTTATTCCTAGACTCTCTTGGTATGTGAGTATATGATATTCATGTGTTCCTGTACTTATATAGACACTAATTTGGGAGTGGGCTGGCCCCCTGCTCTTGAACCCCGTGTCATGACGTGCCATGTCCGGATCCGTGATACTATTCGGGGATGGGGGAATTATTAGGGGATATGAGATCAAAGCCTTCCTGTAACTATACATTGCTAGCGTCACCCTCACCTCACGTAGGGTGTTGCAGACACCCCATTACCAGTTATCCAGGTTGGACGGCATGACTCTCCGTTGAGTACACCGCGGATTGCCGGGCCAAGTGGATAACCAACTCTTGCTTCCCTAGCCGATCACATATCGCTCTAATAGTTCAAATCACCTTTTTACATTTATTGTCATATCATATATTTCCAGTTCACCTTTACTTACTGTACTTTCACCATGCTATGATTCATTTCTCACATGCTCTACCTGTTTCGTACTGTACCATGGTTATGGGACTAAGTTCTGTTTGAAAGAAGGGTTACAACCCCGGTCCTTGTTTGGTTTAAGGGTTGTAACTCGGCTTTCAAATGGTTCCCAAGTCGTCGATATCTTTGTCTTGTATTTCATTCTTACTGTCTCTTATAGTATTTCTCAATTCATATGGAACTGCTGTTGGTGTTTGTACTTGCTCATTTTCTTGACAGGATACGTTGACAAATTTTACAGATAGCTTGGAAATTGCCTGCTAGCCTAGAGGAGACCCATTAGAGGTTGTTTAGTTAGCTATTCTCAGTTGTCTGGAGTTGTATTTATTTTATGGATTACTGTATTTGAGCTTTGAGATGTATTCTGAGTTGTACCTTAGACACTTAGACTTCTATCTGTTGTATCTCTTTTCGATTTCATGTTTTATCTATCTTCCTTTATGCTCTACCTTAGATGTGATTGAGTTTACATTCTGCTATGTCACCCCCATTCGGGGAGTATAAACTATTTAGTCTTATACTGTTAGATGCATTGAGACCTAGGACAGCGTTCTACCGCCGACACTGCGGCGTAGGCTGGGCGTTGTTACGTTCTCGTGCCCTAACTCTAGGGTGCGGGTCGTGACAGCTAGCCAGGAGTTCAATGACCCTGGCTTCATCATGAGAACTCTGAGTGGATTGACTCGGGAGATGACATGAATTGTCTGGCCCGAGACATAATGGTGAGTCTTCTGGATGGCAAATACCAAAGCCAAACACTCTTTTTCAACGGGGTTGTACCGGTGTTCGGCCCCGATCAGTGTTCTAGTGAGGTAGTAGATAGCTTGCTCATAGCCTGCATCGCTATTTTGAGCCAGCAGAGCGCCGAGGGAATGATCCATGGCACGGACGTAGAGGAGAAATGGTTTGCCTGCGACGGGTGCCACCAAGACTGGCGGGCTCGTCAGGTAAGCTTTGATATCGTCGAAAGCTTGCTGGCATTCTTCTGTCCAGACGTAAGAGACTCCCTTCTTCATGAGCTGGGTGAAGGGTTGACATTTTTCGGAAAGGTTTGCTATAAACCTTCGGATGTATGCCAGACGCCCCTGCAGGCCTTGAAGTTCTCGGAGGTTCTTCGAAGGGTCCATGTCAAGGATAGCCTTGGTCTTCTCGGGATCGACATGAATGCCTTTTGTCGTAATAATGAAGCCCAGGAACTTCCTGCTAGAAACCCCAAGAAAGGATTTAGCGGGGTTTATCTTGAGTTGATGCACTCGCATGAGATCGAAGACTGTCTTCAGGTCTTGTAGGTGATCCACTTTGAGAAGGCTCTTGACAGCGATATCATCAACATAGCATTCGACTATTTTATGAAGATGTTGACGAAAGATGGTACTCATAGCTTGTTGGTATGTAGCACCAGCGTTCTTCAAGCCAAAAGGCATCACTGTGTACAGAAAACCCCCTTCGGTGTCCTGAATGACGTGTGTTTTGCGTCATCGGGGAACATCTTGATCTGATTGTAGCCTGAATATCTGTCTATGAAAGACATGTGTTCGAAGCCGCATGTATTGTCGATCATCACATCAGTGATCGGAAGCAGGAATTCGTCTTTCGGGCAAGCAGCATTGAGATCTCTGAAGTCGATGCAGACCCGTATCTTTCCATTCTTCTTGGTAACTGGGACGACGTTGGCCACCCAATCCGGGTATTTTTCTTCACGAATAAATTTGCTGGTCAGGAGTTTGTCTACTTCCTGATCGATAGCGTTCATGATGTCCGGACGAAAACGTCGCTGTTGTTGTTTTATAGGCTTGGCATCAGGTAAGATGTTAAACCTATGCATCACGATCTGAGGATCAAGTTCCGACATATCTTCATAGCTCTAGACAAAAATGTCGATATAATCTTTAGCCAATTGGACCAAAGATTCTCAGTCTTCTCCTTTTAGGCTTTTGCTGATGAAGATGGGTTTGGAAGAAGATCCATCCCCAAGGTCGATCTGCTCGACTTCGTCTTTGGTAGGGGGTTCGCATAATTCAAAACGAGACTCCCACTGAGCTCCTAGGCGTTGAGCCCAAGGTTCTTCCTCGAAGAATTCTGGCATTTGGTCTTCGCCTTCATCTTCTTGAGATTGTGCAGATGCCATATTGGCTGATGGCACCTTCTTGAAGACTGAGCCGATACTGGTATCGGAATCCCAAGTTGATGCTTGAAGACTGAGCCAATACTGGTCTCTGGAGTTGATGGCGGCGTGACATAGCCCACCTCCCGTTGAGTTCGATGATAGTAGTCCTGCGACTTTCCTTTAAGTGTTGGAAGACGGAGAGGAAGACGTCGACCCTTGCCATAGTTCAGGCCTTTGTTGCTTTTTAGGTCGTACTTTGCCTTGTCCGTGTACCGATAGACTTGTATTCTGTCGGTATCTGGTTCTTGCTCGAGTGGCGGGAGATTTTGATGACGCTCAACTTTGCCGAAGATGATGGATTCTTCGTCTCGATTTCGTGGTAGGACTATAAAATAGACCATTTGGGACGGGACTACTCGATTTACATGATTGACGGTCGTTATTTGTGTTTTGCAACGACCGTAGAGCGTTATCTAATGTATACATGGCATTCTAATATGGAAGACTAGAATAATTAAAAGACACTCTATTATTGATGAAACACGAGATTTTGTCCCACAGGATTACATTGTCCAGGGAGGGTGCATCTACATCAGCAGATATATATTCCCCTAGCTCTTCATCTGTGAGTTCTGGGCTTGGATCGGAAGAGTCCACCGCAGCTTTGATCTGGGGTCTGAGATGGCTATGTGGGCCTTCTCCGGCAGCTTGGATGCGACGGATGATTGCGGAGGCTTGCCTTTAAGACGCACCTTCAGAGGTTCCTCAACTGTGCCTTCAGTTGTGGGTGCCTTCCCTTGTAGTTTTGCCACAAGGGGAGTCGATGTTTGAGGCAGCCTTCCCTTGAGCCGTATCTTCAAGGGAGCTTCAGCAGGTGTTCTACCTTGAACAGTTGGTACTTTTCCAGGTAGCTTGATGGTCAAGGAAAGCAGCGTCTGAGACGGCTTCCCTTTGAGTCGAATTTTCAAAGGAGCATCGGGAATCACCTCTGGCTCCATGTCCGGCTCTGCTGCCGCTTCTGCTTCATCGTCAGCATCATTGGCTTCCTCCTTGTCGGGCAACTTGTATAAGGTAGAGTCGGTGAAGTAGGCTTCGACCCCCTTGAAAGGGTCAACGTTCGCGAACTCTGTCCGGATGATGTCATTGGTGGACACGTACTTCATACATTGGTGGAGTGTAGATGGCACCACCATGTACTCATGCAGCCATGGACGATCCAGTAGGAGATTGTAGTTGACGTCAGCGTCCACGACATAGCAAGTCACCTCGGTTTTGAGGTTACCAATATGACACTTCAGCCGTATTTTGCCCAGCGGCTCGCTTTTGCTAGCATTGAAGCCACTGATTGTTATGTTGGAAGGCGCCAGTCGGTACATTGGGATCTCCAGTGTTGAGAACAGCATCTTCGGGATGATGCTGAGGGAAGACCTCGGATCGATCTGAATTCGTTTCACCTTAACGGAACCGACATACCCTGTGTAATACAGTGGTCTGTTGTGTCGGTTGTGCTTGAGCAGCATGTCTTGCTGGGTGAAGGTTATGTTGGGGATAACTTCATCCGCACAATGACAGTACGCACACGTAGTCGGAGTATCCTCAAGCTGCTTGACCAGACTGATGAAGGACTCAGCATCCTTCAGGGCTTCACAGAGAGCTTCACGAGTGTCCTTGGAAAGACGAAAGAGCTCAAACAGAGATAGGCGGGCAGAAGTACTGGCAAGTTGTGCCAGTATGTCGAAGTTGTGGGGCTTGGCTAGCCCCGAAGCATTCTCCTTTCGCAGAGGCTTGTCGAAACGGGCCTCTACATGCTTCTGCTTATTGGCTGTTGTAGGCTTGGATGGACCTCCTTCTTCGGCAGCCGGGGCAGTGCAGGGAGGCACCACCTCAACGGCAGCTTCGTCGGGTTGGACGTTCAGCTACGAACGAATTTGTACAGGGAGAGCCTCCTCCACGGAGGAATAGACCATGCGGCAAGACTTGATCTTCTTGCCCTTAGCTTTGGAGGCAGAGCGTACCTCCGGTTGAGTAACCTCGGAGATGAGATCAGGGTAGACCCATAAGACCTCTCCCCGGGATGTGGTAAGTGGGATGAATCCACTCACGTTGTCACGAGTAGGTGGTAGATTGACCACCTCCATTGTCGCCTTAGGGATAGGAACGACGCCATCTTGTGTTATGGTTGGCGGTAAGGTGCCAAATTGGAGTGACACCAGGTTGGCCGAGACCGTTTTCTCCTCGTAGTCGACGGAGATGACATCCGCATTGATCATGCGCTGGATGTAGTTTTTGAGGACATAGTAGTCCTTAGTTGGATATCCAATAAACCTATAGTAGAAACAATACCTCGGATTGTCCACTTTCCCAACCTCGTCGGGACGCTTCGGGTCCGACAACTTGATCTTGTCATCCTGCTTCAGTATCTCGAAGAGTTGCAGGGTATCTTCATCGTTGAAAGAATAAACCTCCTTTGGCCTTGGTGCAAGTGGAGGCTTCTGGGTAGGTGCTGATGCACCTTTGGAGGCATTGACAGTCAATACCTGTTTTCCTTTCGTCTCTCGTCCAAGGTTGTTGGCTGCAGGTCATTTCTCCTTGTCGTCAAAGACAGGGAAACTAACTCCTAGAAGGCGAGCATTGGACGCCTTCTTTTCTACTGCTTCGGCTTTGATGATCAAGGAACTCCAGTCGGGAGGAGGAGTAGAGTTGAGCCAGAGTTTGATCGCAGGTAGCATGTTTATGCTACAGGAGGAGAGGAGTACATGTTCAGGCATGCCCGGAGGCAGTCTCAAGCAGACCTGTCGGAAGCATTCGATGAATACTCGAACTATTTTCTTCTCATTCTGACGTATTTCTATGAGGGACGCCATTGTCATGTTCTTCCCTCCGTCGTAGAAACGGTCGAAGAAGAGATGCGTCAAGTCGTCGAAGGAAGATATGGAGTTATCGGGAAGACTGCAGTACCAGTCGTAAGCCACTCCTTTCAGTGCCCCGACAAATATGCTGGTGAGGAGGGCGTCCTCCTTCGGGAGATGTCCCGTTTGAGACTGAAAGTACGTCAGATAGCGACGCGGAGAGTCCTTCCCGTCGTATGGCGTCAATGTTTATGGTTTATACTTGGGAGGATAAACCACTTTGTTCCATTCGAGGGGATATGGTTGGGAGATCCCCATCTTTTGGCGCTCCTCTTGCCTGTTCTTGGACTCAAAGCGCTTGTGCAAGTCCCTGATCACCTCGACCACGACTTCCGTGGAGCTAGAAGTTGGGGAAGGTGGTACCGGCTGGAGTTGAGCATTTGAAGGCTCCGACGTCCGTGGTGCTTTGCGACAGTCTGTATCCAAGGATACCCGTTGAAGGGGTACACTTGATTCTCCATTGGCCCCTGGGTCAGGACCGGTAGAAGGCGCTCTGGCCAAAGCGGACCGTATTTCAAACACTGCTTGAGTCAGTGTTTATATGGAGGCAGAGAGGGTTTTGAGTCCTCCATCCAGGGTATCCATACGCTGGACGAGGTCTGCTGGCGGCACATCTGGCTCGGTATCTCCTCCAGTCATGTATACTGTCATGATATGACTGGAAGTGGATGGATCGGTTGAGGCTTCACTCTCGGCCTCACTCTCCTGTAGGGAAGTTGTATCTCCTGGAGCTCCGTCCTGGCTACCCCCAGCTACGTTCTAGAGGACACCCTCGTCTTCGGGAGAAGTATCCGCAAGGGCCTGATTACCCCCAGTTCTGTCTTGGAGGACTTCTTCGTCCTCGAGGCGTAGATTCACAGGGGCTAGACTACCCCCAGCTGTGCTCGGGAGGCTGATTTCGTCCCCAGGATGAAGATCCACCCCAGCTGTGCTCTGGAGGATATCTTTGTCTTCAGAAGGAGGATCAACAAGGGATAGACTACCCCCAGCTTCCTCCAGGATCTTCTTTCTCCCCCGAGTGCCTTCAAACACTCCAGAGGATGGGACAGTTGTCTTGGTTCTCCTCGGCTGGCTCTTGGACGAGGACGAGGAATGACCAGTTGCCTTTCCGATTGACGAAGAATTAGAGATTACGTTGCATGAAGCAACCTTTAGTTCTGGTTCCTCTTCAATTGACACCTTCTTCCCGAGGCGACGTCGGAGAGGTGTTGATGATTGCTGCCGCTGGAACACCGACTGCCTTGGTGGCGGGACTGATATTTTACAACAACAGTTGATGGTGACTACAGCACAGGCGTGCCCTGTGAGGGGCACATTGTGCTTGTCAGTCGACTCTCCTGACCGGTGTTTGTGAGTGATCATGTTACGCAGGTCGTTGGAGGAGAGTGCCACCTTCGCACCCCCATCAAGCGCATGGCAAGGCCAAGCGCCGGGGTGGTCAAGTGAATACTGCGCCCCCTGATCCAACACCAAAAAGGTGCTCAGATCAGTAGTGGGGGAACAATATTTATAGTCACTTGAACGAACCTCAGACGCACAACCAGTGGAGGCGCGGGAGTTCAAGACCACAGGATTTGCCTTACTCGACTTGGTTGCGAACGTAACAGATACGCCCAAGTGAGACAAGGACTTTGAAGGTTGGCTCGTTTCTGGCACAGAAGCACCTGAGTCGACCTTATACAGCTTACCATCAGCAGCGCGTATGATTGTGAGCGCATGCTTCTGGTTTACTGTCGGCATAGCACGTTTAAGGCGCATGGCCCATGCTGCCTTGGACTTCTTCGTACCAGCCCGCTGGGGTGCATAGTACTCAGAGTCTAAATTCTCCTCGCCACTACAGCGAGTGAGTCTGTCAAAGACAGAGACCTTTTGTGGTGCATCAGATGTGATGCACGGGACATTGGCTGCGCCCCTGCTCCGTCGATGCATCTTCCTCGCCTGAGAGGGAGATGGCTGGGGAATGTGGTCAGTCGCACATTTCCCCGAGAGATGTGCTGCACCGGTAGGCACATCTTGGCTGCTGAGGACGTCAGCAGGAAGTGTAGGCTGCATCGACGCATCCCCTTCGGTGGTGGTGCCAGAGGCGTCGACCTTCCGTACCCAGACCTGGCGAGTCTTCTTCGGCTTCGGCAGCCGCTTCGAAGGACTCGTACTGCCTTCAGAGATGAACTCCTCATATACCTGTTGATTGAGGCGTACGACCAACGTCATGTGGGAGGAGCTCACCTTTACGTCGTCGGATTGTGACACAGCTTTCTCGGTGGAGGAAAAAGAGGTCCCTAGCAGAGTCGCCAGCTTGTTTGCCTTTAAAATCTTTTGATTGAAATTTTAATTACAAACAGAACAGTGTTACAATTTAGGACTTAGACGTAGTCCTAGGAGAACACTTTTGTTTATCTGGGTCCCTTGTGCCGATGGAGCGAGTGGTAATACGATGACTCCGTTGATGATCTGACGACGGTTATCAGTTCTCTGAAGGTCTGAGTTGCTCTAGGTGCTGGAGCTCACGAAGAAGAAGAAGACGTTGAGTGTCTGTATCTGCCTCTCTGTGTGTGTGTTCGTAGGTCTGTTTGTGGATATCTCTGTCCGTAGATATGTGTGGAAGAAGGAGATTCTCCCTCTATTTATAAGCAGCAGGTTGGGCTGCTCATGCGCGTATAAGTAGGATGCGCCGGTTTGTGGGGATGCCACGTGGTGATTGCTGATGGAGGCGCATGGACGATACGCTCTAATTGAGGAGTTGAATCCTTTATGTTGCCTTTGTGGGCTGCGACCGAGCTGACACGTAGCAATGGAGAGAATTTTTCAGTTGCTGAGATCTTGGGTGATTAGCACCCCTTCATAGGCTGAATCGAGTCAAAGGACATGTGTCGTAGGTCTATGGCTCAAAGATCTCGGATTTGGTGGAGAGTGATCAGATAGGATGCGCCTGGGATTGGGCGCATGAGGAGACTTAGGCTTGTAACCTTTAGGAGTCACGAACCAGTCTGGGCGTATGGCTTTTGAGGCGCATGCAGGGCTTCAGTAGTGACTTGACTTCTGTCTTTAGGGATCAGAAAAAAGTCTGAGACGCATGGCTTTTGTGGCACATGCAGAGATTTGGGTGCATAGCTGCGGAGGAGCATACGAAATGGTTGGGCGGCCATGTGGCTTGTAACCGCCGGAGAAAAGTAATGATGATGCTGACGTCGGCGACGCTTCGTCTTCTAAAAAAGCTGTCAATTATTCAGTCCTCGGGGGATGTGCTACCAACTCTGTCAGACTTCAGCATTTAATGTTCTTTGACAGGTGATGGACCTTTGAGTGGGCGCATCGATCTGCGTTCTACTAGGTGCATGGGGATGCATGGGGGCGCATCCTCATAAGGCACTTGGTGCTGACGGGCGCATCTGTATGATGCGCGGTCTGACCAGCGCATCCGTTTGCATGATACGTCTTTATTGGCCCGACTGTTACGTTCTTCAAGTGCTTTAAATAGCCGTTTTGACTTAGCTGAATTCGAAGCGTCAGGTTCATCACCATTAATGCAAATTCATTGTACGGGATTCGGAGAGCCAGCCACTTGGCGCATGGATTTGATTTGCCCGGCCTATAAATAGTGGCAAAGAGAGAGTTTGCTTCTCGTTCTCTTACGTCCTCCCGAAATAAATTTGTTTGCTCGATCATATTCTATTGACGAGATGTTTTCGAAGGTGAAAATGCGACACATTGTCTTCATTAATACACTTGAAGGTGACTGCTACATCCAAAAGTCGGAGTTGAGGGCTTCTGAGGCAGGCGGAAGGTGCCTGTTGCATCCAAAGATCGGGATGCTCGAGTCCCGTCTCCGTTATGTTGAAAGAGCCGCAGATCAAAATTGCGGTGCTCCGATCATCTTCTTTGGGCTTTGGGAGAGCTCCTTCTCCTGCTAGAGTGGGTGTCGCCCATTCTGGTTGGGTTGAAAGCTGCTCCTTTAGCCGCGGGTCGATTGCGGTGCTCTCCTCTTCTTTGGTTTGGGGAGCTCTTCCTCCAGCTAGAGGGTTGATTGTCCATCCTCGTTCTGCTCAATAAATGCTTCATTAGTCGAAGCATTTGATGGCGCATATGCTGGATGCGCCTGACTGAAGGGCGGCACATAACTGAGCTGCTGAAGGGATACACATAACTGAGCCGCTGAAGGCTGAAGGGATGCACATAACTGAGCCGCTGAAGGGATGCGTCTGGCTGAGAGCGCATGGCGAGATACGCCAGTTTAAGAGTGTACGGTGGTTGCTGCGCCTGGCTGAGAGCGCATGGCGAGATACGCCTGTTTGAGAGCGCATGGTTGTTGCTGCGCCTGGCTGTAGACTTAGGGTCTTTTCTTTTTGTAGAAGTTCTCCTTTGTACAGCCTTTTTTAGACCTGTAATAGGCTTTTATATGAAATAAAAATCTTCTTTTAATGTCTATGCTTTTGCTGTTTGTTGTGCCAAGTACTTCATCTGAGCTTCCTGGCGCATGTAGTGTTAGGCGCATAGGATTTCTGGTTATGAAATTCCATGCTTCTACAGCAAGGGGGCAACTTACTTTTTTTGACCCGTCCATCCCGAAACACTGAAGTACCCGGTAAATGTACTTCTTTTGGGACAAGTGTAGCATCTTGGACTCTCTCTCTCTCTCGGCTGATCTCTATCCCAAGAATAGTCTTTGTTGCGCCCAAAGCCTTCATAAAGAAGGTCGCGCCCAGTTGGCGCTTCAACTACGCTATCCTAGTGGTATTCTGACCCACTAATAGCATGTCATCAACATAGAGCAATAAAATGATAAAATCATCCTCGACAAAGTACCTCACAAATATACAGTGGTCCGACGTCGTCCGTGCATAACCATGCTCTCCCATAAATGACTCGAACTTCCTGTACCACTGCCTCGGAGCCTGCTTCAGACCATACAAGCTCTTCCTTAACCGGCAGACCAAATGTGACTTGCCCTTCTCACAGAATCTCTCTGGCTGCTCCATGTATAACTCTTCCTCATGATCACCGTAGAGGAATTTTGTCTTCACGTCCATCTGCTCGACCTCCAAGTCGAAACTGGCTGCCGATGCTAGCACCACCCGAATAGACGACTGCTTGACGACAGGCGAAAAGATCTCATCATAATCTACGCCTTTTTGCTGACCGTATCCTTTAACTACCAGCCTCGCTTTGTATCGAGGGCGAGTAGCATCATCCGTCTGCTTCAGTACTCTAAACATCCATCGATTCTTTAAAGCCTTCTTTCCCTTCAGCAACTGCACCAGCTCGTAAGTAGAATTGTCGTGTAAGAAACTCATCTCCTCCTGCATAGCCTGCATCCACTCCTGCCTTTGTTCGTATTCCATAGCCTCTGCAAAACTTTCGGGCTCTCCCCCATTAGTCAGTAGCACATACTCATCCGGTGAGTATCTCGTACATGGTCGACGTTCTCTGTCGCTCCTTCTCAAAGGAGCTACTGGTGCTGATAGTATACCAACAGCCTCCTCCACTTCAGGAACTGCCTCCCCAGCATGCTCATCCTCCTGAGGGATACCCTGACCATCATCAGCAGACTGATGATCAAGGTTGGGAGCAACTCCATGTACTGGCTCATCCATAACTAGATCCTCTGTAATGTCCCCTAGAAACTGCTCGAAGCGAAATGACTCTAACTTAGGCAATTCCTTAGCCTCAGAAGGCGTCTTGAAATCCTGAGTGTTGATCATGGTCTGATCCTCGACGAATACCACGTCCCTGCTTCTGTAGAGCTTTCTACCCACTGTGTCGTAAAGTCTATAGCCAAATGCATCCCGATCGTAGTCGACAAAGACGTACCGCCTCGTCTTCGGCTCATGTTTGGACCTCTCATCCTTTGGTACATGCACGAAGGCCTTAAAACCAAACAATCGCAGGTGATTGTATGACGGCTCTTTGTCGTATCATACTTTGTCAGGCATATCACCCTACAAAGGAGCACTAAGAGATAAATTAATAACATAAGCAGCTGTAAGAAGAGCCTCACCCCAATAACTGCCTGGCAAATTTTCTTCTGACAGCAAACACCGTACCCTCTCTATCAGTTTTATGTTCATGCGCTCTGCTACACCATTGAGCTAAGGTGTCTTTGGCAGAGTATTCTGGTGTCATATCCCTTGCTCTCTACAACAAGCATCAAAGGGATCAATGTATTCGCCGCCGTTGTCGGACCAAACACACAATAACTTCTTGCCCGTCTCTCTTTTAACAGAGGCCTGAAACTCTTTGAAAGTAGGCATCACCTGATCATTAGTCTTTAAGATATAGACCCAAACCTTCCTGGAACAGTCATCAATAAAAGTTACAAAGTAAGATGCACCACCAATAGATTTTACCTTCATAGGACCGTAGACATCCGAGTGAATCAACTCGAGCAACGCCGGCTTCCTTGAAATTGGGTGACTTTGGAAAGATACCATATTTTGCTTTCCAGCTAAGCAGTGCATGCACTTCTCCAACTTTGTAGACTTGAACCCTGGAATCACCTTCCTGTTCACCAAGTAGCTCATCCCTTTCTCGCTGATATGGCCAAGCCGCATGTGCCACATCTCAGTAGACGCTTCAGAAACTGCGTTCACCTCATGTGCGCCATGTGCGCTCCCCTCTATATAGTAGAGACTAAACTTCTTGCTTCCTCTGGCAATCACCATCGAACTACTGAAAAACTTCCACTGACCATTCCTGAAGAGACCGAAGAATCCCTCGCCATCCAACCTTCCAACCGATACCAGGTTGAAACGGATATCAGGGACATGATGAACAACTTTGAGAACAAGAACTGCACCCATCTTCGTCCTCAAATACACATCTCCAATGGCAATCACCTTCGACACATCTCCATTGCCCATCTTCAACACTCTACAGTCACTCACGCCCCGCTCCAGTAGGAGCGATCGTCCTCGCTAAGGCGTGATACCGCACGAGCCTAGATTTTGCTCGTGCAAGGCGGGTTCCATAATGGCCGATTTCAACGGCTGCGACGGGGTCGTTGCACAGAAGTACCAAGCAGAGACATTGAATAATAGCAGCAAAATTTAGAAAGCAAACACAAGTCATTGCAAAACACTCTTTTATTGATATTGAAACAAAGGTTACAATGGGGCGCAAGGCCAAGATTACAAGTCTCTCAAGCTCACTCAAGCTCACTCATCTCACATTATAAGTCACTCAGCTCTCTTTCATCTCTCAATACAAGTCTTGAACCAGCGGAAGCTTCGGAAGGCGTCGTTCATACATTATGTCATGTATAAGTCTTGAATACATGCGGCCGCACGCTTCGAATTGCCAAGGAACTCCGTGCCTCAACGCATCCAAGCGAGCTCCGCGCCACGAGCTTCTACCTGTGCCTGCACATAAAAACTATGTGGGTGTCAGTACTCAAATGTACTGGTGGAATGAGCTCCTCGCCCACCCATACAAAACTAATACGTTAATTTACTTTGTATGTAACATAGTCCCTTTTATGATTGTCTTTCTACTCTTTCCTTAGGATTGGTTTTAGGACAGACGCCTTGGCCTATTTTGTGTCTCAAGACCATTTCGTGCTTGCAACGCAACACCAACTCAAAAACGTTAACCTATCAGGTCGTGCTTGCCTTGCGGCTTAAAATCAGAGACGCAACTACACGATAAGACTCCATTTTCCGTGTGACCGTGCTATAAGTCCTTGTTGAGGCCGTGCCTCGCAACTCAATTAGACTCAATCATATAAACGCCTCGCGGCCCTTGCCGCCTCGCGGCCCTTTGCTACTAAATCATCAATTGACACATCCAACTTGTGAACTAAGTGTCACTCGACCAACTTTGCCTTGCGGCATCTCCTGACTTAAACTCAAGACAACTCAAACCAACTTATGCAACTTATATGCCGACAACTTAAGACTCGATGCCACCTCTCGTGTCGAAGCACGTCGCCTATGTTGTAGCCATTCTTAGGCCCAAACACTTGTGTTCTAACCATACACACATTCAACTAGACTAAATCCAATGGCACACACACGGATTGCCGCTCGTGCCGACCCATCTATATGAATTGGTCACTAACACCACAAGCTATCGTGGACTTATAGCCTTGTTATTCGGCGACCCTTTCATCACAAGTAGCTAGCCCCGAAGAAAGTTCCCGAATAACCCGAGCGGTTCGTCCAGCTACGGCTATACTGTGTTTCCCTCCGGAACTACACGATCCTTCGGCGCCCAGGGTTGTCGCTCGTGGAAACTTTTTTTTGTCGACAAGTTGTCCAATGACCATGCAAGACTCGACACAAACTAACGTCTCACGCAGTCATTCCTCTTCCAATGTTACCATCTCTTTCAAACCAATATCAAGACTTCTATCATTTGAGACCCCTCGACCTACGGTCGCGAGCATTCTTTCCATGTTACCATATCATTTCATTCAACTCATGAATGCCTATTCGATAGTCCTTTCTCCAAAACTCATTAAATCAACCGTATTCATGCCCTAAACACTAAGTCCGTGCATCGTGCCTCAAACCGACTTTGATCTACGCGACGCTATTACCCAAGTCATACTTTATATGACGAGCCTTGAGACCGTAAGACTATGTGGTTATACCCAACCGTAGAACTCGTAGGACCGTGCTTGTTACCACTCTGATAGCCTAACATAACTTAACGGACTTAAACGCATAACGACTAGATGAGCAAAGGCTACGTCAAGCCTCGCATTTACGGAAACGTGCCGCGCATGCGTTCGACTTCTGAACGACCAAGTCATTTGGGTGCCTAGATTCATATCATAAGCCGTGCAACGCAACTTAACTCATGGGGCAAGCCAAGGCTATGCCAAGCCTTGAACGATAGGACCGTACATACTTTATGAAGCATTTATACGGGCAACGCCTATGACTTAGGCTACGTTCATACTTCGCCTACTCAACCAACTTTCCTTCTCCCAAGCCACGGAACGAAGGATCAAGTGTCATTTTTAAAGCACGCCGTGCACCAACTCTAAGCCGACCGTTGGACCTTTCCATATTCTAACTCAATTCGACCTGTCGGGATTATTCCCTTTAGCTATGTAAATTCGTCTCTTTTATTATCAAGCCTACTTGTGAAAGTTGAAAACATGCAATTTATTATGTGAAGATTAAGATGAGGCAAGTTCACCGAAACTATCCTACCAGAGCGAGCGGTCGTCTCGACCGAGCGATGTCTTCGAGCAGCCGTTGCAAGGCTAAGTCCGAACGCCGTCGGCGTTTCGATTCCTCCAATTAACTGAGCGGGACGGGGCACTACATCATACACCACTCAGAAAAAATTTTGACCTCGAAACTAACTGAGTACACTTATCGACTTATAACTCGACTCAACATCCTACGTTTCTCGTACACATTTCTCCTATGCATTTCTCAAATCCGAGCCAGGCTCGTGCTACCCTCAATCCGTTCTTCAAAACTCACGATCTCAAAATCATCGACACTTTTTTGTTCCCCAAGTCTCACTTGAATTCAACGTATCACTTAGTATGGATCGTGCACACATTCCAGGCGTCCCTGAAATACATGTATTTCAACCAAGCCTTATGATAGTGAATCCAATTCCACCTATCGATCCATCCACTCAATCCTGAAAATCAATCCTACCGATGCTAACTCCCGCAACATGGACATCTCGCCTAGCCGCTAGACAATCTCTTTAGGCTAAAGTCAATTGTCAGTATTGGAATCACAGTTCCCAAACAACGATATCAATATTGACCCCATCCTAAGGTCAAACCAAGTTGATAGTACAGGGTTTTCTACCCAAGCTCGCATCACTCCGATTTCTAAACATCGAGCATCGATTTCCTACACACATCCCAATATTTCGTCACACGGGGTCCGAGTCGTTCAGCAAAGCCATCCTATTATAAGTTCATTCAACCAATTTCACGACGTATCAAAATCGCTCATTCAATAAGTCATCTTGTATAGTCTGTCCCTTCAAACACGTTCGACATAATTTGCCTATCAATCCTTCCAAGTCAAGCACGCTACGACATAATTTATCGCTAAACCATAATTCACATTTTATACTCCCTAAGTCATTCATCCCAATTCACGTAATCGATCACAAGGTCGTCCGACTTAACAATATGTTGCGCCTCGATCTCATGCGAGTCAGATTATCCACGGTGGGCACGAATCACCATGCACGCTCCCGCGAGATAATCATTCTCATCGGGACGTAACTCTTGTTTTGTGTCTAGACTAATTCATTCTTGATGCACGGATTGGACCTACTCAATCCTCAAGTTTCATTCATTCATCAATCGTAAGTCCTAACATCCTCGAATTTTCCTTCGTATCAAACCGACAAGTCGAGACAATCAACGTTGTTGCGTCCTGATTTTTCGAGTTTGATCATTTCCGCGACATGAATCACCATGTCAGTGCTCACGTAGAACGATCGCCCCAAATCCGATGCAACACATGTGCGATACTAGAGTTGTGCTCGTGCAAGACAAGAATATCGATGCTGTGGTTATCCGCGTAACCCTCAAGACACAATCATTTTCATCCAACATTCATCTCAATCAAAATCCTAAGTATAACACCAAACCGAACAATAACACTTGCACGATCGTCATCCGCCGAGTCAGAGTACCCCCGAGTTATAGCATATCGATCTTTGATACGCCTCAATACCATCGACGATATGCGTAACCTGACGATCTTCCTTTGCAACCAATTTCGAGTCATGCGAATGATGCTATCATCCGACTGGATAATCTCTTCGACATTCGATCGAC
Organism: Iris pallida; assembly: GCA_029216955.1. Classification (NCBI taxonomy): domain Eukaryota; kingdom Viridiplantae; phylum Streptophyta; class Magnoliopsida; order Asparagales; family Iridaceae; genus Iris; species Iris pallida. The sequence continues at coordinate 183,189 of JANAVB010023599.1, forward strand.
ATTCCTGAGGCTATCGCATACACCACTCAGCAATGAAGTCATTCAACAAATCCTCAACTTATCATTCGATTCACAAATCGACTTCTTCAAATTTTTCTGTTCGAACCATTTTTCAATTTCCAAGCACGTTCATCTATATCGCACTGACGTTATCGTCGCTCGATAGCACCCCTATCGATAGTCATCTCACTTTACTCAATCGAGTTCAACTCATTCTTGCTCGACACTATTCAATTCCTGCACTCGACTTTTCTAAGGTCGACACACTTTGGTGTATATGCCCAGTCCGACTTAGCCAACCGTGCTTACGCAAACCATCTTTTTGTTTTATCAAAAACTGTTCTCCTAAGTTTTGCAAAATATATAGACTTATTGTATGGACATCCCGTGGGACATTTGAGAGAGAGCGCACCAACGATAACAACTTACAAAAGCAACAGAGTTTTACAGAAACATCGAAGTTAAAGAATTCAATCGATAGTCCAAGGACGTAAAGCCTTGCTCCGATACCATTATGTCACGCCATGCTCCCGTAGGAGCGATCGTCCTCGCTAAGGAGTGATGCCGCACGAGCCTAGATTTCACTCGTATAAGGCGGGTTCCATAACGGCCGATTTCAGCGGCTGCGACGGGGTCGTCGCACAGAAGTCCCAAGCAGAGACATTGAATGATAGCAGCAAAATTTAGAAAGCAAACACAAGTCATTACAAAACACTCTTTTATTGATATTGAAACAAAGGTTACAGTGGGGCGCAAGGCCAAGATTACAAGTCTCTCAAGCTCATTCAAGCTCACTCATCTCACATTACAAGTCACTCAGCTCTCTCTCATCTCTCAATACAAGTCTTAAACCAGCGAAAGCTTCGGAAGACGATGTCCATACATTATGTCCTGTATAAGTCTTGAATACATGCGGCCGCACGCTTCGAATTGCCAAGGAACAACGTGCCTCGACGCATTCAAGCGAGCTCTGCGCCACGAGCTTCTACCTGTACCTGCACATGAAAACTATATGGGTGTCAGTACTCAAATGTACTGGTGGAATGAGCTCTGCGCCCACCCATACAAAACCAATACGTTAATTTACTTTGTGTGTAACATAGTCCCTTTTATGATTGTCTTTCTACTCTTTTCTTAGGATTGGTTTTAGGACAGACGCCTTGGCCTATTTTGTGTCTCAAGACCATTTCGTGCTTGCAATACAACACCAACTCAAAAATATTAACCTATCAGGTTGTGCTTGCCTTGCGGCTTAAAATCAGAGACGCAACTATGCGATAAGACTCCATTTCCCGTGTGACCGTGCTATAAGTCCTTGTTGAGGCCGCGCCTCGCAACTCAATGAGACTCAATCATATTGCCGCCTCGCGGCCCTTTGCTACTAAATCATCAATTGACCCATCCAACTTGTGAACTAAGTGTCACTCGACCAACTTTGCCTTGCGGTATCTCCTGACTTAAACTCAAGACAACTCAAACCAACTTATGCAACTTATATGCCGACAACTTAAGACTCGACGCCACCTCTCGTGCCGAAGCACGTCGCCTATGTTGTAGCCATTCTTAGGCCCAAACACTTGTGTTCCAACCATACACACATTCAACTAGACTAAATCCAAAGGCACACACGCAGATTGCCGCTCGTGCCGACCCATCTATATGAATTGGTCACTAACACCACAAGCTATCGTGGACTTATAGCCTTGTTATTCGGCGACCCTTTCATCGCAAGTAGCTAGCCCCGAAGAAATTTCCCGAATAACCCGAGCGGTTCGTCCAGCTACGGCTATACCGTATTTTCCTCCGGAACGACGCAGTCCCTCGGCGCCCAGGGTTGCCGCTCGTAGAAACTTTTCTTGTCGACAAGTTGTCCAATGACCATGCAAGACTCGACACAAACTGACGTCTCACACAGTCATTCCTCTTCCAATGTTACCATCTCTTTCAAACCAATATCAAGACTTCTATCATTTGAGATCCCTCGACGACCCACGGTCGCGAGCATTATTTTCATGTTACCATATCATTTCATTCAACTCATGAATGCCTATTCGATAGTCCTTTCTCCAAAACTCATTAAAACAACCGTGGTTCATGCCCTAAACACTAAGTTCGTGCATCGTGCCTCAAACCGACTTCGATCTATGCGACGCTATCGCCCAAGTCATACTTTATATGACGGGCCTTGAGACCGTAAGACTATATGGTTATACCCAACCATAGAACTCGTAGAACCGTGCTTGCTACCACTCCGATAGCCTAACATAACTTGTCGAACTTAAACGCACAACGACTCGACGAGCAAAGGCTGCGTCAAGCCTCGTATTTGTGGAAACGTGCCGCGCATGCGTTCGACTTCTGAACGACCAAGTTATTTGGGTGCCTAGACTCATATCATAAGCCGTGCAACGCAACTTAACTCATAGGGCAAGCCAAGGCTACGCCAAGCCTTAGACGATAGGACCGTGCATGCTTTATAAAGCATTTATGCGGGCAACGCCTATGACTTAGGCTACGTTCATACTTCGCCTACTCAACCAACTTTCCTTCTCCCAAGCCACGGGACGAAGGATCGAGTGTCATTTTCAAAGCACGTCGTGCACCAACTCTAAGCCGACCGTTGGACCTTTCCATATTCTAACTTAATTCGACCTGTCGGGATTATTCTCTTTAGCTATATGAATTCGTCTCTTTTATTATCAAGCCTACTTGTGCAAGTTAAAAATATACGATTTATTATGTGAAGGCTAAGATGAGGCAAGTTCACCGAAACTATCCCACCTGAGCGAGCGGTCGCCTCGACCGAGCGATGTCTTCGAGCAGCCGTTGCAAGGCTAAGTCCGAACGCCGTCGGCCTTTCGATTCCTCCGATTAACTGAGCGGGATGGGGCACTATAGTCACCTATCGTATAAGTGGCAAATAGTGTCCTGTTGTGAGATACGTGCATTGAAGCCTATGAGTCCACCAACCAAGAATTGTCATCGCAGGCGAGGTTTGTAATAACCTCATCACATATCGCCTTCATGTATCGAAGCCATCGCTGTAGTGTTCTCATCTTGCTTTCCCTTGTCGCCCTTCTTCTTTCTCTTCCAAGCAAAACAGTTCCGCTTGATATGGCCCTTCTTGCCACAATGGTAACACTCCGAGATCTCGTACCGACCCTTGGACTGCCCCTTGCTCTTGTCTCTGCCACCACTTGGACCCCTACTTTTGCCCTTTTTGCGGCTCTCGGAAACTAGTGGATCTGAGTGGTAGGATATAGATGAAGTGCCCTGAGAACGTCTCCGCATCTCTTCATTCAGCACCCCGTTCTTGGCAAACTCCAGACTGACCACGACTTCTGGAGCAGAAGCGATCATAGATACTCGTACGGTCTCCCACGAGTCTGGCAATGTACACATCAGCCATAGTCCCTGAACCTCGTCGTCGAACTTGACTCCCATCGAAGATAGCTGGTCAACCACACCTTGAAAATCACTCAAGTGATCCGTAATAGACGCTACATCTTTGTTCCACTACCAACACTACGTTTGTTCACCATCCAATAAAAAAATTACACGTCTCAAATTCATTTAATATAAACTACTTTAAAAATTAATTTTATAAACATTTAATATTAATTCTTTATTGAAACGGTGGCTCATCGGCCCATTTTTTAAGGTTTTTTTCTAAAGGCACCATACTTTTTACTTGGGGACAGCCCAAAAATGTTCAAAAAAATTATAAGTTTGCCACCCATTTTTTTACTTGGAGACAACCCAATTTTTTCTAGCAAGTGGGACTGCCAACTTAGTGGCAGTCCTAGGACTGCCAGCAAGTTGGCAGTCCTCACATAAAGGAGGACTGCCACCTTGTTGGCAGTCCTAACATAAAGGTGGACTGCCAACTTAGCTGCAGTCCGCGTCGACGAAGACACCCTCGCTCGCCAGCGAAGCCCTTCGTCAGTACGAGCTTGGCCTGAAGCTCCTCCCGCGCGGTCACGCCAAACGCGCACTCTTCTACGGCAATCGCACGGCGTGCCTCCTCTCCCTCCGCCCCGTCGACCACGATGCCGTCGCCGCCGAGTGCTCGCTCGCCCTCCACTCCCAGCCCCGCTTCCCCTGTGCCCTCCTCCGCCGTGCCCGCGCCCTCGACGCCCTCCGCCGCCCCGACCTCGCCCTCCAGGACGTCCGCTCCCTCCTCTCCTTCGACCCCGACAACTCGGACGCCCTCCTCCTCCTCTGCAAGCTCCAGCAGGAGATCCCCTCCATCGTCCCCGCTGCCCCTGCCGTCCCTAATCAAAATCACTTCCACAGCAGGCCTTCCCTCACCGCGCTTGGCGTCTCCGCCGTCCGCTCGCCCCCCTCCCTCTAGGGGTGAGCATTATTCGGTTTTGGACCAAAAACCGAACCGAACCAAACCGAATAAGAGGTTCGGTTCGGTTTTAAAAAAATTCGGTTCGGTTTTAAAAAAATTCGGTTCAGATTCGGTTTTGAAAATACTAAATCTTCTTATTCGGTTTTGGGTTTCGGTTTCGATCCAAAACCGAAAACCGAATAAGAAATTTTAATTACTATATATATATATATATATATATATATATATATATATATATATATTTTATGTGTATATGTGTGTGTGTGTGTATGTATATATAAGTATTAATATATATTGTTATATACTAAATATATATAGGTATATACTATAGGTATATAATAAATATGTCTAGGTATATTTAGTTACTATATATATTAACAAAAAAATTCAAAAAAACCAAAACAAATGAATAAACCGAAAACCGAACTGATTTAATTCGGTTCGGTTTGATTCGGTTTTGGGCCAATTCGGTTCGGTTTCGGTTTTGCTTATTCGGTTTCGGTCCAATTCGATTTTTGGGTTATTCGGTTCGGTTTAAACCGAATTAACCGAATGCTCACCCCTACCTCCCTCTGCTCTAATTTTTTAGGCTGCCTCCAAGCAAATTATGGGTGCCCTCCAGCAAAAAATTCACTTGCTTTGACTGCTCCCAAATAAGGGCTGCCCCAAGTAAACTTGGTGGTGCCCTTAGAAAAAAAAAAGAAATTTTGAGTGGCACCCCACTTTATTTTACCAATTTCAAGGTGCACCCCACAAGTTTCCAATAATGTACAACACCCCCCATATTACACGGTTTCCGTTCAAAGTTAACAGTTGACCGATATTAGACATAAATTAGGACCAAACTGCCCCTCACGTGTTGAGAGCAATGACGTAAAAAGGAAAAACCCTAAACTACCCTTTATTCTCTAAACGACCCCCCTCTTCCCTTCAGAATTCCAATCGCTCTCTCTCTCTCTCTCTCTCTTCTACTCCCTCTTCTCTCTCGTCGACTATTCACCGTCACCGTTCGTCGACTTTTCACCCTCACCGTACTCCGACGTACAAACCGCTCTCTCTCTTTTATCCCTTTTTCCTCCTTTTTTGACCATTTTTTGATCCATGCTCGATTTTTTTCCCTTTCGATCAGATTTTTGTAAGTTGAAGGTTTCCTCAAAATTCCATGGCGAACCAGATACCCAGGTAAGAAATTATTTAAATTTTCCTAAAGTGAATGAAAATTGTACACTGAAACTGAAAGTTTTTGGGTTTTCCTAAAATTATTTAATTTTTCCTTTCGTTTAGATATAATTTAGGTTTCGTTTTTAGGGTTTTCCCCTAAATTTGTACACTAAAACTTTTAGGGTTTCCTTTAATGTACGTAACATATCATTTTTAGGTTTTTTTTTAGGGATTTTCCTAAAATTGTACACTGCAATTAGTTGGTTTCCCTTTTTAGGGTATGTTTCCCTACATTTTTAGGGTTTGCTTCCCTTTAATGCACTTTTAGGGTTTGTTTCCCTTTAATGCACTCTGATACAATTGTATGATATTGTACTGTTCAATTGTATGATATTGTATTGTTCAATTGTATGATATTGCACTCTGATACAATTGTATGATATTATACTTTTAGGGTTTGTTTCCCTTTAATGCACCCTTTAATGCATTTTTAGAGTTTGTTTCCCTTTAATGCACTTTTAGGGTTTGTCTTCCTTTTTAGGGTTCAACATGTGATATTAGTTGATAATGCACTCTGATATTTGTATGATATTTGTATGATATTTGCTCTTATGTACAATTCATCTTATATACAATTCATATGGTACAATTCATATGCTATTATATGAAATTCATATGCTATTGTATGATATTATGTTCAATTGCTCTTATGTACAATTCATATGCTATTGTATGATATTATGTTCAATTGCTCTTATGTCTATTACTATTTGTATGCTATTGTATGAAATTGTAGGCTATTTTAAGGGTAGTTATGTTCAATTGCTATTATGTGCCATTGTATGCTATTATAGGCCATTTTAAGGGTAGTTGTACTGTTATACAGGAAGTACATGCTTAGGGTCCATTTTAAAGGTAGTTCAATTGTTGTTGAAGTGGACCCAGACTTTATAAGTCTGCTGGATATACCTTATACAGTTGAAAGTAATCACTTGGAGGGAGTTTACAAGTACTACTGGATTGATCAGTTGAAGAATGGGGAAACAGTGGAGCTCCTCACTGAAAGAGGAGGAAACAAGAAGATACCAAGGACACCAAGACCACCAAAAGAGCCAAGACCTGCAAAGATTCCAATGAGTAGCAACACTGTTTACAAGAGGCCAAAGGTTTCAAGAGGCCAAAGGAAGAAGGCACCACAACAATCAGGTGATTCAACACTACAAGAAGCTCCAGTGGCAGAAGACATTATAGGATGTCATGCCTTCTTGTGAAGTTAGCATTTTGTTAAGTTAGCATTTTGTGAAGCAGCAGAAGCAATAGACATTTTGTGAAGTTAACATTTTGTAAAGAGGAATATCATAGCAGTAGACTAATGTAATCTGCAGTATGGACTCAAAACATTTTGTGAAGTTGACATTATGTGAAGTGAAGTAAACTAATGTGTAGTATGGACTCAAAACATTTTGTAATCTGCAGTATGAACTGAACTGAACTTACTAATGTGACATTTTGTAATCTTACATTTTGTGAAGTTTCTTATGTGAAGTGAACTTACATATGTTAAGTATTCTGGATAGCATTTTGGTGTGAAGTGAACTTTATGTGAAGTAATCTGCAGTATGCACTAATGTGAAGTTTCTTATGTGAAGTAAAATTATATTTTGTAATCTTACATTTTGCGAAGTTTCTTATGTGAAGTTTCTTATGTGAAGTGAACTTACATATGTGAAGTGAACTTTATTATGTGAAGTGAACTTACATTTTGTAATCTTACATTTTGTGAAGTTTCTTATGTGAAGTGAACTTATATATGTGAAGTATTCTGGATAGCATTTTGTGAAGTTCATTTTGTGAAGTTTTGTAATCTGACATTTTGTTCAATTCACAAGAAGTATTCTGGATAGCATTTTGGTTCAATTGTTCAATGAGGACCTGTACACTTCATAGCATTTTTGTTCAATTGTTCAATTCACCTGTACACTGCATAGCATTTTTGTTCAATTCACAAGATAGGCTGTTCTGCAGCATTTTTGTCAATTTTAACTTTTTATAGCAAAATACAAGATTCCATATAGTCAATCAATCAATAAATATGTTTTGAATCAATTTGAACTGGAATTTCAGAGCAAAATACAAGATTTGAGCTGGAATAAATATGTTTTGAATCAATTTGAACTGCAAAATACAATATTTCATAGCAAAATACAACATTTCAGATTACAACTTCACATAGCAAATTTTCTTCCAAAATTTCTACATAACTCTTCTAAAGTAGTGTTCACTACAATTTGAACTGGAATTTCAGAGTTAGTGTCAATAGCCGTAGCCTCATTCAACCATTGGAATGTATTGTTGCACTTCATGCATTACAAGAATCTTCTACCCTTGCTGTGACTCTTTGACATTAAGATAACTTTCCTTCCTCCACAGTTTGGACTAGGGCAAGTGGTTTCTTGCCAAGGACAATTTTGTTGGCCCATTCCACGGTCACACCCGATTTCGATAATCAACATATACTTTAGTCAATACACAAAATATAGAAAATGCTGCTAACTATTTCAGGATGCATGAAATCATATTCAACGGACGATGTACTGCATAGATCAAAGCGTCAAAGTCATCAAAATCTTCTGAAGACTCTTTTCTACTTTTATTCTGTATTTTACATTTTATTGAGTCTAGGAATTACTTTGTGAAATCAATTATGGTCATGCTGGCTTAGGGTTAAAATTGTCCTCCTTTCTAGAATCCTATTTTTACCCTTTCCTATTTTCGGTTACAAATATTTCAAAAACATATTTCGAAAATATTCTTTTTAAATGATTTTACAAATAACCAAAAAAACCAGTTTGAAAACTGTTTTTACAAAAGATTTTTAAAAATATCTCCTGACAGAACTCCCAGCCGAGTTCGGCCCGAGTTCGGTCCGAACTCTGACCGAGTTCGGTCAGTTTGTATTCAAACTTCAGTTGCCTCCAAATCTGCGAGCAACGTCTATTTTGCGAGATATTTGCACCCGAACTCTGTCCGAGTTCTGCCCGAGTTCGGTTGGTGAAAACACCTATAAATAGAGAAGAACTTTTCACTTCAAATCATCAATTCATTCTTCATCTTCTCTTCTCTACTATTCAAGTGTTTTCTAAACGATCTAAGATTTTCAAATCTCACCTACACATCTCTTAGCCAAAAGCCAGTACTATCAGAGTTGATTTAGAGTCTTTTGGTTACTCAAGAGTTGTAAGAGGTCGTTCAAGTTTCAACAACTTTTCTGTTGTGGAGCCGGTCGTGCGCTCGCCTCCAAGCACGGTGTTGTGAAGCCGGTCGTGCGCTTGTCACCAAGCACGGTGTTGTAAGAGATTGCAAGCTCTCAGTTAAAGCTTGTGCCATAGTGGATTAACATCGAGCAAGAGTACTCGAGACTGGATTAGTCCTCTCAGAGGGATACCAGTATACATCGCTGTGTCACTGAGTTTGATTCTCCTATCTTTATTTACTGTCTCTTACATATCTGCCATAGTTTAATTTTTTAATTGGTGATTATATTTCCGCTGCACACACGCACTCTATTCACCCCCCCTCTAGAGGTGCTCAACGATCCTACAATTGGTATCAGAGCAGGTTATATTCTTATATAACATACCCTAGAGAGTATATATATGGCAGCCGTGAAATCTATATTCAACGGTGAAGGGCAATCCACAAATAGACCTCCCCTATTTGATGGAACAAATTACACTTACTGGAAAACACGTATGACTTTCTTCCTTAAGTCTCTAGATTTTGATCTTTGGTCAATAGTCATTGATGGGTATAAGAAACCACCACCTACAGTGGTTGAAGGTATTCTTATGGAAAAGCCGCATGACAAGTACACCGATGCTGAAAAAGCAAAGGCTAGTCTTGATGCTCGGGCCATCAATGCACTATTCTGTGCAATTGACAAAACCGAGTTCAACAGAGTTTCAACCTGCAAGACGTCTCACGAAATTTGGAAACTTCTTGAGGTAACCCATGAAGGGACTTCCCAAGTGAAAGAATCCAAAATTAGTAGACTGACTCAGGAATATGAATCTTTTAAGATGAAACCCGGTGAGTCAATTACACAGATATTTACTCGTTTCCTTGATATAACTAATCCTCTGCAATCTCTTGGTAAAGATTATAGCAATCACGAGAAGATTAGAAAGGTGCTGCGGGCTCTAACAAAGAATTGGAATCCAAAGGCCACAGCAATTATTGAAGGAAACGACCTCACCACAATGTCGTTGGAAACTTTGATGGGCAAGCTCATGACCCATGAACTCGACTTGCAAGATTTTGAAGAAGCAACACCAAAGGAGAAAACCATTGCCTTCAAAGCTCATGCAAGAAAGCCGACATACAATAATTCCGATGAAGAATCCTCAAGTGGTGATGAACAAGCCCTACTTGTGAAAAACTTCAGAAAGTACCTAAAGTTTACAAGCAGAAAGAAGAAAGACGTCCAAGAAAGCAATAAAGATGAAACCATATGCTTTGGATGTAAGAAATCAGGGCACATGAAGAAGGACTGTCCAGCTACCAAGAAGAGCAGTCCATATGACAGATCAAGATCAAACAGAAAAGCTACAACTGGTCGAAAGTATGCCAACACAAGTATCTGGCATGAAAGCGACGCCAGTGATTCTAAAGAAGAGAATAGACCCTACGGAAATGCAAATGTCTGTCTTATGGCATTTGACAAGGTATCTTCAAACCCTCTATATGATGATTTTACTTTCGATGAATTAGAAAATGCCTTTAGCGATTTACTTGAAGAACACAAAAATGTGCTTGACAAGTATAAGCAATCTCGAAAAGAGATTAAGGCATACACAACCGAGTTAGCTAGACTGTCCAATCTTATTCAAGATATTAAAGAGACGTCTACTACCGGTAACACGGAAGAGATAGCCAAACTCAAGGTAGACTATCATGAGGCTATCCTCACTATTCAAAAGAAAGAAAGAGATTATGGTAAGATGCAAAAACTGTATGACACAGAGAAGAGGATGCACTTAGTAACAGAACAGAGACTCTCAGTTATGACTGCTAAATATGAAGAGTCTATTGCGATTTCTAAAAAGTTAGAAATCAAGTTAGGCAAACAGGAAATGCCTGTGACACAGCCTAATTTTAGTTCTAATGCAAAGCATACACCTAAGAGGACTAAAAACAAGAAAGCACAGAAGAAACACGATTATCATCATGCTTTCACTTATAGGTTCTCCAAGAAACCAAACAAGCATGTGAACACAGTTTCAACCACATCTGGTTCTAAACTGACTTGCACTTATTGTGGTACACACGGACACATATCACAGTATTGTCTAGCAAGAAAGCTTGTTGATAATCATACTTTAGTCTGGAGACCTAAAGCTAATCAGCATGGACCCTTCAGAAAATGGGTACCAAAGGATTCATCTACTTGTTTTGTAGGTGGACCCTCAACCCTCTCATGCTAGAAGCAAATGGATCCTCGATAGCGGATGTTCGCGACATATGACTGGTGATGCATCTTTATTCGCTACGCTATCGATGAAGAAAGAAGGATACGTCTCCTTCGGAAATAACTTGAGAGGTGATATTATAGGTAATGGTACTGTAGGTATTTCTCCTTATCCAATAATAAAGGATGTTTGTCTAGTAACTGAATTGAAACATAACCTATTGAGCATAAGTCATTTGGCAGATAATGGTTATGGTATCAATTTCGTGAAAGATAAATATACCATATATGATATGTCATCTGGTGATCCCGTATATAAAGGGATTAGAGAAGACAATATTTATGTTTTCTTTTTGGAGAATACTAATAATGCAGGAAGGTGCCTAGTAGCCAATCAAGATGAAAGCTGGCTATGGCACATGAGACTAGGACATGCAAACATGGATACTATCTCACGTCTGAACACAAAGAAGTTGGTAAAAGGACTCCCAGAAATTCCATTCAAGAGAGACATGGTATGTGCTGACTGTGAAAAGAACAAAGCACATAGATCTTCTTTTAAATCCATCAACGCTGTAAGTACTTCGAGACCTTTGCAGTTGATTCATATGGATTTATTTGGTCCAAGTAGAGTCGCTAGTCTTGGCGGTAAACTCTATGCTTTTGTCATTGTTGATGATTTCTCTCGTTTTATATGGGTTTACTTTTTATCAAACAAAAGTGATGCTATTTTTGAATTTCAGATATTTTGTAAAAAGGTACAAAATGAAAAAGGCTTCATGATTACTCGTATCCGAAGTGATCATGGTGGCGAATTCGAAAATTCTGATTTCAAAAAGTTTTGTGATGATAGCGGATATTACCACGAATTTTCTTGTCCTATAACTCCCCAACAGAATGGTGTTGTGGAGCGGAAGAACCGTACTCTAAGCGAAATGGCTAGAGTCATGCTTAATCAGCATAATCTTCCTAAATATTTTTGGGCAGAAGCTGTTAGTACAGCCTGTCATATTTTAAATAGGGTGTTAATTCGACCTATCTCGAAGAAAACACCATATGAGCTTTGGTTTGGAAGAATTCCAAACATTTCTTATTTTAAAGTTTTTGGTTGTCGCTGTTTCATCCTGAACACCAAGGATAACTTGGGTAAGTTCGACTCCAAAGCAGATGACGGGATATTTCTCGGATATGCTGCTAAGAGTAAGGGATATAGAATTTTTAATAAAAGATCTTTGATTGTTGAAGAAAGTATTAATGTTACCTTTGATGAGTTGAATAGTCATAGATCTAGCGACAGTGATGATGAAGATGCACCTACAAAGACAAAGAATAGTTCTGAGAAAGATCCTACCCAAGAGGCAAGAACTGATAAAAGTTCCGAAGATGCGGGAACTGAGAAGAGCCTTGTGAAAGGTATGGCCCAAAGATTCGAATCATTGAGATTCAAACCAGATCATCCAGAAACTCTCATAATAGGTGATATATCCAAAGGTGTAAGTACTCGTTCATCTCTTAGAGATTCTGAAGTAGCAGCTAATGTAGCATTTATTTCATAAATAGAACCTAAGAATGTTGATGAGGCTTTTTCTGATGAATTTTGGATTTCTGCCATGCAAGAGGAACTTAATCAATTTGAGAGAAACCAAGTTTGAGAACTTGTTCCTAAACCTATTGGTCAATCGATAATTGGTACCAAATGGGTGTTCCGAAATAAACTTAGTGAAGATGGACAAGTTCTACGCAACAAAGCACGTCTAGTTGCACAAGGTTATAATCAAGAAGAAGGAATTGATTATGATGAGACCTATGCTCCTGTTGCTAGACTAGAAGCCGTCCGCATGTTTTGCGCTTTTGCTTGTTTTAATGATTTCAAACTTTTTCAAATGGACGTGAAAAGCGCATTTTTAAATGGTTATTTGAAAGAAGAGGTTTTCGTGAAACAACCCCCTGGTTTTGAAGATTTTCAAAAACCTGATCATGTTTTCAAGCTTAAGAAAGCACTTTATGGACTCAAACAAGCACCTCGTGCTTGGTATGAACGCCTAAGCGCCTTCTTACTTGAAAATGGTTTTTCAAAAGGCAAGATTGATACTACTCTTTTTATTAAATCCATGAATAATGATATACTTCTAGTGCAAATTTATGTAGATGACATTATCTTTGGTTCTACTAATGAACAACTCTGTCAAGAATTTGCCAAGTGTATGCAGAGTGAATTTGAGATTAGCATGATGGGAGAGCTGAACTTCTTCCTAGGATTGCAAATCAAACAACACTCGAACGGAACATTCATCAACCAAGCCAAGTACACGAAGGACATACTGAAGAAGTACGACTTCGAGAATGTAAAGCCAATTGGGACTCCTATGGCTACATCTACAAAGCTTGATGCTGATGAAAGTGGCAAACCTGTTGATCAGCGTAAGTATCGAGGTATGATTGGTAGTTTATTATATTTAACTGCTAGTCGCCCTGATATTATGTTTAGTGTTTGCATATGTGCACGATATCAGGCAAACCCTAAGGAATCACATCTTAGTGCCGTTAAGCGTATCTTTCGATACCTTAAAGGAACTTCTACAGTTGGCTTATGGTATCCCAAAACCAAATTCTTTGACCTTATAGGTTACTCGGATGCGGATTTTGCTGGATGCAAAGTGGACCGTAAAAGTACCAGTGGCACATGTCATTTCTTAGGAAAGGCCTTAGTCTCTTGGTTTAGCAAGAAACAAAATTCAGTAGCATTATCAACAACTGAGGCTGAGTATATCGCCGCAGGACGTTGTTGTGCTCAAATTTTATGGATGAAGCAAACCTTAGAGGACTACAATCTGCACTATACAAATGTTCCTATTTATTGTGATAACACTAGTACAATTAATTTGACTAAGAACCCTATCTGTCATTCACGCACAAAGCACATAGAAGTTAGACATCATTTTTTACGTGATCATCAACAACACGGGGATATTTGCTTAGAATTTATTGATACTGAACATCAACTAGCTGATATTTTCACTAAACCATTGGCTGAAGACCGTTTTAACATCTTGAGGCGTGAGCTCGGCATTCTTGAATTCTCGGATTCTTAAAACATATGGTAATTAAAACTGCATTTATAACTTGACAATTTATTATTTAATGAAAATTATTTTTGGGGACAAACTTACAAAGGGTATGTCCGTCACCACGGCTACGGTCGAAGCGAAGCGGTACTTAAGAGTTCCCCGGTGAACCACCGTTAGCTGGGACAACCCCTATAGTTAACCCAAAAATAATAGCAGTTATTTAATAAACTAGTCAAATGTTACTTTTTACAGTCTTTATTTACCTGACTGCTTTGACTGTCTCGGGAATGCAAGTGGCCGAACTCGGCCCGAACTCTGACCGAGTTCGGACCGAATTCGGACCGAGTTCGGTCGGCGCTGTGATGGTTCCAGAACCGAACAGCCGGCCCTAGCACCTATTTATTTCATCCTTTCTTCCACTTTTTCTCCACACCAAAACGTGGAATACTTCCATCTCCTACTAGAAATCCTTCCTCCTCCTTCTTTGCAAGGAATCGACAAGTTCAAGTGGGTGATCTTCTTCCTCATGGCTCCGAAACGTCAACGAGGAAATTCTTCTCAAGGTGCTTCCTCCTCATCCGACTACACTCCGGCAAGTCTCTTCAGTCCAGCCAAACCTAGAGATCCCGAGGAATATGATAGCACTTTGTTTCCCGACAAAGACTTCTCCGATCTCTGGTTTGATTCTTTCTCTCTTCGTCGTATTTGTGCTGGAGCCTTCGTCAATTTTACAACTTTCTTTGAATATGCTCATGTTTTTGATCAACTTGGATTCCGTGACTTTTTCGAGGTCCAAGATAGCATTTACGACAATGCAGTCCGTATGTTTTACTGCAATTTGCAAGTAAAACAAAACGGGAATTTCTATTCCTGTATTGCTGGACAGGAACTAGAATTTAGCGCCACCGATATCAGTGAATATTTTCACATTCCTGATCTTGGTGATGCACTTGTTGACATCCACCATGTTCAATTCCCTGCCGATGTCACTTTAGCTTCCTTTAGGGAATTGATTTGTCACCCTACTCCTCCTCCCCGGAGAATCTTTTCTAGACATCTAAACCAAACTTTTTACGAGCTTCATCGTATGATTTTCTCGGCCCTTCTTCCAAAGAAAGGCTCTACCGATGAAGTTACATTTTTGGAACTTTCTGCTCTTTATCATATTCATTTTGGAATTCCTTTCTCCGTTCCAAAAACCATGATGTCTTGGATGCTCAGCTGCAAGAATGCAGGTAGGAACTTAGTCTTTCCTATGCACCTTGCTAGTATTTTTTGACTTTTTGAGATTGATCTTGAAACGTGTGCCATTTCTTCTCCACCTGTTGAGTTGACCCGCTCTCGTCGGTTTCCTCAACCTCCTGGTGCTGCTCCTGCTGTCCCAGCTGCTGATGCTGAGGCCCCTCCAGCTGATGCTCATCCTGCCCCGGCCCCTGCCCCAGGACTTGATCAGGCATTCTACCAGCGTTTTGATGATTTCGTTGTCGTTTCCACGCAACGTTATCAGGACTCCGAGTTCAGGCACATTTCTCAGGCCCAGGTGCTGAGAAACAGTATTGCCGATCTCCACTATAGCCTGGTTCAGGATCCAGTCCGTCCACTCACTATCCTTCCACACCCGGTTTTCCCTGGTCCTCGTTTTACTGATGAGGTCACTTTTCAGTATTTCGATCCGACCACTGCCTATTTCCCTCATGATCCTCCCGGTGCGGACGACCCAGCGTTGTGATATGGATTCAGCCATGGGATAGTGGATTTAGTTTTGATTTAGTTGATGCAGTTTATGTAGTAGTTTTATTTTTTTCTGTCTAAACTGTTTCAGTTAGACTTTATCCGTTGTACTTTTTGGATCATTAATGGAACCTCTATGATATTTCAGTTTATTATAGTTCATTTTTTTTCCAGTTGTCTATGCTGTGATTACTTCTTTTTACTTCACTTTGTCGTGTTTATTCTATTGTTGGCTTCATGATTTACGGGGGAGCCTATTCATTTTACTACTTGACAAAGGGGGAGAAAAAGAGTATACCAAACGCATATTCAAAACAAAAACAATTCCATTTTTTCAGGTATTTTTGTTATTTTGTTCTATTTAATATAAATATATTTTGGTATAGACTCAAGTTTGTCAATTATCAAAATGGGGGAGATTGTTGGCCCATTCCACGATCACACCCGATTTCGATAATCAACATATACTTTAGTCAATACACAAAATATAGAAAATGCTGCTAACTATTTCAGGATGCATGAAATCATATTCAACAGATGATGTACTGCATAGATCAAAGCGTCAAAGTCATCAAAATCTTCTGAAGACTCTTTTCTACTTTTATTCTGTATTTTACATTTTATTGAGTCTAGGAATTACTTTGTGAAATCAATTATGGTCAAACTGGCTTAGGGTTAAAATTGTCCTCCTTTCTAGAATCCTATTTTTACCCTTTCCTATTTTCGGTTACAAATATTTCAAAAACATATTTCGAAAATATTCTTTTCAAATGATTTTACAAATAACCAAAAAAACCAGTTTGAAAACTGTTTTTACAAAAGATTTTTAAAAATATCTCCTGACAGAACTCCCAGCCGAGTTCGGCCCGAGTTCGGTCCGAACTCTGACCGAGTTCGGTCAGTTTGTATTCAAACTTCAGTTGCCTCCAAATCTGTGGGCAACGTCTATTTTGCGAGATATTTGCACCCGAACTCTGTCCGAGTTCTGCCCGAGTTCGGTTGGTGAAAACACCTATAAATAGAGAAGAACTTTTCACTTCAAATCATCAATTCATTCTTCATCTTCTCTTCTCTACTATTCAAGTGTTTTCTAAACGATCTAAGATTTTCAAATCTCACCTACACATCTCTTAGCCAAAAGCCAGTACTATCAGAGTTGATTTAGAGTCTTTTGGTTACTCAAGAGTTGTAAGAGGTCGTTCAAGTTTCAACAACTTTTCTGTTGTGGAGCCGGTCGTGCGCTCGCCTCCAAGCACGGTGTTATGAAGCCGGTCGTGCGCTTGTCACCAAGCACGGTGTTGTAAGAGATTGCAAGCTCTCAGTTAAAGCTTGTGCCATAGTGGATTAACATCGAGCAAGAGTACTCGAGACTGGATTAGTCCTCTCAGAGGGATACCAGTATACATCGCTGTGTCACTGAGTTTGATTCTCCTATCTTTATTTACTGTCTCTTACATATCTGCCATAGTTTAATTTTTTAATTGGTGATTATATTTCCGCTGCACACACGCACTCTATTCACCCCCCCTCTAGAGGTGCTCAACGATCCTACAAATTTCTCTTCCAATGACCTAGGTCACCACATTTGAAACAACCTCCCCTTTGAGTTGTTGAACTTGAAGCTCCGGAGCTTGAACCCAAAATTGCCACATCCAGCCATTGAAAATCCGAGCATAGGGGGCACTTCAAAAATTTGCGGCCGGGATTTGCTTCTGTATTGGACTTCGAAATATACCTAATTCCCCTGCAACTTCCAATCTTGCACGGTGAGCTCAAAAAAGAACACTCGTCTGCTACGTGGGTGTTCATCGAGCATATTTGACATTTGTCCTAATCAAAAGAGAAAATCCCACGATTTGAGACAAACAAAACACAAAAATAAAAGCTTTCATATATTAAAGGAAAAAAACAAAATCAATTTAACTATACCTGGGTTGCAGCGTCGACCATGAGAGTTGGAGTTGGGGAAGCTTCGGATTTTCAATGGGAAGAGAGATTTGGGGGTTAGGTCATAGAAAGAGAAGAGAACGTGATCTGCTAATGTAGGAAACAAGAAAGGGTACTGTAGGTATTTCAAAGCTTAGTTTAAACATCTCAGAACTTCTCTGAACAAAGGAGGGTAGTTTGGTCAGAAATTATACCACAAAGCGGTCAACCGTTAAACTTGAACGGAAGTGGGGGGTGTTGTACATTATTAGAAACTTGTGGGGTGCACCTTGAAAATGGTAAAATAAAGTGAGGTGCCACTCAAAATTTCTCAAAAAAAACCTTTTTCAATCGCAAAGCTTAAGCCATAAGCTAATGGTTTTTTTTAGGGGCACCACCACTTTTACTAGGGGGCAGCCCTTACTTAGGGGGTAGCCCAGAAAGTGGAGATTTTACTAGGGGGCAGCCCAAATTTTACTAGGGGGCAGCCCAACCCCCCAAACTCACATTTCCTTCCCATTTCATAACTTTCCCTCTCTCTCCTCCAAAAGAAAAAAAAAGAAGAGCTCTCTCTCCCTCTCCCAAAACCCTAGAAAATTCTCCTCCACCACTATAATCCTAATTCCTCCACCAAATTTCTTTCAAGAACACTCCCACATTCGACGAGATGACACGCAAGTCGAAGAAATCAGATTCTAGGTACGTTCTTCCCTAATTTCTTCTATAATTTTCTACATTCTATTCGAAACCCTAGAATAGTTTTAATTGTCTAAAAACTTTTGATAGGTTTAGAATGTATTTAGGGTTTATGAATGACATTTTTGAACACGACAAACCCATAATTTCTCTTCATTGGTGAAGATGGTGAGTTTCGTATTAGTAATTAGTTTGAGATTTTCATGTTTGTAGACTAAATTCAATTATACATTCATTTACAGTCTAGAAGGGCGAAGGAACTGGCCAAGACACTTCGGAGCGCTTGTCAAAGTGACACTAGTGTCTTGGTCGACACTAGTGCCTTGGTCGCCAACAAGCTTGAGCGCATCGACGACGAGGTTGAGTTCCCATTCATGCGTAATACGGAGTCTCGTTCGAAGGTCCGCCATGATATGTAGTATGATTGTCTGATTGTCTGAAGTTGGGTATTTTGGATGTTGATATTGGGTGTCGAACATGTTGTTGGATACTTGTGTTGAGATATTTTTGGATGTCGAACATGTTATTGGATACTTGTTTTGAAATACTTGTGTTGGTTATGTGTTGGATACTTGTGTTGAAATACTTCTGTTGGATATGCCACCCCCCTGGCACAAAGAGTTTCAATTAGGACTGCCACCCCCCTGACAGTCCTATACAAAAGGAGGACTGCCAGGGTGCTGGCAGTCCTAATTGAACATTGCTGTTACAGCAAGTTTTAATTAGGACTGCCAGCACTCTGGTAGTCCTTCATAAGCGTAGGACTGCCAGGGGGATGGCAGTCCTATTTGTGAGTCATTGAATTAATATTTGTTTGCGATTCTAAAATTTCGACAAAACTGCTAAAACGGAGGTTCAAACATCATTTTTTTGCGATTCTAAAATTCTGGAAGGCCGTCTAACTGTAAAACGGTTACTTTCAGGCTCCTCGAAAATACGTTCATTTTGCGACAAACTGGGCCTCGTTTCGACCTCCCAGTCAAAAGTTATGGCCCTCCAAAGTTTCAACTGACCATAAAATACAGGAGAATGACCATTCTCCGTGTAAATTAACACGGAGAATGGGAGAATCGACATTCTCCATCTTAATTTACACGGAGAATGGTCATTCCAGTGTTAAAATGCAGGAGAATGGCCATTCTCCGTGTAATTTAGCACGGAGAATGGCCATTCTCCGTGAAAATTAACACGAAGAATGCCATTCTCCGTGTTAGAAACACGGAGAATGCCATTCTCCGTGTTAATTTACACGGAGAATGGTCATTCTCCTGCGTTTTAACACTGTAATGACTATTCTTCGTGCTAAATTACACGGAGAATGGCCATTCTTCGTGCTAAAACACAGGAGAATGGCCATTTATATAACAACAAGTTTCAATTAGGACTGCCAGCTGTGAAACCCAAATTTTTGTAATTAATATTAGTATTATTATTATTTTTTATATTTATTAGTATT
The DNA here is from genome assembly GCA_029216955.1 of Iris pallida. NCBI lineage: Eukaryota > Viridiplantae > Streptophyta > Magnoliopsida > Asparagales > Iridaceae > Iris > Iris pallida. The sequence continues at coordinate 203,051 of JANAVB010023599.1, forward strand.
ATTGCTGAGTGTTAAAAATTATTTCGAAAATTTATTAACAAGGATTTTTGGATTCAAACCCAGACTCGAGTCCGAACCCAGACCCGAGCCTGAACCCAGAACCAATTCTTTTCTAATTCTGAACTTTGGTTTATATAATAATAAAAAAAAGAAATAAATAGATTGGAGCTGGTCCACGAGGGACCAGCATTCTCTCAACTTCTCACACACGTTCACACACCCTATTCTTTCTCTTCTACTCTCCTCACTTTCCTCCCACGTTTATTTCTCCTCACCACTAACCCAACATCACTTCTCCCCTTAAGAGCACCTCTCCTTATAACTCCCCTCATTCCCTTTTTCCCCACAGAACACCACTCCCCTTTCTCCAGAGAGAACCCCACTCCCTCACAACTCCCTGTTCACCAACTCTTTCTCTCTCTCTCTATTCCTCTTCCAGAACAACGAAACCCTCCTTCCCGAACGCCAACTCCCCACGGCCCCTCCAGACCCGACCCCCGCTTCCCGACGCCGGAGCTCCCCTCCGACCGTCGACCTCCCTGCGCCCCTCCTTGCGCGGCCAGCCCCGCGCCCAACTCCGCCCCTTCGCGCCCCTCCGGAGCGCCCCGACCCGCGACCCCGGCGCTCCACCTGCGGCGTCTCCGCCCAACCACCAGGGCGCCACCGCACCCTCGCCGACCCTCGACGCCACCGCAGCCCGGCCCCGAGCTTCTGTCGGCCGACCTGCCGGCCTCCCTGTGCGCCGACGCACTCCCGCCGGCCTTCTCGCGCCCTCTGTGCGCCGACCCCCTTCGTCCCCGGCCGAGCATCGCGCCCTGATCCGCTGTTTCAGTGGTCCTGTGACAGCGTTGCCGCTGTCCACTGCTGTCCCGACCCCGATCCACTGTTCTGTGACTTTCTGTTCCCGGCCAGGAGCGAAGTTCCAATTTCGGACGCTGTTCCGGATTTGCATTGCTGTTCGGATCTCCATTTCTTTCTATTATTTATCATCTGAGAGCTCTAGCCGAGCAACCTGAGGTATAACCCCTGTCCCGCCCTTTTTCTTACAGTCTGTGATGAGAATGGTCCCCGATTCCCCTTGGGAATTCGGTTTTAGCGACGTCGTATTTTTTTGGAACCTTCGAAAAGGTTCTGTTGGTTATTTTGGATTTTTGGAACTTTTCGGGAATTGGATTTTGGTATATTTTGGCTTTCCGAATTTCTCCGGTAGCATTCTGTGACGTTTTTGGTGGGAATCAGACTTCCGAAAATTATTTCGGGTCGTTCCGAATTTATCTATGGATTGGTTGTGTTTATTTTATATATATATTTTGGGGATTTCCCTGGTTTGGGATTTGCAGGAAAGATTATCGGCCTATTTCCCAGTTTTTGGGTTGACCAAAAACAGAGGAGATGCTGCCAGATTTTTCCGTAAATTCAAGAATATTTTAAAAATGAATTTAAAATAGATTTTGGAATTTTATTTAATATTTGGATTTTGGGCGACGACCGTATCGGTCAATGGGCCCCGGCTAAGTGCAAACGAAACCGGTTTCGCCCGGACGTTGAGGCATTAGCCCAGTTGAAGATTGGACCATATCTGAGACTCGATAAATAATTATTTTATCTTTATTTTTATCATATTTAAAGTTTAGGACTAACGGCAGTTTCTGTCTTATTTCAATTTATGTAAATAAATTGTAATGGGCATAAGCCCAGCTGGCTGTTGGTTCTGTAACTGTATTTGGTAGCGTAGATTTTAGTTATTGCTGATTTTGCGAGTTTTTGTAACGTTCGAATAAATTGAATAAAAAGTATTTTCATATAAAAATTAATAAGATTTTCTCACCTAAAATCTATCAGTTGTAATATTAATTAAAGATCATGTATTTCTCACTAAATAAGAAATTAGTTTTATATTTATAAATTATGAAAATACAAAGTTTTAATCAATTAATCTGGTATCGACGAGTTTTTCCAAATACAAAGTATAAAACGATCTTTCCCTCGAATTAAATCAACGCACAAATAATCGTGTTTTCGTGTTTTGTTAATTAAAGAATTAAAATTGGATTAGGACGCAAATAGAGATTTCAACTAGCGTAGCTAGATTGGTAACCTGGAATCTGAGTCAATTTCTCGAATGTAGGAATTCGAGGACGATTTTGAATTCCTGTCTCGAAGTCTTCATCCTCTCCAGTCAAGTTCATTTTTGAGGCAAGTATAGTTTGTACGTGTTAGTTTTACAGTTATTTTAATAATCGTTTTACTGCAAGTTTAAACCACGATGCAAACACGAAACTCTCCCTGAGAGTACTGACTGCAACTACTGTAACTGATTGGGGACTAGGGGAATAGAGTAATGTTTATGACCACATCCAACTGTAACTTAGGCCAGTTTAGCTTACCCCTCATACACACGGGGATAAGCCGAATCGTATCAATAGGATACAACTGTACATCCCAAGTCGGTCATATTCATTGCCTATTCAAATCACACTATTTTACTGCTGAAAACTGGTCATTTCTAAACTGTTTAAAAGTGCATGATTCTATTATTCATTTTAACTGTTTTAAATTAGCATGAATTGTACTTTGCTCCCTCCTGACTGGAGATACATTTTTAGGAAACTTTGAGGATGCTGAGCTGTTATACAACAGCTACTACGACCCTGTTTTGTACCCGGTAGTGCTGCCAGAGTCCCCATTGGAGAACGTTGGGACTGATGCCGATGAGCCGGCTGATAGATAGCTTTTCTTTTTCAGCATTGTTGTTTATTTCAAACTCTGTTATTTATTTCAGTACATTTTCCAGTTGTATTTCATTTCAAGTTTAATAAAGTTTCATTTCCCGAATTTGAGTTATGACAAATATAGTTGTTGTTGTTTGGTTACCTGCTAATGGAACAGCTTACTGCCGCCGTCTCAACAACGGTGCAGGCTGGGCATGATCCGATTCGATCCAATTACTTGGGATCGGATCGTGACATGTTTTTAGTGGTGGCCCATGCAGGTCTTACAATAACTTAGAAAAACATACCTAGAAACAATTAGAAACACTAGAACATTGATTTGTCACGACATAGGACCGAATTATATACATAAATATTTTTTTTATTATAGACTGGTAGGATACCTCGCTTATGTTTGTACCTAAACCTTCCAGATTATGGCCAAAGGGAAGACTACCCGATCCGGCCCTGCTGATGATGAGGTGTTATCTCCTGATCACACCCCTCTCCCTCAGGTCTATTCCAATCCTTCTCCTTTGCAGCTCATCAATACCCCCTTTGCTGCACAAGTCCCTGGCACAGCTCATACTACAGCCGAACCTATTCCGCCCACGACAATTCTACCATCTTCTGTTATGATAGTTACCCATGTCGTCCCACCAGTGCCAGTAGATACCTCCCAAATGGTTGTCCTACTTCAAGGAATCATGGAGTCCCAAAAGGCCCAAGCCGAGGCCCAGCAGAAACAGATTAATATTACGAGAGATGTTATGAAGGATGTCAATGACGTAGCCTTAGCTATCTTAAACCAAGTTGGTGCGGAACCTCACCCTAGGAGGGGTATCCCTGAATCTAGAAGATATTTGGGTCCCATCAAGTACTCTACTTTCCGGCAGCCTTGTCGTAAGAGGCTTTTGACTTGTGACTACTGCAAGAGGCCTGGTCATCAGGCCGTTAGTTGCCGCAAGAGATTGGGACAATGTTTGGCATGTGGATCCGTTGAACATCGGGTAAAGAACTGCCTCTTATCTTCCCATTATACCAGAGCACCTATCCCAGCAACACCTGCTACGCCGCAACCTAGGGACTCTCTTTCTATCGAGCAGGTCTTGCCTCCTACACCCACCGCAGAAAGGCATGATGCAGACTCGAGAATCATAAAAGAAGATGAAGCAGTTGGAGACTGCTCGAGCAAGAGCCAGAGCCATGAAGACTAGTACCTAGAACTGCTGAGTAGCATTATCTATTGTTATAAGGAGTTGTAACAGGATGTCCTTAGAATAATCATGAGAGTCTTGCTGTAATTCTCCAATATGAATAAAATTCTTGGTTACACATTTATGGTAGATATCTTTCCTAAAGTCTTTCCCCTACGATACCATTTCAGAAAATTGTAATCTGAATAAGAAGGAATGTAAGACGGTATTTATCAGGGATATATTGGTTGGAAGAGTAGAATTTTGGATTACCAAAATATTAGTTGGTACCTATAACAATTCGAAGTGATGATGGCATGAGGAGTAATTTTGACCTTGACCAGTTTAGGCTGACTGTATGATGGTATATGTTACTACATATTTTATTTTCCTAGATTTTGTATCTTTTAGTGTCCCGTGATTTTCGGGATTATCTCCTTTCCATATCTTTAACAGGTTTTAGCACCCCTTAAGATCTATACTTTTGTTATTTATGGACCAATATTAGAACTCTTCAATCTCCTTCGTCAGTAGACCTTTTTAAACTTCTCCACTAGTCGATCGAATCTTTTTCTATCTTTAACGGGAGTCCAGACTCGTTCTCTATCTAGAGTTTTAAACTCTAATAACTCTTATCTTCCTGAGATACTTATATGATTAGCATATCCAAACTTGATCTAAATTCTAAATGACTTCCTTTGAACGAATCCTGAACCAAATCCCTCTAGAACCATAAACCTCAATTATTACCGAAAGAATTGGTTCAGCCTAGTTAGTTCATGATTTCCCTAGAGAATATATTTTCAAAATAACCTTAAATTTTGATTGTTATCTTATAAGTTATTCCAAATATTTTATTGTTGATTTCCTCCACTCAACTAGAAACCTTACTCTCTTTAGGCAACTTCTGGATCAATTCAAGGCCTGGAAAGCTTTTAAACTCAATGCTTGAGTATCATGAAGTATGAACGGTCAGAAAATTGTTTCTATCCTATCTTCTTTAAATCATTGAAAAACTTTTTATGGTTGAGCCATCCCCTTGTTGGTTTTACTAAACCATTCTAACCTGACTTCTTTGAATCCATAAAGACAGTTCTTTTATGTCAACCCTACTTCCCATCACATTCTCAAAACTTTCCTTGGATAAGAAATTATTTCTTCAAATAATTTTGGTAAACGTCTGTATCCTTTAAATGATTTGTCGGGAATATTCTCATTGACTTCTTCAACTCAACCCAAAGCTCTGATTCTTCTACTTTATCATGTGACCAATTCAATTAGTCATACTCAAGCTTGATCAATTTCTTCAAAATCAAATCTCTTAAAATCTCAAGAGCTACTGGAACACATATTTATCCTGATAAATTTTCTTGAAACCAGTAGAACATACATCAACATCTTTTTCTATCATGAATAGAACTTTAGGACTTGTTTGAATTTTTAGAAAACTTCTTTGAAATTCTTATGGACAAAGTTGAGAAAATATCCAATAACCTAATACGACTTCGCACATTTGTGTTGTGGTAATTTGCTTGAATTATGAAAACTGCGAGTTTACTGCAGCCAGTTGCGCACTGGCGAGGCAAAAGACTCTAAAGTTGAAGTGATTTCGAGTGTTCATAGGTTTTCGGATATTATTGTGACTGTCCTAAATGCACCATGTTGATCTTCTATGTTTGCTTAGCTATGAAATGGATAAAGTTAAAAGAGTACTCGGTAACCTAAAATTATTCAAGTCATTGGGTCAAAAAAATTCACTGCAGTCAGGTGCACTCTGGCGAGGCATGAATTTGAGACAAAGTAACTTCAAACATATTTGGTTTTCGAATATTATTCAGACTATATTCAAACCATGGTTGTCTTTGCACCATCAAAACATTCTAACTTTTGCCTGATTAAAGAATTTACATTTCTAGCGGTTGTCTCCTTTCCCAGAAATCTCTTGTCATATTCAGAAAGAAAGGATTTCCTATAAAATTCTACTTGATCTTCCTAAAAACTTATTAGGATCAAATCAATCCCTGCTACCTCAATCTCTTTTCTGTTTCAACCGTGGTACGTTACACACCCATATATTCTTATATCTTATATTCATTTATTTATTTATTATTATTTAGTTGCAGATTTTGGAAGCTATAGATTGTTATCTTGTATGTCCTTTCCCGCATATCTTATCTTCTGACCATTGAACAGCGAAACGACATACTTTCCATCCTCTTTGATCATCACTCGGCCCTCATTGGAAATATTGCACTCGATTACATTACTATCATAGGTATATTATTCTAATCATCTCTAATATCCTACTATCGTACAACTTTTACTTTTTCTGAGTCACAAACCCTTGTACCCCATTCCAATTTGATTTGACATTTTAGTCCATCATCTCAAATGATTCCATTTACTTTTTGCCTTCTCAATACACTGTTGACATTTGCTTCTTTCTTGCCTTTTCTGTTTCTCGAGACCCCACTTGATTTTCTCCTATGCATGATCATAATTTGTACCTGAATTTTTCTCGTGCCCAAAATGATGTTTATCACCACAACATTTTAACCCTATCTCAGATCATATCTAGATAACTCTGATCATGCCGATAGTTTATCTTTGTACCTAGTGACCATGTCTAGAATCCAATCGTGCTTGATGTTTTTTTTAATTCTAAAATTTGTTTAAGGTTAGGTGATTTTGATTGTACCGGGCTCTATCCTTAAAATTTCGAGGACGAAATTTTCTAAGGAGAGAAGATTGTGAAACCCAAATTTTTGTAATTAATATTAGTATTATTATTATTTTTTTATATTTATTAGTATTATTGCTGAGTGTTAAAAATTATTTCAAAAATTTATTAACAAGGATTTTTGGATTCAAACCCAGACCCGAGTTCGAACCCAGACCCGAGCCTGAACCCAGAACCAATTCTTTTCTAATTCTGAACTTTGGTTTATATAATAATAAAAAAAAGAAAAAAAGAAATAAATAGATTGGAGCTGGTCCACGAGGGACCAGCATTCTCTCAACTTCTCACACACGTTCACACACCCTATTCTTTCACTTCCACTCTCCTCACTTTCCTCCCACGTTTATTTCTCCTCACCACTAACCCAACATCACTTCTCCCCTTAAGAGCACCTCTCCTTATAACTCCCCTCATTCCCTTTTCCCCCACAGAACACCACTCCCCTTTCTCCAAAGAGAACCCCACTCCCTCACAACTCCCTCTTCCCCAACTCTTTCTCTCTCTCTATTCCTCTTCCAGAACAACGAAACCCTCCTTCCCGAACGCCAACTCCCCGCGGCCCCTCCAGACCCGACCCCCGCTTCCCGACGCCGGAGCTCCCCTCCGACCGTCGACCTCCCTGCGCCCCTCCTTGCGCGGCCAGCCCCGCGCCCAACTCCGCCCCTTCGCGCCCCTCCGGCGCGCCCCGACCCGCGACCCCGGCGCTCCGCCTGCGGCGTCTCCGCCCAACCACCAGGGCGCCACCGCACCCTCGCCGACCCTCGGCGCCACCGCAGCCCGGCCCCGAGCTCCTGTCGGCCGACCTGCCGGCCTCCCTGTGCGCCGACGCACTCCCGCCGGCCTTCCCGCGCCCTCTGTGCGCCGACCCCCTTCGTCCCCGGCCGAGCACCGCGCCCTGATCCGCTGTTTCAGTGGTCCTGTGACATCGTTGCCGCTGTCCACTGCTGTCCCGACCCCGATCCACTGTTCTGTGACTTTTCGTTCCCGGCCAGGAGCGAAGTTCCAATTTCGGACGCTGTTCCGGGTTTGCATTGCTGTTAGGATCTCCATTTCTTTCTATTATTTATCATCTGAGAGCTCTAGCCGAGCAACCTGAGGTATAACCCATGTCCCGCCCTTTTTCTTACAGTCTGTGATGAGAATGGTCCCCGATTCCCCTTGGGAATTCGGTTTTAGCGACGTCATATTTTTTTCGGAACCTTCGAAAAGGTTCTGTTGGTTATTTTGGATTTTCGGAACTTTTCGGGAATTAGATTTTTGTATATTTTGGCTTTCCGGATTTCTCCGGTAGCATTCTGTGACGTTTTTGGTGGGAATCGGACTTCCGAAAATTATTTCGGGTCGTTCCGAATTTATCTATGGATTGGTTGTGTTTATTTTATATATATATATTTTTGGGATTTCCCTGGTTTGGGATTTGCTGGAAAGATTATCGGCCTATTTCCCAGTTTTTGGTTTGACCAAAAACAGAGGAGATGCTGCTGGATTTTTCCGTAAATTCAAGAATATTTTAAAAATGAATTTAACATGGATTTCGGAATTTTATTTAATATTTAGATTTTGGGCGACGACCGTATCGGTCAATGGGCCCCAACTAAGTGCAAACGAAACCGGTTTCGCCCGGACGTTGAGGCATTAGCCCAGTTGAAGATTGGACCATATCTGAGACTCGATAAATAATTATTTTATCTTTATTTTTATCATATTTAAAGTTTAGGACTAACGGCAGTTTCTGTCTTATTTCAATTTATGTAAATAAATTGTAATGGGCATAAGCCCAGCTGGCTGTTGGTTCTGTAACTGTATTTGGTAGCGTAGATTTTAGTAAAAAGTATTTTCGTATAAAAATTAATAAGATTTTCTCACCTAAAATCTATCAGTTGTAATATTAATTAAAGATCATGTATTTCTCACTAAATAAGCAATTAGTTTTATATATATAAATTATGAAAATATAAAGTTTTAATCAATTAATCTGGTATCGACGAGTTTTTCCAAATACAAAGTATAAAACGATCTTTTCCTCGAATTAAATCAACGCACAAATAATCTTGTTTTCGTGTTTTGTTAATTAAAGAATTAAAATTGGATTAGGACGCAAATAGAGATTTCAACTAGCGTAGCTAGATTGGTAACCTGGAATCTGAGTCAATTTCTCGAATGTAGGAATTCGAGGACGATTTTGAATTCCTGTCTCGAAGTCTTCATCCTCTCCAGTCAAGTTCATTTTTGAGGCAAGTATAGTTTGTGTTAGTTTTACAGTTATTTTAATAATCGTTTTACTACAAGTTTAAACCACGATGCAAATACGAAACTCTCCCTGAGAGTACTGACTGCAACTACTGTAACTGATTGGGGACTAGGAAAATAGTGTCACGCCCCGCTCCCAGAATACGGCGAGCCGAGTACGTACAACATCCCCAGGCTACGCGACCATACAACATGAACCCAATTGCATCCCGCGATTGTCGCCTGTAAGGTCCTAGATAGGCATAGAGTTAAGGAAATAATACAATTTTTCCACAAAAGAGCATAACATTCATTTATCCCAAAATGTTACAACATAATTCAAGTCTCATCATCAAATACATATATACATTTTGGATTCATTGTTCTTCAAAATACATAACTTACATATTGCATTCATGTTTCTTCAAATACATAAGTCACATAGCTATGAGGTTCCCAGAATAAAGCTACAACCCTCAGTCCTACATCATTCATAAAGTTCTGCCTCAGTGTAAGCCTGGCCTTCGTCCTGATCTGCTTCAGTCCCTAGTGAACAAAACTAGGTCGTCAATACGACGAGCAAGCCCTCGGTCAAAGGAGCAAGTTATGAAGGTGGAATGATAAGGCAGGTAAATACAAAATGGAGTAAACCTGATCATTTTAAAGTCCATACATGTAATACTAATCAAGAAGCGAATCGTTCTCACATTAATGTCACAAGGACACAAAAACAAACTTTCTAAACCTAAATGCAAATTTAGAGAAACTCTCTGGATCACACACCCACGCCTAGCATCTCTACAATAATCCCATTGGCCCGAGATCAGGCTCGCACAAATCAGGTGGTGCTTAGATTCTCCAGCCGTCTGTACTATCACATATTGATGTGATTAAACCAGGATAGCATCATGAGTTAGTTCCGAATCATCTGGCTCGAATCATCGAATCATGAGCTATATAAGGAAGTTCGTATGACTTGAACTTTTCCAAGAATATCGAACCCATTCATTAGTAGTCTGAGCTGAAACTCAGGGCATAGATGCCTAATGAATTTAATGCAAATGGGTAATCTGAGCTGAAACTCAGGGCATAGATGCTCCATTGCAAAACACGTGATATATGCAAATGGGTAATCTGAGCTGAAACTCAGGGCATAGATGCCCCATTGCAAAACAAGAAGGTGAGCTAAGCCTCACCCCGGTGAAGATCGCGCGGCCGCACGAACACCGTAACAGGGACTGATCAGTATAAAAAGTGTAAAATCATATTGCAAAGAAGTCAGCCGGGTGTGATCCAGGTTTCTCTCCCAAACCCCATGCAACCTAATCTAGTCTTTAATTACCATAGGACTATCCCCAAGACGGGAGTCCTAGAAGTCAAGTCGCATCTGAGTTACAATTGGCTTTTCTAAGTCCAAGAAAGAGTCGGAACAAGGTAGTCCCAAATATCAATATAATCAATGATTTCCAAGAATCCCTCCGAAGATGTAGATCGGAGTTGGATGGTTTTAGGGACTAGACTTTAATGTCAAAATCCTAAAGGACCCGGTTTTCCACAAAAGAGACTAACTCTGGAAATTCTTAGAAATTTCGGCAGAGTCTCCTTTGTATTTACTGACCCGGAAACATTTTCAGAACAAAATAAACACAAAGAATAAACACATGGGCACACCGACCCCTTCGGTGGAGCAACCCTCAACACCGGCAACACGCAATATATAACCGGGTACGCCGACCCCTTCGGTGGAGCAACCCTCAACACCGGCTACGCAAATTATGACAAGCGATATTGAAATTAAGGAATTTACAACATACCTTAGCGAGCTAGCATTCTTATTTATGCGCAAAAATGTATCTTGGGTCTTTCAAGCTCAAAATACATGTTGTAGTATAAATTATATAAGAAGGCTTTCTAAGGAAAGTCACGAAATGAATAAGTTATCAAAAATCAATTCTAACATGTCCAAAATAAATCCATACATAAAACTATCTTTTAGGGGCACAAATTGGTTATTTTGACTTAAAAACTTATAGGTGAGGGTACCATAATGTACTGGTATCAATAAATACACATTTAACTAAGTGGTCACTATAATTATGTCAAATAAGTGTAATTTATAATCATGGACAGAATTAAACAATGTAAATAATAATGAAAAATTTCATAAAAACCTTGTTTGAAGATATTTAGATGTACTTCCATGCAAGGCAACTATGTTGGGCCAATTTCTTCTTGAATTTAGTAAACATGCATGTACATATGACCCAAGTTTGGATGAATTTTCCAAAATTTCAGAAATTCATATATAAACAAAATAAAGAATACAGAAATTATACTAATTGAGGTTTTTCAAGAGGAGGAAGGGGTGAGGGCTTGCCTTGCTTCTAGTTGTGTTCCTTAGAGAATCTCCCCAAAATCCAATTCAGAAACCTAGGCAAAATTTGAATTTGGGTTAACCAAGTAACCTAGGAATTATTTTTGGAACAAACTGAAAAGGAAGAGGAGGAAAAGGGGAGAATGTAGAGGAGAAGGAGGGGGAGAAGAAGAAGAAGAAGAAGAAGAAGATGGAAGGGGGGTGTGGTCGGCCGGCGGCCGACCGCCGGCGGCGCCAGCGCCGGCGCCAGCAGCCACGGCAGCAGCGCAGCGCAGCAGCGGCAGCAGCAGCAGCAGCAGCAAAAGCAGTAAGGAGGAGAGAGAGGGAAGAAGGAGAAGGAAGAAAGGAGAAGAGGAGAGCTCACCTTGCTAGGAGGGTTGGAGGAAAGTGAGCTTTCTCCTTCTTCTTCTTCAATTAAAGGAATGGGAAGGGGAAGAAATGACCAAATTGCCCTTCCAGCCATGTCATGACAAGGTGATGCCAAGTGGCATGGGTCCATGCATGAAAGCCACCTAGCCCTTTATGCTAGAATGCAAATTTAAAATTGCATGAGGGGGTATTTGGAAAAGAAAAAAAAATTGATTTATCCAATTTACACTATATATATTTTTGAGAAATAATTTATAGGAAGATAATTTTGAATGATTGAAGATTAATTAAAATACCAATAATAAAATAAAAATTTAAGGTTATGACACCCTACCCACCTTAATTAAATTCCGTCCCCGGAATTAAAGATAAGAGAGGTAGAGAAGGATAGGTTGCTAAGTACCTTAATCATCAAAGAGGTAGGGGTACAGTTGCCGCATTTCATCTTCTCTTTCCCAATTAGATTCTCCCGGTGAGTCCTTGTTCCAAGATACTCGAACCAATGAGATGGTCTTGTTCTTAAGAATCTTCTGTCTCCGATCCAGGATTTCTACTGGCTTCTGCTCGATGCGGAGTGTTGGGCCAACAGTGATTTCCGAATGATCCAATATGTGACTAGTATCTGGTACATATTTCCGCAGTTGTGATACATGAAAAACATCGTGGACTCCTTCTAGGGATGGTGGTAAGGCCAATCTGTAAGAAATATCACCGATTCGATCCAGGACGTCGAATGGGCCTATATACCTTGGGCTCAACTTTCCTCTGGTTCCAAACCTGATAGTTCCTTTAGTTGGTGAGATCTTCAGAAATACATGATCACCAGGTTTGAAATTCAAGATTCTTCGATGCTTATCTGCCCACATCTTGTGCCTGTCCTGCGCAGCTTGAAGATGACTTCTGATTGCCTTGACTATGTCTACTGTCTGAGTGACCAACTCTGGCCCTAGAAGTTGTCGTTCTCCGACGTCACCCCAACATATAGGTGATCTGCACTTCCTCCCATACAGTGCTTCAAATGGCGCCATCTTGATACTGGCCTGATAACTGTTATTATAGGAGAATTCTATCAGATGCAGATGATCATCCCATGATCCTCTGAAATCTAGGGTACATGCCCTTAGCATATCTTCTAAGATTTGTATCATCCTTTCTGACTGTCCATCGGTCTGTGGATGATATGCTGAACTAAACTTCAGGCGACTGCCAAGACTATCTTGTAAGCTTCTCCAAAACTTGGAGGTGAACCGAGTATCCCTGTCTGATACGATACTTACCGGTACCCCATAGTGACTAACAACTTCCCTCATGTACATCTCCGCTAGATGCTCCGTAGATTGTCCGACTCGAAAGGGTAAAAATCTTACGGACTTTGTAAGTCTATCCACTATCACCCAGATGGCATTGTTACCTTTTTGTGTTCTTGGGAGTCCTGATACAAAATCCATTGTAATATGCTCCCACTTCCATTCAGGTACTGGGAGTGGTTGCAGTAGTCCAGCAGTCCTTTGGTGTTCAGCTTTCACTTGTTGGCATACTAAATATTTCAAGACAAATTTAGCTATCTCCCGCTTCATTCCATGCCACCAAAAGTTTTGTCTCAGATCCTGGTATATCTTCGTACTCCCAGGATGAATGGAGTACTGAGAACTATGTGCTTCAGACATCAGTTCAGTCCAGAGTTCTCCAAATGGTACACACAAACGACTTTCGAATCTCAAGGATCCATCAGAATGCTTCATCAATCCAGTTTGTATCCCAGCTTCAGTTTGACTCCACAATTTCTGCAGCTTCACATCCTTCTTCTGTGCCTCCTTAATTCTCTCTACTAAAGAAGATTGAACTTGTAAACTTCCCCAAAATCCATCTGCAACTGGGCATATCACTTCAATCCCCATTTTTCTGAGATCATCCAATATCTCCTTGGGCGTGTTCATAAAGAAAGCCTCAGGCCTCCTACTAAGAGCATCTGCCACTTTGTTTGCCTTGCCTGGATGATACTGCAACTCCATATCAAAATCCTTAAGCAACTCGAGCCATCTACGTTGCCTCATATTTAACTCCTTCTGGATGAACACGTATTTTAAACTCTTGTGATCTGTGTAAATCTTGATCTGTTCACCATACAAGTAATGCCTCCACAGTTTCAGTGCAAACACAACAGCTGCTAGCTCCAGATCATGTGTTGGATAGTTCCTCTCATGAACCTTCAACTGCCGCGAAGCATAAGCGATAACCCTTCCGTGCTGCATCAGTACACAGCCCAAACCCTTACCAGAAGCATCACTGTAAATCTCGTAACCTCCTGATCCTGAGGGTAGAGCCAGCACTGGTGCTGTGACGAGTCTTTCCTTTAATTCCTCGAATGCCGCTTGACATTTATCAGTCCAAACAAATTTCTCATTCTTCCGAGTCAATCTAGTAAGCGGCTCAACTATTCTGGAAAAATTTTCCACAAATCTTCTATAGTATCCAGCTAATCCAACGAAACTTCGAACTTCAGCTACATTCTTGGGAGTAGGCCATGATTTAACTGCTTCTATTTTCTTAGGATCTACTGTTATGCCTTCTCCACTGACTATGTGTCCCAAGAAAGGAATTTCTTTTAACCAAAATTCACATTTGCTCAGCTTCCCATACAGCTTCTCCTGTCGTAGAGTCTCAAGTACTATCCTCAAGTGTTCTTCGTGCTCCTCCTCGTTCTTCGAGTAAATCAATATGTCGTCAATGAACACTATCACAAATTTATCCAGATATTGATAGAATATCCTATTCATCAAATCCATGAATATGGCCGGAGCATTTGTCAATCCAAAAGGCATGACTTGGAACTCATAATGTCCATATCTAGTTCTAAAAGCAGTCTTTAGTATGTCTTCTTTCTTAATCTTCACTTGGTGATAGCCTGATCTGAGATCTATTTTGGAAAATACAGTTGCTCCTCCAAGTTGGTCGAATAATTCATCGATCCTAGGGAGTGGATATTTGTTCTTGATTGTCAGTTCATTCAGTGCCCTATAGTCTATCACCAATCTCAGGCTCCCATCCTTTTTCTTTACAAATAGTACAGGCGCTCCCCACGGAGAAACACTAGGCCTGATAAACTCCTTGGCTAGCAATTCCTTGATTTGTTTATTTAACTCTGCTAGTTCCTCCTTATTCATTGGGTATATCTTCTTAGCAATTGGGGCCGCTCCAGGAATTAGATCAATGCTAAATTCAACTGCCCTATCCGGTGGCAATCCGGGTAATTCATCAGGGAATACATCCTTAAACTCATCTACAACTCTTGGCCATTCCTCTATTACCTGACCCTGGAGACTCCTTAGTTCAAATTTTCTAACTCCTCTTTGTCAAACTCCTTCTGGGCTCTAACAAATTCATGCAACTTCCTACTAGGTAAGGAAAACTGAACTTTTCCTTGTCCACAATCAATAATCGCCGAGGTTGCTATTAACCAATCCATGCCAAATACTACATCATAGTTGTCCATGGGAAAGACTAATAGTTTTGTTCGGAAGCTTGCTCCTCCCATTTTAATTGGACAATTTCTACAAATTCGGCTTACTTCTACAATTCCATTGCCCGTAAGGATTTTCAATTTTCTAGCTAGAGGTTGTGTCTCTATTTTATACTCAGATATGAATGATGCAGATATAAAAGAATGAGTAGCCCCAGAATCAAATAGCACTGATGCAGGACTAGATGAAGCAAGTATAGTACCTGTCACCACGTCTCCTGGTATTCCTGCTTTATTGTTATCCATCATAAAGGCTTGGCCGTGATTCTTGTTCTTCTTCTTCTTGTTGTGGTTCTGATTAGCCCTCTGTGCCTGGTGGAATTGATGTGCTTGAGATGGTAAGACTGGCCTCTGCTGATATCCTGTAGTTGCATTAGGCCTGGGCTCATTGTTCTGGAAGGCAGGCCTCTGCTGATATCCTTGACTTGTAGCTCTCTGTCCCTGCGCATTATTATGCACTACAGGCCTTCTATTGCTTTGAGGGCATTGGTTCAACTGGTGGTTGGAAGATCCACACTTCAGGCATCTCCCTTGAAGTCTTCTGCAACTATTCTTCGTGTGTCCTGGCCTTCCGCAGTAAGAACAACTTGGTACGAGTCTTTTCTGCTCATGCTGGGCACCCCTTAGTTGCCCTTGCCCCGAAGTCCTTCCCTGGGCCGAACCAGTTTCCAGACTCCGCTTTTGCCCTGCAGTCTTCGCGTTGTTCTTGTCATTTTGCATCCTTTCTTGGTCTCTTGCAGCTTCGACCACTTCAGCATAAGTTTGACATTTGTAAGGGGCCACCTTCATCTTCAATTTATCATCCAGTCCTTCCATGAACCGGACTACCTTCGCCTTCTCTGTAGATACCATGCTTGGAGCATACCGGCTGAGTCTGGTAAATTTCACCGAATATTCGTCGACAGAGGTCTTGTTCTGCTTCAGATGAAGGAATCTTCTTTCCAGCTCCAACTTGGCACTTGGGGGAAAGAATCTCTCTTCAAATTCTTCCTTAAATTTCTCCCAAGTCACAACTTCATCAGATTCTTCTGGATGTAATGAGCTCCACCATATGTCAGCCACATCTTTTAATTGAATCCTTACTAATGAAACTATGTCATTTGGCGCGATCTTCATGCCCTTTAGTAACGCCTCTGTGGTTCTAATCCACTGCGCTGCTTCCATAGGGGTTTCAGTTCCTTTGAATTCTGGGGGCTTGATTGTCCTAAACTCTGAAAGGGTCCCCGTTTTCTGCGTAGGAGTGACATCCAATCTCTCTAGTAGTTTTGTTGAGGTGTCTTGGGCAAGTTGCATTTGTTGGGTATTGGCCTCCAAGACCCTTTGAAAGAATTCAAAGGCATCAGTTGGTCGTGTCCCGGAGGCTTCCACTTGTGAGGTATTGGGGCTCGGTTGAGAAGCCATTTCCTATATATTAAGAATTGGAAATTCTTAAATACAAAATTTAAAGAGAACTTAATTTACTAGAGGAGATTGAAAAGATAATTGCAATATATATATATATAAAGCCATAACCAAAGGAAGCATATTTCATTCATTTCACAAAACACGATTACAATATGCTTCACTAGGAAGTCCTTACAACTTCTATACTCTAATCCTTATACAAAACTATTTACATCTGTTGTAATTCCAAAATGTTGTACAACAGACAAAAATTTTCCCTTTTTTCTTCCATACATCATATCTATAAGCTATCTGCTGATCCATCAAAATGCTGTGCAGCAGACAAAAACTACCCCAGTCCTAACTGTCATGCGTCACCATCTCAGCTTTATGTAGGTGATCTCGCGGATCCTATCATAAGGATTGGCCTCTACCCATTCCTCAATGGTCCCTTCATATCCATGAGTAAATGGAGATGGACCGTCCTTCGCAAGGAAGAACCTAAGTCGTAGTTCCTTTTCCCAATATACTTCCGCTCCATCTTCCACATCACGGATTCTGGGGCATAGGCGCTCAAAAAATACACTGTTCACCGGAAGGTCTTCGTCGGGCGACACCCTCCAAGCCTTCCGAGCAAACTGCTCGTATCCGTAATGAGTCCGGTGGCTTCCGTCCCAATAGATGCTCGGCAGGAATTGGGCCATTACCTATATCCGAAAATTTCCTCGAATGAGAACTTTATGACATAAAATGATCACCATAATAAAATCATCAAATTCTAAATAAATTTTGATCAAGATTCATATCCCCAAACCTTAGTAGATTTTTGTGTTCAACCTTCAATTGTCATCTATTCCTATCCTAGGGAAGTCCAAGTAAATCCTTAAGATAATATTCGATATCCACCTATACCATCTCCTTAACCTATACACTACCCTTAAAGAGTGGACCTGCATGGGCCACCAACCAAAAGACGTGTCACGCCCCGCTCCCAGAATACGGTGAGCCGAGTACGTACAACATCCCCAGGCTACGCGACCATACAACATGAACCCAATTGCATCCCGCGATTGTCGCCTGTAAGGTCCTAGATAGGCATAGAGTTAAGGAAATAATACAATTTTTTCACAAAAGAGCATAACATTCATTTATCCCAAAATGTTACAACATAATTCAAGTCTCATCATCAAACACATATATACATTTTGGATTCATTGTTCTTCAAAATACATAACTTACATATTGCATTCATGTTTCTTCAAATACATAAGTCACATAGCTATGAGGTTCCCAGAATAAAGCTACAACCCTCAGTCCTACATCATTCATAAAGTTCTGCCTCAGTGTAAGCCTGGCCTTCGTCCTGATCTGCTTCAGTCCCTAGTGAACAAAACTAGGTCGTCAATACGACGAGCAAGCCCTCGGTCAAAGGAGCAAGTTATGAAGGTGGAATGATAAGGCAGGTAAATACAAAATGGAGTAAACTTGATCATTTTAAAGTCCATACATGTAATACTAATCAAGAAGCGAATCGTTCTCACATTAATGTCACAAGGACACAAAAACAAACTTTCTGAACCTAAATGCAAATTTAGAGAAACTCTCTGGATCACACACCCACGCCTAGCATCTCTACAATAATCCCATTGGCCCGGGATCAGGCTCGCACAAAACGGGTGGTGCTTAGATTCTCCAGCCGTCTGTACTATCACATATTGATGTGATTAAACCAGGATAGCATCATGAGTTAGTTCCGAATCATCTGGCTCGAATCATCGAATCATGAGCTATATAAGGAAGTTCGTATGACTTGAACTTTTCCAAGAATATCGAACCCATTCATTAGTAGTCTGAGCTGAAACTCAGGGCATAGATGCCTAATGAATTTAATGCAAATGGGTAATCTGAGCTGAAACTCAGGGCATAGATGCCCCATTGCAAAACACGTGATATATGCAAATGGGTAATCTGAGCTGAAACTCAGGGCATAGATGCCCCATTGCAAAACAAGAAGGTGAGCTAAGCCTCACCCCGGTGAAGATCGCGCGGCCGCACGAACACCGTAACAGGGACTGATCAGTATGAAAAGTGTAAAATCATATTGCAAAGAAGTCAGCCGGGTGTGATCCAGGTTTCTCTCCCAAACCCCATGCAACCTAATCTAGTCTTTAATTACCATAGGACTATCCCCAAGACGGGAGTCCTAGAAGTCAAGTCGCATCTGAGTTACAATTGGCTTTTCTAAGTCCAAGAAAGAGTCGGAACAAGGTAGTCCCAAATATCAATATAATCAATAATTTCCAAGAATCCCTCCGAAGATGTAGATCGGAGTTTGATGGTTTTAGGGACTAGACTTTAGTGTCAAAATCCTAAAGGATCCGGTTTTCCACAAAAGAGACTAACTCTGGAAATTCTTAGAAATTTCGGCAGAGTCTCCTTTGTATTTACTGACCCGGAAACATTTTCAGAACAAAATAAACACAAAGAATAAACACATGGGCACGTCGACCCCTTCGGTGGAGCAACCCTCAACACCGGCAACACGCAATATATAACCGGGTACGCCGACCCCTTCGGTGGAGCAACCCTCAACACCGGCCACGCAAATTATGACAAGCGATATTGAAATTAAGGAATTTACAACATACCTTAGCGAGCTAGTATTCTTATTTATGCGCAAAAATGTATCTTGGGTCTTTCAAGCTCAAAATACATGTTGTAGTATAAATTATATAAGAAGGCTTTCTAAGGAAAGTCACGAAATGAATAAGTTATCAAAAATCAATTCTAACATGTCCAAAATAAATCCATACATAAAACTATCTTTTAGGGGGCACAAATTGGTTATTTTGACTTGAAAACTTATAGGTGAGGGTACCATAATGTACTGGTATCAATAAATACACATTTAACTAAGTGGTCACTATAATTATGTCAAATAAGTGTAATTTATAATCATGGACAGAATTAAACAATGTAAATAATAATAAAAAATTTCATAAAAACCTTGTTTGAAGATATTTAGATGTACTTCCATGCAAGGCAACTATGTTGGGCCAATTTCTTCTTGAATTTAGTAAACATGCATGTACATATGACCCAAGTTTGGATGAATTTTCCAAAATTTCAGAAATTCATATATAAACAAAATAAAGAATACAGAAATTATACTAATTGAGGTTTTTCAAGAGGAGGAAGGGGTGAGGGCTTGCCTTGCTTCTAGTTGTGTTCCTTAGAGAATCTCCCCAAAATCCAATTCAGAAACCTAGGCAAAATTTGAATTTGGGTTAACCAAGTAACCTAGGAATTATTTTTAGAACAAATTGAAAAGGAAGAGGAGGAAAAGGGGAGAATGTAGAGGAGAAGGAGGGGGAGAAGAAGAAGAAGAAGAAGAAGATGGAAGGGGGGTGTGGTCGGCCGGCGGCCGACCGCCGGCGGCGCCAGCGCCGGCGCCAGCAGCCACGGCAGCAGCGCAGCGCAGCAGCGGCAGCAGCAGCAGCAACAGCAAAAACAGTAAGGAGGAGAGAGAGGGAAGAAGGAGAAGGAAGGAAGGAGAAGAGGAGAGCTCACCTTGCTGGGAGGGTTGGAGGAAAGTGAGCTTTCTCCTTCTTCTTCTTCAATTAAAGGAATGGGAAGGGGGAGAAATGACCAAATTGCCCTTCCAACCATGTCATGGCAAGGTGATGCCAAGTGGCATGGGTCAATGCATGAAAGCCACCTAGCCCTTTATGCTAGAATGCAAATTTAAAATTGCATGAGGGGGTATTTGGAAAAGAAAAAAAAAATTGATTTATCCAATTTACACTATATATATTTTTGAGAAATAATTTATAGGAAGATAATTTTGAATGATTGAAGATTAATTAAAATACCAATAATAAAATAAAAATTTAAGGTTATGACAAATAGAGTAATGTTTATGACTACATCCAACTGTAACTTAGGCCAGTTTAGCTTACCCCTCATACACACGGGATAAGCCGAATCGTATCAATAGGATACAACTGTACATCCCAAGCCGGTCATATTCATTGCCTATTCAAATCACACTGTTTTACTGCTGAAAACTGGTCATTTCTAAACTGTTTAAAAGTGCATGATTCTATTATTCATTTTAACTGTTTTAAATTAGCATGAATTGTACTTTGCTCCCTCCTGACTGGAGATACATTTTTAGAAAACTTTGAGGATGCTGAGCTGTTATACAACAGCTACTATGACCCTGTTTTGTACCCGGTAGTGCTGCCAGAGTCCCCATTGGAGAACGTTGGGACTGAGGCCGATGAGCCGGCTGATAGATAGCTTTTCTTTTTCAGCATTGTTGTTTATTTCAAACTCTGTTATTTATTTTAGTACATTTTCCAGTTGTATTTCATTTCAAGTTTAATAAAGTTTCATTTCCCAAATTTGAGTTGTGACAAATATAGTTGTTGTTGTTTGGTTACCTGCTAATGGAACAGCTTACTGCCGCCGTCTCAACAATGGTGCAGGCTGGGCATGATCCGGTTCGACCCAATTACTTGGGATCGGGTCGTGACACCAGCACCCTGGCAGTCCTAATTCAATGTAGGACTGCCGGGGGGTGGCAGTCCTAATTCACAGAACATTTTATCTAGGACTGCCACACACAGGACAGTCCTTCACATGTGTTGGACTGTCCTGTGTGTGGCAGTCCTAGATGAATTGTTCTGTGATCAAATCACAGAACATTTTAGCAAGGACTGCAACACACAGGGCAGTCCAACACATGTGTAAGACTGCCCTGTGTGTGGCAGTCCTAGATGAATTGTTCTGTGATCAGATCACATAACATTTTAGCAAGGACTGCCACACACAGGGCAGTCCAACACATGTGAAGGACTGCCCTGTGTGTGGCAGTCCTAGAAAAGACAACACTTGGATAAAAGTAACACACATGTATGACACATATGTATAACACCCAAAACACACAAAACACACATATATAACATCCAGATAAAAGACATATAACACATGGATAAAAGTAAGAAACATATATTGGACTTCATATTTCATAGTTTAATGTATACAAAAGTGGTCCTCTATAACCAAAATGCCAAAATGTATACAAAAGTGGTCCTCCATATAACACATTGATACTCAGTCGATTTCGACGTCACAGTGGTCAGCAGGTAAGTCTCTTGGCTCCTCAAACTTCAACAACTTCTTACAATGGTCGATTTGATGAGCGAAAGGTGTGGTCCAAGCTCTGGCTTCGACCGGTGCTCTTTTGTACCAAACTGTTGAAGGTGGAGGAATCGGAGAATGACCGATCATCTTTAGTATGACGAAGTGATCACCGATGTGATATAGTACATAGGTTAGAATGTCCGTGGTCCGACGGAGGTGCGCACATCGGTCCGGCGCAGGCTGCTTCAAAGATAAATGACTTGGACACAGAGGACTGCCACAGATATGGCAGTCCCTCACATACAGAGGACTGCCACAAATGTGACAGTCCCTCACATATATAGGACTGCCACATCTCTGGCAGTCCTATATATGTGAGGGACTGTCACATTTATGGCAGTCCTCTGTGTCAAAGTCCAATTTTTCACCCGAAGTAAAGTTCAAAGTGTAGTTACCACGAGGGTTTCCAATGCGTCAAAGTGTTCTTCGGACGTTGTGGGAGGAGAGTATCCAGCATTTGATGGTCCGGGTTGTTCCATTTTCTATTTCTTTCTACATTAAACACAAAATTCAACTTTTATATGTAAAATTTAGGTTAAAACTTAAAATATTACACAAAAATAAATTCGACGACTTACAAATAAATGGGAGAAGTGATTGACACTGTTACTAGATATTCTACCAAAAAATCTTCAACAATTTTAGGTTGGGGGACAATTTTAGGTTAATTATAGGTTTATATGAGGAGGAGAAAAAAAAGAGTGGAGGAAGAGAAGTAGTAGAGAAAGAAAGAGAGAGAGATGAAATAAAATCACATTGGCTTTTCTAGTATTTTTTGGGCTGCCCCCCTAGTAAAAAAAATCTATGGCAAACTTGTAATTTTTTCAAAAAAAAATTTGGGTTGTCCCCTAGTAGAAGTGGTGGTGCCCCTAAAAAAGGTTTTTTTTAGGGGCACCTCCACTTCTACTAGGGGACAACCCAAATTTTTTTTAAAAAATTACAAGTTTGCCATTGGTTTTTTTTACTAGGGGGGCAGCCCAAAAATCACTATAAAAGCCAATTTGATTTTATTTCATCTCTCTTTCTTCCTCTACTACTTCTCTTCCTCCACTCTTTTTTTCTCCTCCTCATATAAACCTATAATTAACCTAACCTAGGTGAAATTGTCCCCCAACCTAAAATTGTTGAAGATTTTTGGTAGAATACAGTGTCAATCACTTCTCCCATTTATTTGTAAGTCGTCGAATTTATTTTTGTGTAATATTTTTAAGTTTTAACCTAAATTTTACATATAAAAGTTGAATTTTGTGTTTAATGTAGAAATAAATAGAAAATAGAATAACCCGGACCATCAAATGCTGGATACTCTCCTCCCACAACGTCCGAAGAACACTTTGACGCATCGGAAACCCTCGTGGTAACTACACTTGAACTTTACTTCGGGTGAAAAATTGGACTTTGACACAGAGGACTGCCACAAATGTGTTAGTCCCTCACATATATAGGACTGCCAGAGATGTGGCAGTCCTATATATGTGAGGGACTGCCACATTTGTGGCAGTCCTCTGTATGTGAGGGACTGCCACATCTGTGGAAGTCCTCTGTGTCCAAGTTATTTCTTCTTTTAAGCAGCCTGCCTTACCAACTTATCACCAATATTTTTAACATGATCCTCTAGCTAACTCTATAAATAATAATATGAGTATCATTTTCCATTCACTTAAGTGGAGAAATGAAGACATATCACATAAAGAGTAAATACAGAACCATATTTTAATAGTAAAAAAATATATAGGGGTCAAACGTATCACGTCTTGTCCAGATATATATATATATAACCCAAATATGAACATTGATCCAAATACTGATGTTACTTTCAAGTAGCAACTATATTACATTTATAACTAAATTTTAGAGAACTAAGGATTATATGTTGCAGACATGTACGCTTGAAGTGTCTCAACTTGTGACCAAGTACAGACTCCTCTATAAATAATAATACGCTTTATGTAGTTGTTTAGTTTTGACTTTTAACTTCTATTGTAGGACTTGCAATCTTCCGAGGAGTTGTTGAAGTTTGAGGAGCTTGGACCACACCTTTCGCTCATCAAATACAGAGCTTGGACCACACCTTTCGCTCATCAAATCGACCATTGTAAGAAGTTGTTGAAGTTTGAGGAGCCAAGAGACTTACCTGCTGACCACTGTGACGTCGAAATCGACTGAGTATCAATGTGTTATATGGAGGACCACTTTTGTATACATTTTGGCATTTTGGTTATAGAGGACCACTTTTGTATACATTAAACTATGAAATATGAAGTCCAATATATGTTTCTTACTTTTATCCATGTGTTATATGTCTTTTATCTGGGTGTTATACATGTGTGTTTTGGGTGTTATACATGTGTGTCATACATGTGTGTTACTTTTATCCAGGTGTTGTCTTTTCTAGGACTGCCACACACAGGGCAGTCCTTCACATGTGCTGGACTGTCATGTGTGTGGCAATCCTTGCTAAAATGTTCTGTGATCTGATCACAAAACAATTCATCTAGGACTGCCACACACAGGGCAATCCTTCACATGTGTTGGACTGCCCTGTGTGTGGCAGTCCTTGCTAAAATGTTCTGTAATTTGATCACAGAACAATTCATCTATGACTGTCACACACAGGGCAGTCCAACACATGTGAAGGACTGTCCTGTGTGTGGCAGTCCTAGATGAACTGTTCTGTGAATTAGAACTGCCACCCCCCTGGCAGTCCTACATTGAATTAGGACTGCCACCCCCTGGCAGTCCTACATTGAAATTTGTTGTTATATAAATGGTCATTCTCCTGTGTTTTAACACGGAGAATGGACATTCTCCGTCTTAATTTACACGGAGAATGGTCATTCCAGTGTTAAAATGCAGGAGAATGACCATTCTCCGTGTAAATTAACACGGAGAATGGTAACACGGAGAATGGACATTCTCCGTCTTAATTTACACGGAGAATGGTCATTCCAGTGTTAAAATGCAGGAGAATGACCATTCTTCGTCTTAATTTACACGGAGAATGGCCATTCTCCGTGTAATTTAGCACGGAGAATAGTCATTCTCTTTCATTTTAACACTGGAATGACCATTCTCCGTATAAATTAAGACGGAGAATGTCCATTCTCCGTGTTAAAAACACGGAGAATGCCATTCTCCGTGTTAATTTACACGGAGAATGGTCATTCTCCTGCATTTTATGGTCAGTTGAAACTTTGGAGGGCCATAACTTTTGACTGGGAGGTCGAAACGAGGTCCCGTTTGTCCCAAAACGAGCGTATCTTCGAGGAGGTTGAAAGTAACAGCCTCACCGTTAGACGGCCTTCCAAAATTTTAGAATCGCAAAAAAATGATGTTTGGACCTCCGTTTTAGCAGTTTTGTCGAAATTTTAGAATCGCAAACAAATATTAATTCAATGACTCACAATCGCAAAAAAAATATTAATTTCAGTCGAAATACGCTGGTTTGTAGTTCAATGGTTGGGTCCCGCGGGGAGGTTCCAACATCTGTAGTGTGCGCTTCGGCACACTTTGCACGAAGCCGAACTGCCGAACGTACCGAGAATCTGATTTCTTCGACTTGCGTGTCATCTCGTCGAATGTGGGAGTGTTCTTGAAAGAAATTTGGTGGAGGAATTAGGATTAGAGTGGTGGAGGAGAATTTTCTAGGGTTTAGGGAGAGGGAGAGAGAGCTCTTCTTCTTTTTCTCTTTTGGAGGAGAGAGAGAGGAAATGATGAAATGAATAGAAAATTTGAGTTTGGGGGGTTGGGCTGCCCCCTAGTAAAATTTGGGCTGCCCCCTAGTAGAATCTCCATTAATGGGCTGCCCCCTAAGTAAGGGCTGCCCCTTAGTAAATGTGGAGGTGCCCCTAAAAAAAACCTAAAAAAAACCTAAGCTAATAGGTTTGGTCCGCTTCGAGGAGCCTTCAAATTCCCAACATCCCTCGATCTCGAATTCCCAACTGTAAATACCCCCAGAAAGAAAAATAAATAAATAAATAAAAATCCAATATTTTCCTCCGTCAATGGCGCCGCCGCCTCCCCCGTCTCCGTCAACCGCCGGCGCGCAGTACGCGCAGCAGTTCCTCTCGTCCGTTCTCTCCCAGCGCGGCCCGTCCTCCCTCCCCTACTCCGAGGACTCCAAGTGGCTCATCCGCCACCACCTCGTCTCCCTCACCGACGCCTTCCCCTCCCTCCACCCCAAGTCCTCCTCCTTCACTCACAACGACGGCCGCACAGTCAACCTTCTCGTCGCCGACGGCACCGTCCCCATCGTCTTCAGCTCCGTCGTCTACAACATCCCCGCCTCCATCTGGCTCCCCGAGCCCTACCCCCGCTGCCCCCCCTCCGTCTTTCTCACTCCCACCCCCAACATGGTCGTCAAGCCCGGCCACCCCCACGTCGATCCCGACGGCTCCGTCCGCGTCCCGTACTTGCTCAACTGGGTCTACCCCTCCTCCAACCTCGTCGATCTCGTCCGTTCGATGTCGCACCTCTTCGGCCTCGACCCCCCTCTCTACACCCGTCAAAACCCTAACCCTAACCCTAGCCCTAATCCGTCTCCGTCTCCGTCCCCGTCCCCATCGCCGCAGCCGTCGCGGATCTATTCGAGAACCCACTTTCCACCATCTCCGTCCCCGTCCCGTCCGACGGAGGACCCGGCCGAGGTCTTCCGCCGCAACGCTATCAACAAGATTATCGAATCGGTTCATACGGATTCCGCCGCTTTACGGAAGAACCAGGAGGCGGAAATGGACGCGCTTCTTTCCACCCAGGCCGCGCTGCGCCAGCGGGAGGAGGCGATATCCAGAGGGATGAGGGAGATGATGGAGGAGAAGGAAGGGCTGGAGCAGCAGCTGCAGGTCGTGCTGATGAATACGGACGTTCTTGA
Organism: Iris pallida; assembly: GCA_029216955.1. Classification (NCBI taxonomy): domain Eukaryota; kingdom Viridiplantae; phylum Streptophyta; class Magnoliopsida; order Asparagales; family Iridaceae; genus Iris; species Iris pallida. The sequence continues at coordinate 229,651 of JANAVB010023599.1, forward strand.
AAATTGGGTGAGGGAGAACGAAGGGAAGAGGAGGAAGGAGGTGGACGCGGACGACGTTTTCGAGCCGGCGGACGTACTCTCAAGGCAGATGATGGAGTGCACGGCGGCCGACCTGGCTGTAGAGGACACGGTGTACGCACTGGACAAGGCGGCGCAGGAGGGGGCGGTTCCGTTCGACACGTACCTGAAGAGCGTCAGGGCACTGTCTAGGGAGCAGTTCTTCCACAGGGCGCTTGCGACGAAGGTGAGGGCGGCCCAGGTGCAGGCGCAGGTCGCTGGGATGGCCGCACGGGCGCCACAGTACCGGCAGTAAGGGAAGGTTAGTTGTGGCTTGTGTTTCTTGTCCTGTACAAACTCTGTTTCGGTATTATGGGTCGCGGTTGATGGATATATTCATTACATGATTGCACTTGTGAAGTTTGTGTAATAAAACTCCTAGTAGGCATTTAAAGAGTTAATTTTTGATGGGTTCATCTGAAGACTAGACATTGATAACCAACTATTGCGATTCTAGTGTTACTTTGAACATATTGTCTACTATAAAAAACAAAGGTCTATTTTGGTTGTATTTAAAGTTGTTTATGTGATTGGAACCAGATTAGGGCAAGGTAAAGAAAAGCTGAGGAAGGTTCTACACACATGAAACACGATGATTTGTGTAGAGTTCTGTTAAGAGACATACAGAATATATGTTGAAGTGTTGAGAAAGAAAATACAATGGTCTAAGATGGCATGGGCGTAAATTTGCATGACATATTTGAATATTCTTTCTGTGGAACAACATATAAACTTGGTTGGATGATTGGCAAACAACTGGTGCTGCTGGTCACATCTAGTTGGATGACAGTTATGTATTGTTTTAAGGGATGACATTTATATGAAGTGAAACTGATCATATAAAATTAACTTTTCATATGTTTTATATATCACACGCATTAAGTTGCATGCGAGAGGTTCTGTTAAACTGAATGGTTGTGTCAAATAGTTGATCAAGAGAATGAAGATAGACAGGTCCATCAATAAAGTCACTGAATAATGGAGCTGTGCATGAACATATTACTGACGGAAGCTCTAAGTTTTAAAATTAGTTCAGATTAACTTTATAATAATGTCATATCTGATCTGATGATTTATCGAATGATGGATTTTATGAGTATATTATATCTTCTTTTAACCAGGTTATCTTTATAGTAATCAAGTACAATCATGATGGAGATACTTGGTCGGACATGCAAAAGGGTGAAAATATGAAGCTTCTTAGGGACTAAAAGTCTATTCAGATTTAAACCTCATTGCTTGGTATTATTATGTTGAGACTCATGTTTGGTGAGTTCTCTGTGATCTATTATAAATTTGTCTAACTAGGCAGGCACAAGTTCATCATCCTGTACACAAATTTACTACACCAGGGAAACATTATTAAGCTCATGGTTGATAGTTGGTACATAAATTGGTTTATTTGAATGGGCTTTTGGGCTAAAGAATATGTGGACATAATAGCAATCAATTTTTTATTGTGAAGGAGGTTACAGTTGTCGAAGCAGCCACAGCTGTGGCCTAACATGTTTTCTGCTTGTGGAACATCAAGCTCATGGAAACCATTGTTGGTTTGAACTATTGAGCATGAGGCAACGGATTAAGTTAAAAATAACATTAGGCCAGAAGTTCTGGCATTTGAAAAGGTTAATAATTTGATTTCATATGTCAAGGCAGCTTCTATTTGCTTTATGTCACAGGTCACTTCAATGAGTATACTGCACTAGCAAATAGATAACAAAGTATCTGATATTGTCTTCTTTGATTAATGTTTGCTCCCGTAATTTTGGTGATGTTGACATTACAACTTTAGATACTTTTTAAACAAAGACTTTGTTGTGATTACTTTAGTTTAAAATTGATGCATGGTGCAATGATATGATAAAGATCAAGGCACTATGGCAATTCTTTGAGTGTTTAGGGTACTTTCGAGTGTTTAGGGTACTCTAGATGTTACACACTTCAAACACAACAAACAAACACTATAGTTATATTTATGAGTCTTTTATTTTGTATTTATACAGTTAAAATTATGTATTATTACAATCCTAAGCGGTTGCTGCATTTGACTGTCAGATTCTGAAAAGCGTGCATCCTAAGCCTCCTCCGTCACAAATATGTCTTGCCTGGGCCTGGTCAATTTGCCCTGGGCATCTCAACTAGTTTTGGGTACTAGGCGTCTACATAGGTATGCCATATTTCTATTGTGCCGCCTAAGCCTCTTCAGATGCATTCATCTGAAGATTAGATATTGATAACCAACTAGTGCGATTCTAGTGTTACATTGAATATATTGTCTATTGTATGAAACAAATATATTGTCTATTTTTGTATATAAGTTGATTATGTGATTGGAACCAGTTTAGACAAGGTGATGGAGGTTTGAGGGACGTTTGTACACACATGAAACAAATTGATTTGGCTCAAGTTCTATTAGGGGAGACACAGATACATACCAAAGGGTTGAGAAAGATAATACAATGGTCTAAGATAGCATGGGTGTAAGTTGCATGACATATTTGAATAGGCTTTCTTTGGAATTACATATAACCTTGGTTGGATTATTGGCAAACAATTGGTACTGCTGATTACATACAGTTGGATGATATTTATGGGGATGTGATATAACCTGATCATAGAAATTCATATTTGACATGTTTTATCAGTCACATGCGTTAAGTTTGCATGCGAGAGGGTCTGTTGAACTGAATGATGGATATCAGATAGCTGCTTGAGAGGACGAAGATGAACAAGCTCATCTATAAGTCTAGAAGTCAGTGAATAATGGCGCTGTGTGTGAACATATTGTTGAAGGAAACTCTAAAATTTTCAATTAGGTGTGGCGAACTTTGCTCAAATTACCTTTTTATACTACTGTCGTCTTTGAACGTGCAAGAAGGTGAATATATGGAGCTTCTTAGAGATTAAAAGTCTATGCAGATGTGAACCTTATTGGTTGGTATTGTTGTGTTGAAACTCATGTTTGGTGAGTTCTCTGTGATCTATTATAAATTTGTTTAACTAGACCATCAGTTCACTGTCCTGTACAGATTTACTACACTAGGAAAACATGATTTAGCTCATGGTTGATAGTTGAAACATAATTTGGTTTATTTGAATGGGCTTGTGCTAAAGAATATGTGGACATAATAGCAATACATCTTTATTGTAAAGGAGGTTACACTTGTTGAAGCAGGCATAGCAGTGGCCTAACATGTTTTCTGCTTGTGGAATATCAAGCTAATGGAAACCATTGTTGACTGGTGCTGTTGAGAACTGAGTCGAAGAATAAAGTTAAAGTTATCTTTAGGCCTCGTTTGGTTCGCGGAATCATGGGGTTGGGAAAGGAAAGTTATTACTTTCCTATGTTTGGGTGCCAAAGGAATTGAGGAGAAAAGGAAAGTGTTTCCCAATGGAAAGGAAATTAGGGGGGAAAATGGTTCTCTCCATCCAACCAAGGATTCACCTTCCCACCTTTAAGTATTCACTTTCCCTCCCAATTTCCTCGGCATTTCCAAACAATGGAAAGGAAAATCGATAGAAATTGTAACTTTCCAAAGGAAAGGAAAGAGCAAGAATTGATTTCCTTTGCTTTCCACGAACCAAACGAGGCCTGGGTAGAGCTTCTGGTATTTGAAAAGGTTAGTAATTTGATTTCCCATGTCAATGCAGCTTCTAGTTGCTTTAGGTCACATGTCACTTCAACGAGTACAATGCACTAGCAAACAGATAGATAAAAAAAAAGCTATGTTATTATCTTCTTTGATTACTGTTCACTCCCGTAAGTTTGATGATGATTTGACAACTTTAGATACTCTTTAAACAAAGACTTCATTATGATTACTTTAATTTAACATCAATGCATGACTGGATGATGATAAGGATCAAGACAGTACGGCAATTCCTGGAGTTTTAGGGTACTCTACTGTAGATGAATCTTCTTTGATTACTGTTCACTCCTGTAACTTTGGTGTGATGATATGACTACTTTAGATACTCTTTAAAGTTTAAACAAAGACTTCATTATGATTACTTTAATTTAACATCAATGCATGACTGGATGATGATAAGGATCAAGGCAGTACGGCAATTCTTGGAGTTTTAGGGTACTCTACTGTAGATGTTACACATTCCAAACACAACAAACACACACTCACCTCCATAGTCTTCCGTCAATCAAAAGATTATGTACAAAGAGATTACTGCTTGTTAAGTACACCAAGAAACTTGACAGGCATTAAAATTTGAGTGATGAATAGTATAGTAGTCCCAACTTCTTAGAGAACCTTCATGCTGACTACATGATTTTCATATTTAAATTAGTGGGTATCTGGTTCCAGTTAAATGTTAGTTGCTAACCTAGTCGATGGAGTTCTGTACGGATTAGAGGATCATTTTTTTTTGTTTATTTATTTATTATAATATGTTGTGATTTCTTTAACTTACTCAACATATCAAATGTTCCTATATTATTACGATTTGATACAGTTTTTATAATATAACTGGTGTGGTGTACCAAGTGTAGTTCTGGTCACTTATGGCTAGGACTAGGATCACTTTCAATATGTTGTGATTTCTTTAACGTATTCAAGGATTATCGCTCCATGCAATTTAGAAGTTGCTACTGCCCCAAACACAATTCCTAAATGAATCACATCATAACATCATATCAACCTTAATTCCTTGTAGGAAGGCGAAAATCCAGTTTGTAAACATGGATATAAGGGGCGCATGCCATTTGATACAGGCAAAGTGCGGTTTATTAGTACACAAGGGAGGTGGATAACCAGGAGGAGGGGTTATCTAGATGAGTATCTCTCTATAGAGATGTTTAAAGGTTCTTTGAGGTAATATAATCTAACCTCTTTCTTCCAAATTCAAATTTTGGATTTGGTCATACTTTTCATATCCAAATCCATCTCCAACAAATCCATCTCCAACCAAACATAGGATTCCATAAATTTGGCTCCAAATCCATAAAATCTTAAAATCCAACTCCAAATACGGTTTACCAAACGGGTCTTAACATGGGTGTACGCAAGTCACAGGCCTATGCTGAGGTTGACCTTAAGTTTTTCATTTTTCATATTTTTTTATAGTTTGGAATTGTTTCCGTAGCAGCGAGTAATAATTTCCAGCCTATCGTGGACTTGTTCACAGAAAATGTAAGCTTTGTTTTTATGGCATGTAATTTGGTGATGTTTAAGTGCTTATTACCAATGAAAGTCAGGTAGAAGTTGTTCTAGGATGCTGTCAACTCAAATGATGCATAAATCATTCTTAGTGCATTTGTTTCAGATTTCAGGCTTTAGGGGTGATTGAGAAAGTTCAACAGAAAAACAGTATGTCGTCTCAACTGAAGATATGTCATCATATTGCCTTGAGTAATCTGCTGGTAGTTAATAGTAATTGATTGGATATGCTTTCAATTAGCAAACCCCAAGATTTTGGGATAAAGACTTCTATGTTGGGTGGCAGTGAAGGATTGTATTACTGATCCTGATTGTTAGGAAGCCATGTTGTTATGCATTCTAATGCATATGCTGTCTTGACCATTTCTTACCCAATATGCTGAAGTTTTTTTACTTCCTTTGTTTTCCTGCACTCAAATTTTAAGTTGACGCGAGGAGATAGTTTTGCTGGTGTTTTTGCTTCTTGTTGTTGGTGTTTTGCTTTAGAAACTAGAAAGATAGTCTCACATTGGAAAAACCAAATGGATGATATCTCTATATAAAGCTTTGCTTGTGTTGAGAGATCACATGAAGTGTGGAAAGGAACATGTGTGCCATGTTGGGACATTTTTCTAGTGGAAAGAAAGCTAAACCAACAAAGAAACATTAATGCTTTTTGTCATGTTCATGGGATAATTTCCTTGTGGAGTTAAGCCCCGAGCGACTTGGACTCGGGCTCAAGGGCGCAAAGTGGCACTTTGTTGGCGCACTTCGTACGTCAGCATCGGCGCATGGCGTCTTGTGCGCAGTTGATGCGCTCGTCTTCTGTGTGAGTCGCATGCGCAGGTGCGGTGCTGCGGCGCAGCTGTGCGCAGAGCTGCTGCGATGTTGTGCTGTGCGTCTGTGCAGCTACGCGCAGGCGCACGGATTGACGTGCTGGGTGGGCATTGGAGCGCATGTGGCGTATGATGTGGCTGATTGAAAGATTTGAGCGGTTATGGAAAAATTGAGTCAATTAATCAGCTCCATCTTTTATAGGATTTGAATTTAATTCATTCAAACCTTTCCATTATTCGCTTATATCTTTTCGCAATCAGTTACGGCCAGGATTAAGATTAGGGTTTCAGCCCTTCTCTATAAATACTCTTTTTGTGCCTTCATTAATGACTTACGCCAAAATAAAGAGACGAAGAGAGTTATGCCGCTGCTGCCATTGGAGTTCTTCAAGTTCGTGAAAGGAGGTGACAGCAAGCGTTCCAGAAGTTCTTTCGAACTTGCTGGTTCCTGGGAGCAGATCGCAATAGGGCGAATCTTGCTTTGAGCAACGGTGATCTTTATCACCCCAGCAAAGTCGTTGCATCAACTCCGGTTGAAAATGAGTATTCATTTTCGTTGCATCAACTCCGATTGAGAACGATTATTCATCTTCGTTGCATCAACTCCGGTTGAGAACGATCAGCAGAATTGCGGTGATCGATATTTCGCCTGCTAAGTTGCTTTTATCCATCTCACTCTTTCTGAGAGATCGAGATTTCCATCAAACGATCTGTTTTGGGAATAACAATCTCAAAGCAAGATTCAGATATGATGGAGAACAACCGTGCACAACTTCTCGATACAAGTTTTAAACTTAAGAAGTTTGACGGGGAGCATTTCAACGTCTGGAAGAGAAAGGTCAGCCTTAATCTTCAACTCATGAGCGTCGACTATGTGTTGACAGATCTTGAGCCTTTGATTCCGGAGGATGAAAATGCTCGAAGGGTTGCTGAAGCCACGGCTTTGTAGTCGAAGTGGAGACGGGATAACAACCTCTGCAAGTTGTTGATCCAGAACTCGATGGAGGACTCTCTGGCAGAGTCATACAGGATACAGCAAGACAGTTAATGCAAAGGACGTCTGGGAGTTTGTAGAGAATCTTTACAAGGTAGATAAGAACAGAAACAAGATCCACGTGACCGAAAAGGTCTGGAGGATGCGGTTTGAGGACGACAAAACCATGTTGTCTCAAGTCAAGGAGTTCCTCAAGTTACGTCAGAAGCTGGCGGATGACGGCATGCCTTTGGTCGATGCTTTTGTCGTCGGGGGTATTGTCGCCAAGCTCCTACCTTGGTGGAGCAACTTCATCGTGGACATGCATCGCAAGAAGATGGAAGTGGATCTGGAACGTCTCTTGTACTGGATACATGTTGATGACGAGCTGAAGGCTCAACTCAAAGTGGACGCCTTGTCCAAGCAGATGGCTAAGGCGAACACGGTGTAAGGAGAAAATTCTAAAGGGAAGCAGAAGGCTCCCTACCAAAAGAAGAAAGACGTTCACCATCTGAAGGTGAAGTCGGCTCAGTTCAAACCCAAGTCCAAATAACCTGGGACTTTGTGGCAAGAAAGGACACCGGAAGAGGGATTGCAAAGAAAAATAAAAAAAATGAGCAAGGTGAGGCTAACTTTGTTGTTATGATTGCACAGGTTGACTCAGCTGGAATTGACACGGACTGGTGGATAGACACTGGAGCCTCATGTCATGTTTGCTCAAAGAAGGAGTGGTTCACCACGTACCAACCTGTTTCTGAGAAGGTTATGGTGGCGAACCAGACACAAGCTGAAGTACTCGGGATCGGGACGGTGGTATTGCAACTGATTTCGGGGAAGTCGCTGACGCTTAAGAATGTGAAGCACGTACCTGCTATAGCCAAGAACCTGGTCTCCGGAAGCCTGCTCTACAACGCAGGCTTGATGATGGACATTAACGCTGGTCAAGTCGTTATGTCCTATAAAGGAACATACTTCGGAAAGGTCTTTTGCACCGAAGGAATATTCAAACTTCAACTTGTAACTCCTATGGAGATAGTTAATGCAGTTTCTTCTTCTGATTATTCTCTTGAGTAAACAAGATGTCTAGTCTAGGGCTTATCTCCAAATGTGAGGATAAGGAGTTGGAGAAGTGTGAGGTCCGTGCGCAGACAAAGATCACAAGGAAATCGTTCAAGCGGGTAAACCGAAGTACATATCTTCTGGAGTTGGTGCACTCAGATATATGTAATTTCAAATAGTTCTCCACAAAGAGGCCGGAATGAAGTATTTCATTACTTTCATTGACGACTTCTCAAAGTACGCGTTCATTTATCTGCTCAAGTCTAAAGATAAAGTGTTTGAGAAGTTTAAGGACTTCAAGGCTGCAGCCGAGCGTCAAACCGGACAACAACTCAAGAGACTCGGAAGTGATCGAGGAGGAGAGTATATGTCTCATGAATTCGTATCGTTCTGCAGAGAACATGGAATTGTCAACGAGACAACTGCTCCGTACTCCCCTCAATCAAATGATGTTGCAGAAAGGAAGAACAAAACGTTAATAGAGATGATGAACTAAATGTTGTTGACTGCCGGTCTTCCTAATTGCTTCTGGGGTGAAGCAGTGCTTACGGCTACGTTCATATTGAACAGAGTGCCGCATGTAACCTCGGAAGTCACTTCTCATAAACTCTAGTTCAAGGCCAGACCCAACTTGAATGTCATTTGAGTGTGGGGGTGTCTGGCGTACGTGAAGCTTCCGGATTTGAAGATTCAGAAGCTGGAAACAAGGACTATGAAGACTATATTCCTTCGTTATGCTGATAAGAGTGATGCTCGGAGGTTCCTTGATATTGAGTCAAATCATATCACTGAATCTCGCGATGCAGAATTTTTTGAAGATAAATTTGTAAGGCACAAGAACATTGTTCTCGTGGACATTCCGGAGAATAATGTGAGTGCACAAGAGGCTCAAGTTCCTTACGAAGAGGTAGTCCAAGAAGTTGTTGCTGCAGAAACAAATGTTGAACTGGAACTCGCAGAACCTGTATCTAAGTGAGTGAGGAGACAGAAGGACTTCGGAGAGAATTTTGTCACCTATCATGTGGAAGCAGACCCGCTTACCTATGATGAGGCGATGAAGACCAGAGATGCTGTCTTCTGGAAGGAGGCTATTAATGATGAGTACGACTCGATAACCTCCAACAACACGTGGGTGTTGGTCGATCTGCCTGAAGGAGTAAAACCAATCGGATGTAAATGGATCTTCAAGAAGAAGATGAAGGCCGATGGAACTGTTGACAAGTTCAAGGCAAGATTAGTTGCCAAGGGATTTTCTCAGAAGCAAGAGATCGATTATTTTGACATATATGTTCCAGTAGCGCGGATGATGACCATCAAGATGTTGATTGCTCTAAGCGCAATTCACAAGCTGGTAATTCATCAGATGGATGTTAAGACCGCTTTCCTGAATGGTGAATTGACCGAAGAGATTTACATGCAACAGCCAGAAGGATTCGTCGTCAAGGACCTCGAAGACAAAGTCTGTAAGTTGGTGAAATCTATGTATGGTCTGGAGCAAGCTCCCAAGATGTGGCGTGGGAAGTTTGATAAAGTCATAAGTGTAGTGCCCCGTCCCTACATCGTGCCCCGTACTCTGCCCACGGGGTGCGCGAGAAAGGAACACTGTCGCTATCGATTCGGTCGGGATTGGCCGAGTCGATCGAACGGGAACGGTTGAATTAAGACCCATTCCTCGTTATGGAATGTCTTCTTCGGAACCAAGTCCCATATTCAGCGGGCTGCGCCTCGAGGATTGACTCTGCGGCTGAGTCGGGAGAGACCTCCCGTTGCTCTGCTTTTCACGCCGCTTGCGTTGGTTTTGGCTTTGTTTTCTGAATGCGCTTTCGTGAATGTTTTCGATGGTTTTCATGGCTTGCATTTCGAACTCGCATTTCCTATCGAACTCCTTGAATAATGCAGTGTTCTAATCGGTTGCTTGTGCGATTTCAGGTAATCGCGTAGGCGACGTCTAGCGCAACCAGCAAGTTCTCTCGCCAAAGTAAACTCAAGGTGAGTGGCTGACCCTTCTCTTCTCGACCCCCTTCTTAGGCAAAGTCGATAGTGTTGTTGCGAATGAAAGTATAAATGCAAAGGCACGGGCACGGTAAAATGATTGAGTTTTAAAGAGAATGTAGGCTATGTCTTAATAACTAAAAGAAGAAAAATGGTCTTTGCACGGTCATTGGACAACTTGTCGACAAGGTAGAGTTTTCCCGCACGACAATCCGGGGCCACGGGACCGATGCGGCCAAGAAGGAAACATTTTCATAAGCTGTGCTGGACACAATATTAGGCGAGGACTTGCAGCGGGGCTCGCTACTCGCGCTGAAAGGGCCTCGTCTAATAAAAGCAAAAAGGAGTCCACGATGGCTCTGGGAGCCAGTGACCAACACACGAAATATTGCACTTGTATGGAAATGATAACAATTGACAGGGAAGAACTTGGTAAGTTTCATAAGGCGCGGCTAGGCCGCCGTCGGTAAGTTTCAACGTTAATGTCACTATGCTTGTCATTACTTGTTTGCAATTCATTAGGATGGTTAGAAACATTCATACTCTAAGTCATATAAATTCTTCAACCAAATGAGAGCTTGGAACTTAAATAGCCACGCACCAGTACAACGTGTAATGTACTGATCCTCGCTCTCCACGCAGGTACCCCGAACTACGAAGGGCGTGCCACCTGAAAGCTCAAGGCGAAGTGAACCCTTTTGAAGCCTCGTCCGCGTGTAAAGGCTTGTTTTCTGGATTCCTTTTGAAGAAGACCCGCACTCAGTCCAAAAGAAGATGGCGGCTCGACTCGCCTCGATAGCAGGTGGAAAGATGTTATATTTTGCTTGTAAAAATGGGATGTAATGTATGGAACGACTATCTCATCGGCGTTCATTTTGTAAGTCGAGTCATGTTGTAGCCCGCGCGGCAATGATTGTAAAGGAGTCTATGTAAAGTTTTATTATCATCAATGAAAAAGTCTATTTCTATTTCAAATGTGTCATTCAATTTCTCTGCGTACTCTAACTTGATGTTGTGTTTCGGATAACCTTATGACTACGCCTTGTGCGATCGCAACTTAGGTTCGCACGGCATCGCGTCCGGGGGACGACTATCGATTCTACGGAATCGGGGCGTGACATAATGGTATCAGAGCACGGCTTTACATCCTTTGGCCTCGCGTCTAGAGTTCCAAACCTTTGACCTCGCATCGATGAGATAAGTTGTTCCATACAATGAGTCCGTAATAATTTGTGACTGATGTGTTTGCCTTCGTATCGCAGAAGTGACGGAACCCACGGCCGAGCAAGAACAGAGCGCCTCAAGCGGCTCTAATAGTTCGCATCGTCCGCAGGCCGGACCTTCTAACGATACAATCGAAAGGATGCTGCGCATGATGGAGGCGCAACGAAACTAGTCCGAGAACCGGCATCAGCAGGTAGAGGAACGACAGGCCCAGTTCGAAGCTCGCTTCGAAGCTCGTTTTGATGCACATGCCAAGCTTCAGCAAAAGCAGCTAGATACCCTGCAGCAGATAGTCCAGACAATGGCGGCCAACGAGAATTCTGCGACTACGCCTACCGTCACCGTGCCGGCGATCCAACCCATTGATGTCGACATGGAGGATCCCGAGCGTCAACCAGCGGCACCGAAAAAGTACAACTTTGAAGTGTCAGAATTCAAAAAGGCGTGCCGCACTTCCTTCAGCGGCACCGAGGGCCCTTCCATGGCGATAGACTGGTTGGAGGAACTGGAAGATCACTTTGAGCTTCTTGGCATTGAAGAATCTAAGCAAGTCGCCTGCGCACAACTTCAACTACGGTTGAACGCGCACGACTGGTGGGGTATACACAAGCGAGCGATCCGACCGAACAACACCACCGCGCCGATCTCTTGGGCCACGTTTCGCAAAGCTTTCGAACTCCAGTACCTTCCGTCAGCCGTTCTTCAAGCCAATGTTATAGAATTCGCTAGGCGGAATCGGTGCGCCGAGCCCCCGCCTAGCGCCTAGACGGCGCCTAGGCGCCGATTTTTTTTTTTTTTTTTAATTTTTTATTTTTTACATGTATATATGTATAAATAGTAATATATATGTAACATGTTAACATAAGAGCTTATTAGCTCTCATGGCTAGCAGTTGTATTCTTAAGTTTCAAAATAAAAAGGAGGGGAAGAGTTCGAATCCCGTGGAACATTTTGTGGGGTTTTTTTTTTTTTTTTTTTTACACTTAAATAAAAGGGGAGGAAAGGGGGGAGAGAGAGTGCACGATGTCATCCCTTCCCCTTCCCTCTCGTCATCCCCTCCCCTTCCCCTTCCCCTTCCCTCTCGTCATCCCCCCTCCCATCAGCGGGGACAGCAGCAGCTGCTGTCCAGCAACAGCCACCAGCAGTGGTCGGCGACGACTACGGCGGCGGCGGTGACGGCGACGACTACGGCGGCGGCGGCAGCTGCTGTCCAGCAACAGCCACCAGCAGTGGTCGGCGACGGCGACGACGACGACGACGACGGCGACGACGGCGACGGCGACGACGACGGCGGCGGTGACGGCGACGACTGCGGCGGCGGCCAGGTAAGTAATTTTTTTTTTCCCAAATATGATCAGATTTTTTTTTTTTGAAATTTTTCAAAAAAAAAAACATGGTCGATTTGCCCGCATAGGGCCGCCTAGGACCGCCTAGGACCGCCTAGGTGCCGCCTAGGGCCGCCTAGGACCGAACCCGCCTAGGACCGCCGCCTAGGGGGTTTTCGGTGCGGCCGGCGGCCGCCTAGCGCCTAGGCGTCGCCTAGGCCGAATTTTAGAACACTGCTTCAAGCGAAGGAGAATGAATTCATGCAGTTGAAGCAAGGGAGCCGGACAGTGGAACAGTACGCCGCGGAATTCAACAAGTTGTCTAAGTTCGCTGGCCAGTTTCTGCCGACTGAAGAGTGCCGTGTGCGACGGTTCGAAGTGGGTCTGCGACACTCTATCGGTGCTCATGTCGGGGTCCCGGAGTACAAGACCGTGGGCGAGGCTCTGAATCACGCGCTCCGCCTTGAGAACCTGCATCCTTCCAGCGCTGACGACGTTGTGCGCAACTCCAATCACAAACGTCCTAGCCATATGGGAGGCAACAACTACGCATCAAAGCGTCCACACACTAGCAACTACCAAGGCCGGAACCCGTTACCACGATGCAGAAATTGCCATCAGCTTGGGCATACTGATGACCACTGCTTTGCCAAGACAGAGTGCTACGCTTGCGGGCAGAAGGGTCACCTTGCTCGAGATTGCCAGAATCCCCGACTGAATCGTAACGCACCACCACAACAGTACCGCCAAGAGAATCGAGGGCAGGCGCCCCGACCCCCTCTGCGCACTCAACCTGCACCACAAAATGGCCAAGATCGTCGCCCCAACACTCAGGGCCGTGTCTACGCCATGACTCGAGACGAAGCGATGGCGTCAGATACCGTGGTGTCAGGTATACTAAAATTCAATAATGTGCCTGCTCGTGTGTTATTTGATTCAGGCGCTTCACATAGTTTTATATCGGCGGACTTTGCCGCCGAGCACAAATTTTCTGTAATATCATTAGATCTCGACCTTAGCGTAAGCACGCCTTCGGGCACACCTATTCTCACAAACTTAGCTTGCGCCGGCGGGATTATCTGTATCGGCGGTCAAAAGATCGGTCTGGATGTGATAGTTCTAGATATGAAGGACTTTGACATCATTCTGGGAATGGATTGGCTCGGGCCGTGCAACGCAACCATAGACTGCGCTGAAAAGAGGGTCACATTCCGCATGCCTGGAGTGCCTGAATTCTGCTACTCGTGTGGTGAGGCGTCGCCGACCTGCATGGTGATCTCCGCAATATCGGCTCGACGGATGCTGCATTCCGGGTGCGAAGGCTATCTAGCTTCCGTTCGAGACATGCGACAGGATGGTGCAAACGCGGGTCAGACCGACGTTGTGGCAGAATTCCCAGACGTGTTCCCGGACGAGCTACCCGGCATGCCGCCCGATCGAGAAATAGAGTTCACCATCGACACATTCCCCGATGCCCGTCCGATCTCGAAGGCTCCGTACAGAATGGCTCCTGCAGAATTGAAAGAATTGAAGGCACAACTTCAGGAATTGCTCGACAGAGGGTTTATCCGTCCGAGTGTCTCGCCGTGGGGTGCGCCCGTGCTATTCGTAAAGAAGAAGGATGGATCGATACGACTCTGCATCGACTATCGGGAATTGAATAAAGCCACCGTCCGAAACAAATACCCCCTACCCCGCATCGACGACTTGTTCGACCAGCTCCAAGGTGCAACCGTGTTTTCGAAGATTGATCTGCGATCGGGTTATCACCAACTCAAAGTCAAGCCAGATGACGTGCCGAAGTCTGCCTTTCGCACTCGTTATGGCCACTACGAGTTCTTGGTAATGCCGTTCGGTCTGACAAACGCCCCTGCCGTCTTCATGGATCTAATGAATCGGGTGTTCCGTCCGTTCGTTGACAAGTTCGTAGTAGTCTTCATCGACGACATCCTCGTCTACTCGAAGGATCGAGCGCAACATGCAGAGCATCTGCGGACGGTACTCCAAACCCTTCGAGAGAATCAGTTGTATGCGAAGATGAGCAAGTGCGAGTTCTGGTTGGACAGCGTCTCATTCCTTGGGCACATCATCTCCGCCGCGGGCATCGCAGTCGATCCGAAGAAAGTCGAGGCAGTTGCTGATTGGAAACGGCCCGCATCAGTTAGCGAAATTCGAAGCTTCCTAGGCTTGGCGGGATACTACCGACGCTTCGTGAAGGACTTCGCGAAGATCGCATCGCCGTTGACTCGCCTCACCCAGAAAGGAGTCGCGTTCAAGTGGTCAGACGACTGTGAAGCTTCCTTCCAGGAGCTCAAACAACGGCTCGTTTCGGCCCCGATACTTGCTCTTCCTGAAGGGATGGAGGGATTTCAAATCTTCAGCGATGCTTCTGGCCAGGGCTTGGGGTGTGTGCTCATGCAGCGGGATAAGGTGATATCTTTTGCTTCCCGGCAGTTAAAGCCGCACGAGAAGAACTACCCCACGCATGACCTAGAATTGGCGGCGATTGTGTTTGCGTTGAAGCTGTGGCGTCACTATCTCTATGGCGTGGCGTGCAGGATTTATACGGACCACAAAAGCCTCAAGTATCTCTTCACCCAGAAAGAACTGAATTTGCGGCAGAGGCGATGGTTCGAACTAATCAAAGACTATGACTTATCGATCGACTACACGTCGGGCAAGGGAAATGTGGTAGCGGATGCGCTGAGCCGAAAGTACTTAGCTTCATTATGCGTCAACGATCGACTGCTGCGTGACTTGGAAGGAATGGGCATTGAACTTCGAGTTCGTTTCAGAGACGTGAAACTAGCGCAACTGCGGGTGGAACCGAGCCTACTGGAGAGGATCAAGTCTGCACAGAAGGACGACCCCTACCTGGAGAAGATGCGGAAGCTGATATCGACAGGGAAAGCGTCTGACTTTGCAGAGGACGAGTCGGGAGTGTTGCGCGTGAAGGGACGGCTATGCGTACCGGATGACGTAGAACTCAGAGATAATGACGGAGGCACACTATGCAAAATATTCCTTGCATCCTGGCAGCACCAAGATGTATAAGGACCTCCGCGTTGTCTTTTGGTGGCACGGCATGAAGAGGGACGTAGCGCTCTTTGTGTCAAAATGTATGGCCTGTCAGCAAGTCAAAGCCGAGCACCAGCGACCGGGCGGGGAGATGCAGAACCTTGCCATTCCAGAGTGGAAATGGGATCACATCACTATGGACTTCGTTGTTGGCTTGCCGAGGACGCCGCGGGGAAACGACGCCGTCTGGGTCATCGTCGATCGACTAACCAAGTCAGCGCACTTTATCGCCATCAAAGTTACTTGGAGCGTCGACCGCCTTGCTCAGATATATCTTGATGAAATAGTTCGGCTGCACGGGGTCCCAGTTTCTATCGTCTCAGATCGGGATGAGCGGTTCGTAGCGCGCTTCTGGAGTAGTCTACATTCAGCACTGGGGACCAAGTTGAAGTTCAGCTCAGCTTATCATCCTCAGACTGACGGCCAAACAGAGCGGGTGAACCAAATTCTCGAAGACATGTTACGACTCTGTGCGATCGACTTGAAGTCAAGTTGGGACGCCCATCTACCGCTGGCCGAGTTTGCATACAACAACAGCTATCAGTCCAGCATCCAAATGGCGCCGTATGAAGCTTTGTACGGTCGGAAGTGTAGATCGCCTATTTGCTGGGATGAAGTCGGGGAACGGCAGATACTTGATCCGGAGCTGGTGGAGCAGACTGTGCAGAAGGTCAAGTTGATACGAGAAAGATTGAAGATAGCACAAAGCCGGCAGAAAAGCTATGCCGACACGCACCGACGCCCCCTCGAGTTCTCGGAAGGCGACCATGTATTCCTGAAGGTGATGCCTATGCGTGGAGTTTCCCGGTTCGGTGCGAAAGGAAAGTTGAGCCCAAGATTTGTTGGCCCATTCGAAATATTGAAAGGAGTCGCCCCGGTAGCTTACCAACTCGCCTTGCCGCCGGCATTGTCAGAGGTACATGACGTCTTCCACGTCTCGCAATTGCGGAAGTACGTGCACGATTCGGGGCATGTGGTAGAGTTGGGCAAGCTGGACCTGAACGCGGACCTATCATATGTCGAAGAGCCGGTGCAAATCTTGGAGCGCAAGGATAAACTTCTCCGCAACCGTGCTATTCCTCTAGTCCGCGTCCTCTGGAGAAACCATTCGGTCGAGGAGTCGACGTGGGAGCTTGAGTCTGAAATGAAGGAGAAGTTCCCTTCATTGTTCTCGTAGAGGTAGGTTCTATTCTTAAGTTTCGAGGACGAAACTTTTTCTTAGTTGGTTATGGTGTAGTGCCCCGTCCCTACATCGTGCCCCGTACTCTGCCCACGGGGTGCGCGAGAAAGGAACACTGTCGCTATCGATTCGGTCGGGATCGGCCGAGTCGATCGAACGGGAACGGTTGAATTAAGACCCATTCCTCGTTATGGAATGTCTTCTTTGGAACCAAGTCCCATATTCAGCGGGCTGCGCCTCGAGGATTGACTCTGCGGCTGAGTCGGGAGAGACCTCCCGTTGCTCTGCTTTTCACGCCGCTTGCGTTGGTTTTGGCTTTGTTTTCTGAATGCGCTTTCGTGAATATTTTCGATGGTTTTCATGGCTTGCATTTCGAACTCGCATTTCCTATCGAACTCCTTGAATAATGCAGTGTTCTAATCGGTTGCTTGTGCGATTTCAGGTAATCGCGTAGGCGACGTCTAGCTTAACCAGCAAGTTCTCTCGCCAAAGTAAACTCAAGGTGAGTGGCTGACCCTTCTCTTCTCGACCCCCTTCTTAGGCAAAGTCGATAGTGTTGTTGCGAATGAAAGTATAAATGCAAAGGCACGGGCACGGTAAAATGATTGAGTTTTAAAGAGAATGTAGGCTATGTCTTAATAACTAAAAGAAGAAAAATGGTCTTTGCACGGTCATTGGACAACTTGTCGACAAGGTAGAGTTTCCCCGCACGGCAACCCGGGGCCACGGGACCGATGCGGCCAAGAAGGAAACATTTTTATAAGCTGTGCTGGGCACAATGTTAGGCGAGGACTTGCAGCGGGGCTCGCTACTCGCGCTGAAAGGGCCTCGTCTAATAAAAGCAAAAAGGAGTCCACGATGGCTCTGGGAGCCAGTGACCAACACACGAAATATTGCACTTGTATGGAAATGATAACAATTGACAGGGAAGAACTTGGTAAGTTTCATAAGGCGCGGCTAGGCCGCCGTCGGTAAGTTTCAACGTAAATGTCACTATGCTTGTCATTACTTGTTTGCAATTCATTAGGATGGTTAGAAACATTCATACTCTAAGTCATATAAATTCTTCAACCAAATGAGAGCTTGGAACTTAAATAGCCACGCACCAGTACAAAGTGTAATGTACTGATCCTCGCTCTCCACGCAGGTACCCCGAACTACGAAGGGCGTGCCACCTGAAAGCTCAAGGCGAAGTGAACCCTTTTGAAGCCTCGTCCGCGTGTAAAGGCTTGTTTTCTGGATTCCTTTTGAAGAAGACCCGCACTCAGTCCAAAAGAAGATGGCGGCTCGACTCGCCTCGATAGCAGGTGGAAAGATGTTATATTTTGCTTGTAAAAAGGGGATGTAATGTATGGAACGACTATCTCATCGGCGTTCATTTTGTAAGTCGAGTCATGTTGTAGCCCGCGCGGCAATGATTGTAAAGGAGTCTATGTAAAGTTTTATTATCATCAATGAAAAAGTCTATTTCTATTTCAAATGTGTCATTCAATTTCTCTGCGTACTCTAACTTGATGTTGTGTTTCGGATAACCTTATGACTACGCCTTGTGCAATCGCAACTTAGGTTCGCACGGCATCACGCCCGGGGGACGACTATCGATTCTACGGAATCGGGGCGTGACAATAAGATCAAACGGCTACAGGGTCAGCGAGACGGACAAGTGTGTGTACACAAAGTTCGCTAACGGGAGAGGAGTTGTCGTTTGTCTGTACGTGGACGATATGCTGATCTTGGGTACAGATCTAGAAAGGTCAATGAGACAGAAGTTCCTCTTATCTAAGTTCAACATGAAGGACTTAGGAGAAGTTGATGTTATCATGGGGATAAAGATCATCCGGACGGAAATTGGAGTGACATTGTCACAGTCTCATTATATTGAGAAGATGCTCACACGTTATGGGTATCAGGATCTTCCAGGAATCGATACGCCATATAGATGTGACAAGAAGCTGAAGCCAAATCCAAGGAAAAGCGTCAGGCAGTTAGAGTACTCAAGCGTCATCGGGAGTTTGATGTATGCGACTAATGCCACAAGGCCTGACATAGCTTTTGTCGTGGGGATGCTGAGTCGGTTCACGAGCAATTCAGGTGTGGAGCACTAGAAAGCTGTGAAGAGGGTTATGAGATACCTCAAAAGGACTCAGAAGTATGCACTGCACTACTGCGGAGATCCAAAAGTAGTGGAAGGCTTCAGCGATGTAAGCTGGTGCTCAGAAGTAGAGAGTGAAAGGTCCACATGAGGATACGTCTTCTCCATGGGTAGAGCTACTATATCGTGGAAGTCGAAGAAGTAGACTATGTTATCTCACTCTTCTATGGAATCTGACTTATATGCACTGACGGCTGCAACGAATGAAGCAGGATAGTTTCGGGAGCTCATGTATGATCTTCCAATGGTTGGTGCGCAAATACCGACGGTACCGATATACTGCGACAACCAGGCGATTGCAGTGGTGGCATCCAATGACCTCTTCAATGGCAAGAAGAGGACTGTGCGTCTAAGGCACAGGACGGTAAATAATCTTATTAAAAGAGGAGTCATTGCCGTAGTTGATGTTCGGAGTCAGGAGAATCTGGCAGATCCGTTCACCAAAGGTCTCAAGCGCCAGCTGGTTGAAGACACAACAGATAAAATGGACACTCTGATATTGTGTCTTTGTAATTCTACTATAAAGTTTTATGCTATTAGTTCAAAGAAAAATCTACTAGGCATCTAACTTTTAGTTCAAAAAATGACCATTGACTGGAAGAATATCAGGAATAGTGGGCAGTCCTTTGAGATGTTGCGGGATTAAGAATCCAGAACCACTATTGTCTACTGATTGTTCTTTACAAAGAACAAAGTCCTATGGGAGGATGGCGTGGAAGCCTTAATGAGTTCTCGGACATCTGGGATGTCTGGCGTGCTTTACAGGAAGCACGGGTAGCACAGCACTACAAAGGAGCGTAGTACTCCATGCTACAGTGGGATGACACTACATGAGATACCTAGTGAGGATAGAGCCTTGGCTTCGGGCAAAGTCACAGCGGCGTAGCACCGCACATAGGCAAGAGGGCCTAATGCTGTATAATGAAGAGTGGTAGGCAACACTACAAGGAGGCTGGGCCTCATGTTACAATGGGTGACACTACATGAGGCAATGCCTCGACTTTGCAAGCTATGTCACGGCGGCGTAACACCGCAAAGATGCAAAATGATTCATGCTGGGTAGTTTGGCACTACAAAGAGGTTGAGCCTCATACTACAGGTGGTATGACACCACATGAGAGTGTCTCGGGTTCGGGCCATGTCATAGCGGTGTAGTACCGCAAGGAAGCAAAATGTTTCATGCCAAAGACTCTTTAAAAGAATTCACCTAAAGTGTATGGATAAAGATGTAGGCCATCTCTTGAGAAAAAATTTGTAGACATCCAAGATATATCCACCGAAATCAGGCTGGCACAAGGCCTTTAATGTGCAGCTAGAAGCACAGTTGATGTCATTATGTGAGTGGAAAGAATTACAGTTATGGTGCATAATTCAAGGCTTAGTCCATTCTTGTATCATGCTGTTATTTAACCCATACGGTAAGATTCAAGTCGTAGCGACATCTATCCTAATGCGTGATGGACAGTCACTGTAGGGAACGCTCAACCCATACATAAAGATATGTGGGAGATTGTTGATGTTTTTACTTGTTATTGGTGTTTTGTTTTAGAAACTAGAAAGTCCCACATTGGAAAAACTAAATGGATGGTATCTCTATATAAATCTTTGCTTATGTTGAGAGATCACATGAAGTGTGAAAAGGCACATGAGTGCCATGTTGAGACATTTTTCTAGTGGAAAGAAGGCTAAACCAACAAAGAAGCATTAATGCCTTTTGTCATGCTCATAGGATAATTTTTTTATGGAGCTAAGCTCTGAAGGAGCTTAGCGACTCGGACTCGGGCTCAATGGCGCAAAGTGGCGCTTTGTTGGCGTACTTTGCACTTAGCACGTCAGCATCGGCGCATGGCGCCTTGTGCGCAGTTGATGCGCTCGTCTGCGCGAGTCGCATGCGCAGGTGCGTACGCAGGGGCCGTGCAGGTGCACGCACAGGAGCTGCGCAGGAGCCGCGGGGCTGTGGTGCAGCTGCTCGCTTGCGGTGCTGCGCTGCTGCGCAGCTGCGTGCAGAGCTGCTGTTTTGCGTTGTTGCGTGCAGAGCTGCTGCGATGTTGTGATGTGCGTCTGTGCAGCTGGGCACAGGCGCACGGGTTGACGTGCTGGGTGGGCATTGGGGCGCAAGTGGCGTATGATGTGGCTGATTGGAAGATTTGAACGGTTATGGAAAGATTGAGTCAGTTAATCAGCTCCATCTTTTGTGGGATTTGAATTTAATTTATTCAAATTTTTTCATTATTTGCTCGTATTTTTTCGCAATCACTTACGGCCAGAATTAGGATTAGGGTTTCGGCCATTCTCTATAAATACTCTTCTCGTGCCTTCATTAAGGACTTACGCCAAAATGAAGAGACGAAGAGAGTTGTGCCGTCGCTGCCATTGGAGTTTTTCGAGTTCGTGAAAGGAGGTGACAACGAGCGTTCCAGAAGTTCTTTCGAACCTGCTGGTTCTTGGGAGCAGATCGCAATAGGGCGAATCTTGCTTTGAGCAACGGTGATCTTTATCATCCCAGCAAAGTCGTTGCATCAACTCCGGTTGAGAACGAGTATTCATTTTCGTTGCATCAATTGAGAATGATTATTCATCTTCGTTGCATCAACTCCAGTTGAGAATGATCAACAGAATTGCGGTCATCTATTTTTCGCCTGTTAAGTTGTTTTTATCCATCTCACTCTTTCTGAGAAATGGAGATTTCCATCAAACGATCTGTTTCGGAAATAACAACTTTAGTATATACATGTAATATTTGAGAATGAAGAAATGGAAAAGCTGCACAAAGAAACATGAATCTACGTATGAATAACACAATTTGTAGATAAATATACTTCCATGTTATGATGGACATGTATCCCTAGTTTTGCAAAATATTGTTGAACTTGTATAACTTATAGCTTGTTTGGAACCATGAAACTCTTAGGTAATGATTTCCTAGGACACCATCTATGTTATTGTATTTTGCTTTTTGTTTTCAAGTTTTCTGGATTCTCTCTCGCGGAATATTTCTTCCAACTGTACTCTCCTCAACAACTCCAAAGCTGTATGCATAAATCAAACTAAACAATCCATATGATAGGACTGGCTACATCTTTCCTCTTTGATCTATATGATAGGACGTCATTTTTCCTCTTTGATATGTATGAAAATGCTCAGCATCCTGTTGTGAACTTGTTGATGTATTAGCTGTACGCCAACTTGTTGATGCATTAATACTAGTTCGAAGTTTCAAATATGATTTCACCATTAAATATAATTTCCTCGAGTTTTCTCGGGGTAAAGCATCAGTTAACCCGTGCATATTTTAAGGTTGAAAATGGCGAAGTGGTTGGATATTTACCAATTCAATTTAGTTATAGTCATCTCATAATTTCTTTGCTAACAAGGGATGAACCTTCTAAAAAAAACCATTTCCCATTCATAGAAGACGGAAAATATAAAGTAATTTAAGAAACGGGGAGGCAGCAAACTGGAGTGGTGTAACACTAGGTGTTATGGAGTTTTGACTACTACTTTTTATTACTTATGAGGTGCAATCTTGAAAGCATAGATCAAAGTGTGTGATGTGTACTTTTTTATGTTGTTAGGCCGGTTCTATTTTTTCTTTTCTTTGGTTATTAGAAGCACCTTTGTCGAAAATCTTGCAAAAGAAAGAAATGAAAATTCTGTTGCTGCTATATCTTATATTGCTTAGACGGATGCAGCTGTTCACTTTGGTTGCTTAATTTTTGAATTCTGATCCTCAAAGATGAGGTCTGCACTCTGCACGCCTGAGTTTTACATTGGTATGTGAATATAGATTTCATTGGTCAAAGATTTGGTTAATTAGTAATGTATGACTTAGCAGGCATTTTTTTAATCTGATCACACTTGCAAACAGAGTTTGGTTGGCAACATCGCATTCAGTTGGAAACTAGGTCACAGGATTGCATGCCAATCTACAAGATCCCAGTTATAGTTGAAATCCTAACATTTTTCATCTTCGAAGTCGAAGATCCCTTGCATCTCCCTTTTTTTAAGAGATTATTTCTAGAATCCATGCTGAACGATCTGTAGCAACTCTATAATTTACTCGTTTGTGGTGTAAATTCAGAAGGAAGAAATATGTAGCTGGTTTATGTGTTTGTTGTTTTGGACCAACCTAGTTATATGAACGACTAGTTTTCTCGCAAGCAACATTGCTTGAATATTGTCTTGATTGTCTTAGTTTCTGAAACATTTTTCCAGGTATGGTTGTTAACCATTTGTGTATAAACTATTGTCACAGTTGAAGTTAAGAGCGGTCTGTTTGGTTCTCCATTTAAACTCTGTTTTCCGAGTTTAAACGGGAGACATTGGTAAAAGTTGTTTGGCGGACGACTTTTTGGTTTACATGTTCCAAAATTTTTTTTCCTCAAAACATGAGTTTAAAAGCAGGTTTGAGAGCAGAGCAAAAACTTGCTTTGTGAATGCATTTTTCTTTAGTTTGGCGGGGCCCACCACAACTCCCCCACCCAAACCCTTCCAACTTCTCCTTTTTCTCTCTCTCTCTCTCTCTCTCTCTCACCGCTTCTCCCTCCCTTCGCCCTCCACCTCCTCCTTCGAGTGTTGTGTCCGGTGAGCACAACGATGCCCAGATCCGGGCTGCTCGTCCTCATCCTTGGCATGTCCTCGAACTTGATGTCGTGCCCTTGAACTCGCCTCCGCTCAACGTCGTGGTCCTCCTCAGGGGCGGAGCCAGGATTTTGGAGTAGGGTAGGCTAGCTAATAGTTACGATAAGGATCTAAAAATTTATACAAAAAATTCGACAAAGTTTCCTTTTATAAATTTGATAATTCAAAACCAATCATAGACAATAAGTTTAAGAAATGGTATTCCATGTAAGAAACTGGGCTTATATCTAATTTAATGATCATCAATAGTAGTAACTATACAAGCAATTAACT
Organism: Iris pallida; assembly: GCA_029216955.1. Lineage (NCBI taxonomy): Eukaryota > Viridiplantae > Streptophyta > Magnoliopsida > Asparagales > Iridaceae > Iris > Iris pallida. The sequence continues at coordinate 253,591 of JANAVB010023599.1, forward strand.
AGTACCCTTTAATTTTGTCTAACAGCTGTAAGCAAATTTAAATATAGATATGTAAGATATGGTAACCATGTAGGATATTAAACATGAAGAAAAACATGAAGAACATGAAGAAAAACAGCACAAAACAACAAGATATTAAACAAATAAACAGAAATAGTAAAAAAAATCAAACATACCAAATGCAGTACAAATCTTGCATGAGATGGAAAACTGGAACTCCATGCTTACACCCGATGATGTCTCCTACAAGGAAAGCAACACAAATTAGTACAAGTTGGTCTTCATCATGATTCAAGTTTTTCACTAAACATACCCAATAGTAGTAAAAGTTGTGTTACTATATTTTCACTAAACATACCCAATAGTAGAACAAAGCCAGCACGAAAGAATCCCATGGGACCCAAAATCAATCCATATAAGAGGTCAATATTTTCTTTACTGAATTAAAAGAACAAAAAACTGCATGTAGAGAAGGAAACTCCAACACGAAATTTAAGCCACAATAAGTAAAATTCATCGACAGAATCCAGCACAAAATGTAAAATCCATAATAAGTACAATAAGTAAAATCAACAATAAGTAAAATTCAACACAAAATGTAAGCCACAATAAGCACAAAATGTAAGCCACAAACTGCATATAGTGGACCTAGAGCTTCAAAGACTGAAACCAGCACAAGATGTAAGCACAAAATGTAAGCCGCAAACTACTACTTGTATTTGAAGTCTTTCACATAAAGGTAGAAAGACTGAACCATCTGAAAGAACACCCTGAAACCAGAATAAGATGACTAAAACACCCTGAAACCATATTACTAAACTGAAAAGACTAAAAAGATGAAAATGTACCCTATCGAAGTTGCACTATTCGGTTCTTTAGAGAATAGAATTCGTCTATGATAGAATCCGAGTCAATATCTTCAGCAATTTTTCATTCAATGTAAATAACCATAGCATCGGCTAAGAACTCATCGTCCATTTTACTGCTCAGATTAGTTTTAACAACCTTCATAACTAAAAATGCTCGTTCTATAGTTGTCGTGGACACATGAAGAGTTAAAACAAGACGTATCAACTTTTCGATCAGACTATAGTACTGTGACTTGTTTGTTTCAACTAATATCCGACATAACTCAGAAATGGTTGATATATTTTAGAATTTCTCATGGTGAAGTACATCAACCTGATAATGCTCCAACTGACATCTCAAATAATGCATATCTTGATCATTGAAATCAGCCGGGTAAAACTTCTCTGTAAGAGTGCACAGATCATCAACATCTAGGGGTGCAACTCGGGCGGGTTGGGTCAGGCTTGTGCTCAACCCGAGCCCAACCCGATGAATCATAAGTCTAGTCCGAGCCCAAGTCCGACCCGACCTCGGGTTCAACATATGAAGCCCAAGATCAAGCCTGGAGGATCGGGTTGGGTCGGGTTCATCGGGCTCTAATATAATATTTTAGATAATTTAAACAAAAGTAATATTAAACACATAATCAAATAGTAATAAAGTCTTGATCATTACAAAATACAAACTGAATAAGATTCAGGATAAGGAGTTGAAGAGTTTGGGTGAAGAAATTTAAGATTTAAATTTTTTATTTAAGAAGTATGAAACACAATATATATAAATTATATGAAAGTCGGGTTTCGGGTTCTTGGGGTAACCCGACACATGAACCCGAGCCCGATTCGATTTTTGATCGGGTTCAAATATTTTAACCCAAACCCGAGCCCGAACCCAAGTATCTTCAACCATAACCCAATCCATTAACGAGTTTACTCGATCGGGCTCGGGTTTAGCCCACCCGAGTTGCACCCCTATCAACATCAAATGATTTGAAGTGATCATTTGGTTGTAAAGCAGAGTTCAACTTGAGGATTTCAACTGCCTCATCATTGAATCTAGTATTCAACTCTTCCAATTGAAAATCAATTGTAGCGTTGAATATATCAAAGTGATAGTGATGCTCAAATGTAATAGAATCTCGTTGTTGGCAAGAACGACCTCTAGCCCCTCTGTAACAAGCATTCATATCAGGTATATCAATATTATATTTTTTGCAAACTGATTCCACGTAACTAAGAATACCACTAAAACCATACTCTCTTAAAGTTTGAAGCAATCTTTTAGTAGAGGATACTAGATCCATTGCATTCAAGATGTCCAGAGCCTTTTGTTGTAAGGACCGACAAAGTAAGTTTGTAATCCCCATAATTTTATGCATAAAGTACAATATGAATATGAAATCAAATGATTTCATCACAAGCAAAGAACCAACTGCTTCCCCACGCATAGAATTGGAGGATCCATCATTTACCATGCTTTCAAGCACTTTAATAGTTGCTTGATACATATCGATTAAGCTGCAAATAGAATCAAAATGAGAGCTCCATCGAGTATTTTCAGCCCTTTGCAAACTACCTGTCACGCCCCGATCCGGGAAATCGCTCGTCCTTGCTAGATTTTATCCGAATCATCGTCCTCGCTGGGGCATGATACCGCACGAGCCTGGAGTTGCGCTCGTGCAAGGCAAGATAACGGTTCACGTAGTGATTATCTCAAAGTCGTAACATAAGCAGCGGAAAGAAACAAAGAATACAATAAGAATCTCTTTTATTCATATGAACTGAAGGTTACAAAGGCTCTGAATAGCCCAACTTAATATGCCAATTGGCTACAACACTCATGATCTCTCTAGCTCACAAAGGATTACATTGTTCCATACATTATGCCTTTTTATAGACACCAAGTAGTCTTCGGCCGAACATCTTCATGTCGCAAGTCCGAACGCCTATGCGGAAGCTCCTCTTGAATGCCAAGGACTCCCTGCCTCGGCACGTCCAAGCCAAGCTCTTCCCCGTGCTGACGTACCTGAACCTGCACATAACTAGTGGGGGATTAGTGCTTTCGTCCTCGCTTCGCACTGATCAAGACCCGCTCGCACCCAAACCAAACACTTAATCATTTAGTGAAACATGCATCTTAATTGGTGATCTTTCTATTTAGCCTTAGGATCAGTTTCATAGCAATACTTAAACATAGCACATTATCATAAATGTGTCCCATACCGTGTCCCTGTGGCAGATACAGTTAGACATAATATGATCATAAACATAGTGATCGTGTTCATCTTCGTCCCATTTTTCTTAGCCTGCACTGGTTAGAACTTACGTATGAAATCATATATTTCACGCAACATTCCAATCATAAACTTAGACAATGCATAAGGGTCGCAGGTCATGCGCCTGCACCCAACTCTCAACTCAGCCCACCGGCCCTATCTATATGAAGGTCACGGTGTTTCGCACCGTAATGGACTTGGCATCTCTTATGTGTAAGCCTACAATCGCTTCGATACGGGTTGCTAGCCCAGTATCCGAAGGATCCCAAACTTACGGATATCATAGCTTATCACAGCACTGGACGGTCGCAATCCGTCCGAATGTTGTGCACCATAAATACCACACATAATTTTCTCCTAGGCCGAACGGTCCCGGTGCCCCGGCGTAACCGTCCGAGGGAAGCCGCACCCGTGCACGGGCCATCCGAGTCCATTGACCATGCAATACGCGCCATAGCAAACACACATAACATTCCAACCAAATCCTCCGTTGCATAAACATAGTCTCGTTCCATAAACGGTTTCCCGTGCCATAAACATATTCGCGTCTCATAACATAATCCACCATCCATATGGGGAGCTCCGTCGGCGTTATGCCCCAACACATCCATATTGATGCACGACGCCCAACGGCTTAGTCGTCTCGTACTCATATTCAGCGCGTACCATTCGTAAGTTATTCTCATAGCCTAATTCCGTAGTTACTCAGTCATTTCATAGCTTCCGTGCACGAAGGCACGCTCAGCGCCGTAATCAATGTTCTACGCCTAGTGTTCAATGTTCTCGGAGCCGTGTACATGATGCACATCTCAATATCGGCTTTCAATGTTCTACCATCACCGCCCTACCGCGACTCGTACACTTGATGCACGTCGCTTCAATTATTCGATTGTTCAATGTTCTATCTTAGTGTTCGACACATACTTGGACCTTTTCGTCGCCTAGCCACGCTCGCTAACTCGATAACATCTTACGCACATAATGACATCTTTTATTAGACGTGAAGGAATAGGAAGAGAGAGTCAAGAACCCGCCCACCTTAAGCCGATACGCCTTGTCGTCTTGCCGATTGAAGCATCTCGCTTCCATAACTCGATCGCATAGCTAACTCCCGGACTTAGCCATTCCTTTGAACTACTCGGTTGATTTGGCCTATCGCGCCCATGCCACAATCCGTTGCAAGGCCACGATTTGATTTCGCAGACACTTCATTGCATAAGGCAAAATGTCGACCTCTTATCGTCCAGCGTAAAAGCATAGCCTGCACACCAGATCAACTAAAGTCAGCACTTGCTCAAACGGGACTTATCCTTTGCATCGATTTGATTCATAGATTCCAACCGACTCAAAGCTTACCTTTGGCCAACGTAACTCTTGCATCGATTCGCATCGATACTTCATCGGGTCAACGCAACTCTTCGAGTCAACGACTCATCGTAATGCACCGTGCGGAGCAGGGCATTACATAATATACCACTCAAAATCTGGTTCGTCCTCGAACCGAAACCAACACTTAATCCAAGTGCCTCGCATAGATCGTTTCACGATCTCGTGCTACTATCGTTGGAATCATACAACTTAGTTTGGATCATACACATATTTTAGGCGTCCCACCAATATATGCATTTCAGCCAAGCTCAGTTGTAGGATATCGGGACAACTAACAAGCTCGCTTAAATCCTCAAGCACCAATCAGTCTGTACTCGACTTTGTCATATCTTAACGCCTATTCCCTAATACTTCTCGTATGTATCATCCAATAACATGTGATCCTCTTCCATACACCTCTGCACATAACTTGATTCAAACCCGTAACTTCGATCTCATAAGTTTCTTCGACGGCCATCTAACACTCGCATTGCATCGAGTCATTGCGATCACAACAATTCTCCGCAACGCCTATTTGCCCAACCGTTTGCCTATCTCTCACGTAACCCAAGTCTTTTATCCAGTCATTCATAACATTTGGCCTTGACGACATGGACTAAGTCAACATGTCACAAATTCTTTTGTCTACAATCCGTACTAAGTCTCGCACACAACGATCCCAACATGACCCACGTTTCCGAACTTCTTATGCATCGCGTCTGGGGCTACCCCCGCTAGGTAACTTATCCAGACATCATACTTAATCTCTTCCGACACAAGAGGTTAACTTGAGTCTACGATGCTCAAAGGCAACAATCTTTCCGACTCAAGGTCTCTTACGATACACCTATCTCTTATTCTCAGTCGAATAGGAATTCTTTACTCAATCTTTGAATCAGTCCCGACTAGTTCATTTCATAATATCGATGATGTGCTCAACACACATAGCCTAACCGTTACTCAAACCGTTCAACGACATAACTCTTAGGGTCGTTCTATTATTCGTCGCTCTCGCGCATTGCAGAATCCTTGCAATCGCCTTACCGCATCACTATACTAGGCACGTTCCTTAACATATACTCGATCATCGACTAACCAAGTCTATCTGCGTATCCATTCGATCGATCATAAACTTTCTAACCATATCGATCTAGTACTCGCTAACTTTCGAAACATGATATTCACTCACTTAGACTTATCCTTCACATGCACTACCTTATCTTTCATCCTCGACAAAATTTCCTTATGCGACTTCTTTAGGGTCATCATATGGGACTTCAACATTCACTTGATTTGGCGGTCAAGTCTTCTAGGGTCATCTGCCCCGAAACTACGCTCGATAATTGAAGATCATCAACGAGGGACAGTTACAACGAACCATGCTATATCCTATCGCGGAGCCAAATCAATTTCCGACAATTCCTATGCGACTTTACCCAATCCGACATACCAATCCATAATTTATCTACCCCCGCGCAACTGATGCGCCGTTGCTACTCGAATGACTCATACGCTTGCGCGCCGTTACTACTCGAATCACTCATACATTACCGTCGACTGTCCTTGCCAGTCGTATGACATCTACTCGCCTCAAGTCCGAGTTTACCTATCCGTGATCATAGCTCGACACATTCCATACTCCTCGAACAACTTTCGCATCAAACCACAAGTCAAATCCAATTTGCCACACCTTGCAAGTTCGATCACCCCCGTTGGATGAATCACCATACCAACACTCACGCGGAATGATCATCCTAATTGGCGTGACGCATGTGCGATGCTGGAGTTGCACTCGCATAAGACAAGAATGTCAACATTGTGGTTATCCTCGAAACAATCAAGCACTTTCGTTTTGATCCAAGTAATACACATCCACTTTCCAATTCTCCGAAGCGTTCATACCGTTATCATCCCAATTGCCATAACTTAACTTGCATCTTATTCATCCAACAACAATGTTCAACACGATTTTTGTTCATTCAATCAGAGTATCCCCGAGTTATTGCATATCGTCTTTGATACGCCTCAATACCATCGTCGATATGCATAACTTGAACATCTTCCTTTCTCATAAGCTCAAACCCGTTGCAATCATTGCCATTATCCGAACTCGAATACGAATCAAGTCTCGCACTTATTAAGATCCATCCAGTTGTAACTAACCACCATAATCGCGACACAATTTCCAATTCACATATCCATTCTCATATCCCTAACTCGCACTTCCAAAGTCGTGCTACCGATTCCTCGCGCTAACTCAAATTCGTTCATGCGGTTTCTTCGTACTTACTCAACACGTTCCGAACAAGCTTTCGTACAACTCAACATAAATTCGACCGGTTCGACCATTTCCTCAACGTACATTTCTTCGCATATGCTCCATCTATCGTTCGACTTATACTTAACGAATCTTCGTTCGACGTATCATTCATAGGTACGACTTCACGCATAATCGTTCAACTCAATCCATCAAAGCATACTTGCATCGACTTCTATCAAGTCATTCTCACTCGAGTCTTGTTACTAGGGGTGAGCATTATTCGGTTTTGGACCGAAAATCGAACCGAACCGAACCGAATAAGGAATTCGGTTCGGTGTTGAAAAAATTCGGTTCGATTTCGGTTTTGAAAATACTAAATTTTCTTATTCGGTTTCGGTTTCGGTTTTGGGATTCGGTTTCGGTCCAAAACCGAAAACCGAATAAGAAAATTTAGTTTATATATATATATATATATATATATATATATATATATATATATATATATATATATATATAGTGTGTGTGTGTGTGTTTTATAATTATAGGTATATACTAAATATATATAGTTATATGTTATAGGTATATACTGAATATATCTAGGTATATTTAGTTATTATATATATTAACAAAAAACAAAAACAAAAACCAAAAACCGAATAAACCGAAAACCGAACCGATTTAATTCGGTTCGGTTCGGTTCGGTTCGGTTATTGACCAATTCGGTTAGGTTTCGGTTTTGCTTATTCGGTTTCAGTCCAATTCGGTTTTTGCTTATTCGGTTCGGTTGGAACCGAATAAACCGAATGCTCACCCCTACTTGTTACTACTTCGTCCGTTGAGGACAAACATATCGTAACAACATAATCGTCTCGACGAAATCTATCGCAAGTCACCAAGCGGCTTAACATAGCTACCGTTAAGTGGTATTCCATATACCACTCAGAAATCGAGCCTATCGTTATCGATACAATACTTCGCTACACTTGCTCGTACAAGTGGTATTGCATATACCACTCGAAATCGAGTCATTACTCGGCATCACATTCCGCATAGGTCCGACATCTATTTCTCAATCAACTATCCCGTATGGCGATCTTTCCGATCCCAGCTCTAGCGTTTGCTTACTCGAGTTGGCACAACAACTAGACCAACATGCCCTATCGTTCGTTCAAGTTCGACATTCATTCAAGTCTCACCGTGCCTTAGCGATCATTTCGATCACATACGCAACATTCACTTATATTCAAAGTTCAACGCGACGTACGGCCAACATACACGTTCGCCTACTCAACTCGACTCGTTACTCGTAGCAACTCGTGCAACAACTCATTCTCGATACTTAAGGTCTTTACTCGATCCCGTGCAACATATCGCTATCCATCCGCATAGCCATACAACACGCATCATACCATATCGACTCGTTGCACCGATGCAACGAACGATCCACGACTTGCTGCACTCCGTGCAACCAGCAACACATAACCGTTCTCATAGCAACATAACACGCATCGCCTCACATATCGACCCGTTGCACTTCATGCAACCAACAACACATATCTCCTCGCACTTCGTGCGACCAACAACACATAACTCCTCGCACTTCGTGCGACCATCAATACGTATATCATTGTACTTCGTGCAACCAACATCACCATATTTGTTGCACTTCGTGCGACCAACATTCCATAACTCGTTGCACTTCGTGCAACCAACGTTCTCCGATGGCACCCGGAGATAGCGTGATAGTCACGACATACTTGTGGCAGACGTACTCACTTAATATAGACTTATTGTATGGAACATCCAATGTAGCGTCGAGCAGATCCATGAGCCATGCGGTTGCGGAAACAACTTAGAGTCAACTGAATTTGATAGCGAAGCAACTGAGGGTCAAAGAGATTCATGCACTGTCCAAAGGATGGAACCGCTCTGATACTGTCACGCCCCGCTCCCGTAGGAGCGATCGTCCTCGCTAAGGCGTGATGCCGCACGAGCCTAGATTGCGCTCGTGCAAGGCGGGTTCCATAACGGCCGATTACAGCGGCGGCGACGGGGTCGTCGCCCAGAAGTCCCAAGCAGAGACATTGAACATGCAGCGGAAAATTTAGAACGAAACACAAGTTATTCAAAGAAGCTCTTTTATTGATATTGAAACAACGGTTACATTGGGGGCACAAGGCCAAGATTACAATCACTCAAATACACTCGTCTCACATTACAAATCGCTCTGCTCTCTCTCATCTCTCGATACAATACTTGAATCCAGCGGAAGCTTCGGAAGGCGATGTCCATACATTATGTCCCGTATAAGTCTTCGAATCCATGCGGCCGCACGCTTCGAATCGCCAAGGAACTCCGTGCCTCGACGCATCCAAGCGGGCTCCGCGCCACGAGCTTCTACCTGTGCCTGCACATAAACACTGTGTGGGTGTCAGTACCACTGTACTGGTGGAGTGAGCTCCTCGCCCACCCATACAAAACCGACACGTTCATTTACTTTGTGCAATGCAAGCCCCCCTTTACGATTGTCTTTCTAGTCTTGTCTTAGGATCGATTTTAGGACCGACGCTCGGCCTATTTAGTATCTTTAGACCATCTCCGTGCCTTGCACTAATAACGTATCCATACTGTGCCTCTAGACCTTTCTCGTGCTTGCATTGTCAACGTAACGACTCATACTTGTCTTTCGTACCATACTCTTGGACGTAACGACTAGGTCGTGTCAAATACTTGCCCGTGTCTCAAACATCAAGGTCGTGCCTCGTAGCGTAACTTGACTTATCCAAACTCGCCTTACGGCCCTTCTCGACTTAACGCGCAATGACTAACCAAACTTGTGGAACCGGTGTTGAGAACTCAAGTACGACGCCATATCTCGTGTCGAAGCACGTGTCCTTACGTATAACCGAATCGTAGACTTTATAATACTTTGGGTGCAACCGAGCACACATTTTACCATTCAACGCATACCGTGCTTACACTTCCTTTGTTATGACTGACACCGTGCATGCGGATTCGCCGCTTAGCACGCCAATTATCTATATGAAAGGCCACTGGCATGACAAGCCATCGCGGACATAGCTCGGGCAGGCGGCGGGTCCTTCGATGCAAGGTAGCTAGCCCCATGGAAAGCCCCCGACTACCCACGCAATAAAAGCATGCGCGCTATAACGTCTACCCCTAGGATGACTGGGCCCGGTGCCCCGGCGTATAACCAGTCTAGGCAGAAATCCTTGCCGACAAGGTGTCCAATGACCACACACCTACGGAACATCTAGACTCACGTAAATGCATAGCCTATTTGTTGGTACGACTGGAACTGTACTTAGCAACTCGTGCCCTGAACCACCCTTTGCATTACGTGCATCGGGGCCGCGAGACTCCCAATCGAGGAACCGCCTCGAACTTCTTAACGTGGATAGGAACGCGAGACTCCCAACCGAGGGAACGCCTCGAACTTCTTAACGTGGATAGGAACGCGAGACTCCCAACCGAGGGAACGCCTCGAAACTACTTTGAACTCAAGGGAACGACTACTACGTAGCCTTCCAACTTAACTTTAACAAAACGTGTTCCTTAAGTGCCATGGACCGTGGCTAACTTTACATTGTGCCAACCGTGCCTCGTGCCTTCAACTGACTTACGTCTTACGCAATGCTATCACTCAAGTCATAGGTTATACGACGGCCCGTGTGATCGTGGGACTATTTGACTTGACAACCGCAGAACGAGCGGGACGGCACTTGGAATGACTTTAGGTCGACCGGCATAGCTTTGCCAACTTACTCAAGCCTACAACTTAATCCGAGGGACGAGCCATGGCTATGCCAAGCCTTGCGCAGTGGAACCGTGCATGCTATATCGAGCATTTACGCGGACGACGCCTATGACTTAGGCTAACTCATTGTTTGTGTCGAATACCAACTTTTCCTTCTCCCAAGCCACGGGACGAAGGATCGAGTGTCGTTTCAAAAGCACGCTGTGCCGACTTCTATTGAGACCGTGGGACCATTTTTCATGTTCTACGACATTCCGACGGGTCGGGATTATTCCCTTTAGCTATGTGCGTTCGTAGCTTTTACATTAGCCTACTTGTGCAAGTTGAAAACACACGAATTATTATGTGAAGGCTAAGATGAGGTAAGTTCACCGAAACTCCCCCACCTGAGCGATGTCTTCGAGTCACCGTTGTAAGGCCAAGTCCGAACGCCGTCGGCATTTCGATTCTTCCGATTGACTTTGCGGGACGGGGCACTACAGATACCAACTTGTCACTCCCCGATCCGGGGAATCGCTCGTCCTCGCTAGATTTTACCCGAATCAACGTCCTCGCTGGGGCGTGATGCCGCACGAGCCTGGAGTTGCGCTCGTGCAAGGCAAGATAACGGTTCACGTAGTGATTATCTCAAAGTCGTAACATAAGCAGCGGAAGAAAACAAAGAATACAATAAGAATCTCTTTTATTCATATGAACTGAAGGTTACAAAGGCTATGAATAGCCCAACTTAATATGCCAATTGGCTACAACACTCATGATCTCTCTAGCTCACAAAGGATTACATTATTCCATACATTATGCCTCTTTATAGCCACCAAGTAGTCTTCGGCCGAACATCTTCATGTCGCAAGTCCGAACGCCTATGCGGAAGCTCCTCTTGAATGCCAAGAACTCCCTGCCTCGGCACGTCCAAGCCAAGCTCTGCCCCGTGCTGACATACCTGAACCTGCACATAACTAGTGGGGGATTAGTGCTTTCGTCCTCGCTTCGCACTGATCAAGACCCGCTCGCACCCAAACCAAACACTTAATCATTTAGTGAAACATGCATCTTAATTGGTAATCTTTCTATTTAGCCTTAGGATTAGTTTCATAGCAATACTTAAACATAGCATATTATCATAAATGTGTCCCATACCGTGTCCCTGCGGCAGATACAATTAGACATAATATGATCATAAACATAGTGATCGTGTTCATCTTCGTCCCATTTTCCTTAGCCTGCACTGGTTAGAACTTACGTATGAAACCATATATTTCACGCAACATTCCAATCATAAACTTAGACAATGCATAAGGGTCGCAGGTCCTGCGCCTGCACCCAACTCTCAACTCAGCCCACCGGCCCTATCTATATGAAGGTTACGGTGTTTCGTACCGTAATGGACTTAGCATCTCTTATGTGTTAGCCTACAATCGCTTCAATACGGGTTGCTAGCCCAGTATCCGAAGGATCCCAAACTTACGGATATCATAGCTTATCACAGCACTGGACGGTCGCAATCCGTCCGAATATTGTGCACCATAAATACCACACATAATTTCCTCCTAGGCCGAACGGTCCCGATGCCCCGACGTAACCGTCCGAGGGAAGCCGCACCCGTGCACGGGCCATCCGAGTCCATTGACCATGCAATACGCGCCATAGCAAACACACATAACATTCCAACCAAATCCTCCGTTGCATAAACATAGTCTCGTTCCATAAACGGTTTCCCGTGCCATAAACATATTCGCGTCTCATAACATAATCCACCATCCATATGGGGAGCTCCGTCGGCGTTATGCCCCAACACATCCATATTGATGCACGACGCCCAACGGCTTAGTCGTCTCGTACTCATATTCAGCGTGTACCATTCGTAAGTTATTCTCATAGCCTAATTCCGTAGTTACTCAGTCATTTCATAGCTTCCGTGCACGAAGGCACGCTCAGCGCCGTAATCAATGTTCTACGCCTAGTGTTCAATATTCTCGGAGCCGTACACATGATGCACATCTCAATATCGGCTTTCAATGTTCTACCATCACCGCCCTACCGCGACTCGTACACTTGATGCACGTCGCTTCAATTATTCGATTGTTCAATGTTCTATCTTAGTGTTCGACACATACTTGAACCTTTTCGTCGCCTAGCCACGCTCGCTAACTCGATAACATCTTACGCACATAATGACATCTTTTATTAAACGTGAAGGAATAGGGAGAGAGAGTCAAGAACCCGCCCACCTTAAGCCGATACGCCTTGTCGTCTCGCCGATTGAAGCGTCTCGCTTCCATAACTCGATCGCATAGCTAACTCCCGGACTTAGCCATTCTTTTGAACTACTCGGTTGATTTGGCCTATCGCGCCCATGCCACAATCCGTTGCAAGGCCATGATTTGATTTCGCGGACACTTCATTGCATAAGGCAAAATACCGACCTCTTATCGTCCAGCGTAAAAGCATAGCCTGCACACCAGATCAACTAAAGTCAGCACTTGCTCAAACGGGACTTATCCTTTACATCGATTCGATTCATAGATTCCAACCGACTCAAAGCTTACCTTTGGCCAACGTAACTCTTGCATCGGTTCGCATCGATACTTCATCGGGTCAACGCAACTCTTCGAGTCAACGACTCATCGTAATGCGCCGTGCGGAGCAGGGCATTACACTACCAATCTGATTAGTTCCTCTACTAGTATCACGTTCACCGCTAGCCACCATATTTGCAATCTCAATAGCTTGAGCAGATTGTAACTCAGTGTGACGCTTAAGAGAAGCACTAACAAGATTGACAATGGTAGTCAATTTTGAAAAGAATAGCCAAACTGAAGTCTCATTACTAGCTGCTGCAACTAGAGCTAGTTCTAGTATGTGTGCAAAACAATGAACAAAATATGCATATGGACAATCTCTAAGAAACAAGGCCTGTAATCCATTTCATGCTCCACGCATATTGCTAGCACCATCATATCCTTGCCCTTGCATATTATGGATATGTAAGTCATACCGAGTCAGTACATCAGATATTTGTTTCTTCAGGGCTAATGGCTAAGCATACTTTCCCTCACTGGCCCACTGGGCTAAGCATCCAAGTATCCAACTAACACCAAAAAAATAGCAATTTTTTTTTACACTGGGCTGCACTGGGATACAGCCCAGTGCACACAAAGTGTGCATCCGCCCCTGGTCCTCCTCGAGCTCAAGGACGGCGGTGGGGTTGGCGACGACGGCGGGGTCGAGAATATTAGGGGTCGAGCTGGCCGATCTCAGCTTGAGGATGGCGGATCCGAGCTCGAGACGATGGATCCAAGCTCGAGGACCATGGCCATGTCGAGAGCCGGGGGAGCTCGAGGGTGGGGGCGGATCGACGATGACTTTGGGGAGGAGGTCGACGACGACTTCGAGGAGGAGGTCGACGCCTCATCGCCGCCTCCCCAACCTCCATTGTTGGTTGTGTCCAGATCATGATAATGATTTGTTGCTTCCTTATCTTTCCAGCAGAACACCCTATATTGCTTGCATGTTGCTACCATGGGACTGTTTTGATCTAATATAACTAGTCCATCTAGATGAGACCTTCAACTGCTATGGTTGACCATGACTCTATATATTATTCTTCAAATTGTATGAGTTAGAAATTGCTTAGAGACTTTGATTGTGGGTGGTTGACCTAGAAGGAGTACGACCGACTTAAATTTCGAGGACGAAATTTTTCTAAGGGGGTAGATTTGTAACCACCACATTTTTAATTTAGGGATATTTTGGTCATTTTATAATTATTATATTATTTATTAATTTATTGAATTCATGTGATGATAGGTGGTTTTGTTTGATGTTTGTGTAGTATAAATGGGTTTAACTTAGCCAACATTGACTAGAAGCTTAATAATAATAATTAGAATTAATATGACCTTGTAGGAATTTTTTTAGAATTAATTAGTTATTTTAGAATATTTTAAATGAATTTTTAGTCATTTTAGCCTTTTTTAGCCTTTTTGGCCATTTTGTGATTTTTTAGATATTTTGACTTGCGTTGTGCTAGCAACTGGTTTAACCTTAGTGGACCATGTATAGGAGCCTAACCATGTCTTAGAATTTATTTTTTCACCTATTAGAATTTATTTAGGGCTTGGGTCCAATTTAGAAGGCTTTTGAATGATTTTAAGCCTTTTTGCATGTAGCCTTTTTGAGCCTTTGTGACTTGGGCCTTATTTTACTTGAAAGGGAGTTGGCCCAAGTGAAACCCTAACCCTAGAAACCCCCCTCCCACCTGGCCGGCCACAGCAGTGCCCCCTCTCTCATTCATTTGTGAAGCATAGCCTCCACAAGTGAAACCCTAATAGCTCTCCCCCTCCAAAAATCCTAGTTTCTTCATCCGGAGTCCGTTTCTCCCCAAACGAACTCCGTTGCACTCGTCTAGGAGAGGAGGATTTGCTGGAATATTACTGACGAGGAGGCGGAGGCATTTGTTTGAGGAGAATCGATCGACACGTCGTTCGAGGAGTTTCGTTTATTGGATTCTCGACACTCAATAGGTAAACCCTTCTCTACCATGGTTATTCTGAATTTTCTTTCATATTTGCATCCATATAGGCACCCTTGATCTGTGTATGAAGTTTCGTAGGATTTTGGTTTCGTTTGATAGCGGTATCGGACACGTATCGGTCTCACGTTGCACGTGTTCGGCAAAATGCCACTTAGAATTGAAAAGTGTTAATTTTCGATTCTGTTTTCACAAAATCCTTCCTTATATGATTTGTAACAACTTTCGTTAAGATGGATCGGAAATTGACACGATTTCGGCATCTGAACGGACACGGACACGCGTGCACGAGATCCCGTGCACGCCCTGCAGTCTGTGCGTCATAACTCAACGCACAGAGCTCCGTCTTGCGTGAAATTTTACGAGCACGTAGGGGCAACCTCTGCCCACATGCCCGTAAAATTTCATGACGTTTCGTTGAGCGAGCGCGGAGAAATCGCACGTGAACTGGTCGGCTGAACTGTGCACTCGGGCTGAAATTCGCCGCTGACACGGCCTTCGTACGCGAACACGGCGCGTCGAGGACCCGTACCAGGAGTTAGAACATGTAGCCCTATACCTAGACTACCCAGGGACTCGATTTCGAGTCGTAGGGTGGCCCGACGCGCGAGCCACGAGCGACGAACCGCGTGCACGAGCATGCACGCACGCGCGCGCGCGCAGGCCTTGCGCTGTTGCGCGAGCTGCTGTGTCGCGTCGCTGCGACTTTGTGTCGTATCGACGTGTCCTATACCTACCCCGTGACCCTACCTAGCCGTGTGCACGAGCACGAGGCTTCTCGTTGTGCGTGTGATGCGCAATCGAGCGAGAACACCCTCTTCGACACGCGAAATCGGTTTTCCGATACGCATTCTCTGGACACGACACGGACACGGTTTCGACTCTGGGAGTACCCGAGCACGTCCCACGTGTCGAGACCGACCTATTTTCCAAGTTTCGTGAGTTCGTTTGGAGTATTTTGCGTTTTGGGTCGTTTTGTCGAAATTAGGTTTTTCGGGTTCAATATTTTGAATAGAAATGTGATATTTTGATTCTTCGACTTTTAATCGATATTTTCTGACTTGTTAACTTATATATGATATTTTAGACTTGTGGGAATCGACTCTCGGGGTTGATTCATATTTTCTACCTATTTTTAGGTATATATGGTATTTTACCTATTAATGTATATAGATATATATTTATGTATATATATAGATATAATCCTTTAAAATGCCTAATTTCGAAATGTGTATTTGTGAGGGTCGAGACTCTGATTTCAGACCTGGGAGCTTACTCCAGGTTCGAGTACGACCTTCGTTGGCTTTCATATTGGGTATATACCTATATATGGATATATGCCTATATATATATATATATATATATATATATATATATATATATTTCCTATAGATTGTAAAATGTTATATATAGAATACTCTTGTAGTCTCATATTACTTTTGTTCTCAGATTTAGTCTCCTTACCAGCAGCCCCAACATCATTGTTCACTCACAAATCATGTTTCCTTTCCTAATTTATATATATATATATATATATATATATATATATATATATATATATATATATATATATATATATATATATATATTTTTTTTTTTTTTTTTTTTTTTTTTGAAGCAATGGGTAATTGTGGTGAACTCGCCTCCACTGGGGCTCGAACTCCCGACCACTTGGGCCGCATGCATCTCTCTTAACCTCTAGGCTAGAGGTCATTTGCTATATATATATATATATATATATATATATATATATATATATATATATATATTAAAAAAAAAAAAAAAAAAAAAAAAAATATATATATATATATATTAATTGTGATGAATGTATAAATATAGATGATGTAATAAATTCTTGTGATATGACTATAGGAAGTGTTTGGACAGATTAGGTTCGTCGTTAGGAGCCTAGTTCGGTCAAATTGGCCGACAAGTTGACCAAGTTGACAAAAGTCAACTTTGGGTCAAACTTGATCCAAATCGACTCAAACGACCTGAAATTTTGTGTATGACCTAGAAATTACTAAACGGACTAGTTGACCAATGTTTGACCAGGTTTGACCAGCATTTACCAGGTTTGACCAGAGTTGACTGAGGGTTGACTTTGACCAAAAAGGACCTAGAAGCATGTAGTCTTGCATTGTAGCTATTTCCTTTGATATTGTAGACTTGGTTGTAACATGTGGATACTTTAAATAGGTTTATATCACTCCAGTTCAGTTATACATCCTTATCAGCAACTCGGATTGTCAGGCGAGTACATTCTCTGAAAGTTCTTTCATTTACTTGTCGAATTCTATATTCAGTTTTAGTCAATTCTATTTGATTCTCGGTTACAAACATGAATTGATATTTTTCTGGAATCCATGTATACGACACACATACCTTACTTGTCTAGCCTCTATTACAATAATCATTACAAGAATCACCTACAACCACCTTCATGTTCTGGCTAGATTTATTCTCGATTTACGTGTCGTGTTATGGATTCATTCATATTTGTCGGGCGGAGAAATACTTGAGTAGACATATAAACATTCCTAAATACTCGAACCACCTCCCTGTGAATTATACAAGAACGATAGTCGTCCCACACTTGGCCAGTGTGTGATGTGCCGGATTACCCCTAGCCGTTTACGTGTCGATCTCAGTATTTTAAAACACACTGTGAGTATTGTCTAGAATCTTTACTAGAATCACCACAAGAATCTTTACTAGAATCATCACAAGAACCATTACAAGAATCACCCTACTTGAATCATTAATGGAATCACACTTGACATATATTGTATCACTGGACTCATATCACATTATTCTAGTTCAGCTAGTTTTTATTTACAGTCTTCATTGACATGATATTCTGTTTCACAACTTTTACTTTCCTTGTTCTCTTACTATAGTTTTACATCTTAAACTATCTCGAATTCCCATGCTTCATCAATAAAATTGTCTATAATTGTTTTATAGTTTTCGTCATTTACTTGGATTTACTTGATGAGATGTATTTGTTCCTGTCCTGACTGGACCTGTTGAAATATTACAGATGTTAGCCCTGAGGATGTATGCCCTACTCACTATGGATTTGGAGAGAGATTAGCTACCTTTGGCCCGACTCTCAGGAGTGATCGGGAGACTAGTTTAGTAGACTATTTTAGATTTCTCTACTGGAACTTGAATTGTAATAGTTTGAGAGTTGTCTTATTTTGAGTTGTTTTGAGTTATTATCTTTTAGTAGTTTTTATTGTTTTCTTTTAGTTATAGAATTCTGTGACATCCTATCGTGCTTAGACTGTGATTGAGTTATATTATTTCTGTACTTGCCCTCCGTTCGGAGTTGAGTTTTAAGACAAGTACATTATACAATTGCGTGAGTTGGTTTAGATAGTGACCTAGAATAGCGTTCTACCGTCGATTCTGCGGCGTAGGCTGGGCGTGGTTACGCACTTGTACCCTTACACTGGGTGCGGGTCGTGACATATGTATACACTTTTGGAAGGAAAAAAATTCGTGATCCTTTTTGGAGTTTATTGCTTGTGTTGTTGGTGCTATTGATTGCTTATGTTTTTGGCTCGATCCAAACCGGATTCAGTCTAGTCGAAGTTGGCTCATAGGGAACCTGATTTAGTTAGGTTTGGATGCACTCATAGGGTGCACTCATGGGAGTTGTCTAGAAGAATCTAGGAATCCTACTACTTATATACATAGAGGGCTTTCGATATCTTGATTTTATAAGGTCATAAACCATCTAACTTTTGTTGTACCTTTGATACCTAGCTATATTATTGAAATATCACGACCATTATCTACATCAGCAACAGCAAAATACAATTGCGCTAATATTGTTATTGAAAATTTCATATAAACCTACGAAGAGTGAACCACAAAAAAGGGTTGATGGAAAAACACTTGGAACAAAACATTTATGTGTGTGTGAGAGAGAGAGAGATCTGTTTTCTCCTTCCGACACAAAATAGAAGAAATTTTCGAATGTGTGTAATCTCTTACGAGAATCGGACAACCAGCAACGACACTATCAACAACAACATTATCTCGAGACACTGTGTAATCCTTACGACAACCAACAACGTCACCTCGAGACGCTATTGACACCTTACTATTCTTGCGGCTCATGTGTTAGCTCCGCACCCGATGCACGTGCTCCTCAAAGTTCACTTTGCATTATTAATATGTATGAAATACTCCATGAACATATCAAAATATACGATATGATATGAAACACTCCATAAACATGCCAAAATATATGACATGTCTATTATGTCCTTATTTATTGTGCTGTATTAGTGTGCAACAAAAGTCCAAACAAAAGTAAAAAATTTAATATGAATAAATTTTATTATACTTACAACTAACAATAATTATAAAGGGTTTTGTTAACATGTGCCCCAAGGACACATGTTAAGAATAATTAATACATAAATTTTTACTTTAAAATTTGATCTACATGTAATAAACATTAAAAATAATATTTTTTGTATTGGAAATGTCATCAAGACTTGATGCGATAAACTTTTTGTATTGAAAAATTACTTTAGGGGATCTTAATGACATTTTCAATGCAAAAAATTATTTTTTTATGTTTATTGCATGTTGATAACAAATTTTAAAGTAAAAAAACTATATGTTAATTATCCTTAATATGTGTCCTTAGGGTACATGTTAACAAAACCCAATTATAAATAAAAAATTCTTTCTAAAATGTTAGTTAAATATTAGTTAACTACTGATTAGTTATTAGCTACTTTAATAGTTGATTAGTGTTAAAATAATAATCATAATAAAAAGAAAACAAATCCAGCTTTTCCACCCACGTCCACATCTAGGGCTGTAAAATGGACATAGCAGTCCGTTGTCCGTACGAGTCCGGCTCGATAAATGGTTCGACCGCGGGCCATCCGATTGAATTAACGAATAGAACTTGGACATTTTTTTTTGTCCGTTTAGAAATTGGACCCAGACACGGTCATATCCATGTCCGGTCCGAATTTGTCCGCGGTCCGTCTGATAATGGAGACTGATTTTGGTTTTGCATCAATTATGTCATATCATTTTGGTTTTGCATCAATTTTTGGTTGTCCAGTCTGAATTTTCGTTAACCTTTTACCATTGTTTGTTGTATTTTATAACCTTCAATTGTATTTCCTTTCAACTTGATTTTTTTGTACCAACTATCAATGTATCTTGATAAAATAACAGCTTTTGGTAATATATTTAACTTGTCCGCGAACCGTCCGATTGAATTAATGAACAGTGGTTGTCCGTGTCCGTCCGGCCCAAACTCGAACAATGAACTATCCGTGTCCGTCCGTTTGATCTTATTTTTATTTTTGACTGAACACGGACAGTACTGTCCGTGTCCGTCCGTCCGGATCGTTTACACCCTATCTACATCTGGATGGAAGGGGGGATGTGGGAGAAGCTCCAATTCATCGGAATACGTTTTTTTTTTTTTTTTTGTCCACTTCTTAATGGAGCATAGAGACGTGCTTCCATGGAGGCTCGAATCCGTGTCAGTGCTTCGGGATGCCTCGCCGTTCCCAACGGCTACGGCCTCGGGGACTCGGAACACGGTTTGAATGGGATTAATATGGGGTATTTAGCCCGAATGACAGTGGAAATTCAGGACCACGTTATATGTTACCAAATGGTGGGCTTTCCAAACAAGGCTTTGGTAAACCCAGCCCAAAACCCAAAATCCGGATAGAACCTCACCCCCAACCCCAACCCCAACCCATTCAGAAACACCAAATCCCCAAATGTCTCCGTCCCTCCTCCTTTTTCCGGCCATCACCGCCGGCGGTGTTCTCTCACCTAAGGTTTCATTCCCTCTCAATCGACCAAATCCCCTCCGAAGACCCCCACTCCGCCGCCACCGCCGCTTCGTCGTCTCCCAGAAGCTCGAACCAAACACCAACCCCTCCAACGAGGACTTCATCGCCAAGGTCCTCAAGGAAAACCCTAGCCAGGTCGAGACCAAGTACCTGGTCGGCGACCGATTCGTCACTCTCCGCGACAAGCTGGGATCCGGCGGCAAAGGTCTGAACTTTGCCGGAGCGTCGAGGCTCGTCAAGCGGCTGCTTTCGAGGGAAGGGGACGGGAAGAAGGGGGACTCGTCGAGCCCGGTGTACCTCGACGACATTCTCAGAGAGTTCAAGGGGAAGCTTTACGTTCCCGAAGCGGTGTTTAGGGAGAAGCTGTCGGAGGAAGAGGAGTTCGAGAGGAACTTGGCGGAGCTGCCGGTCATGGGATATGAGGATTTCTTGAAGCATCTGAAGGCCGATAAGGTTAAGATGCTGACTTCGAGGTCGAAGTCGATTCCCGGGCTCCTGCCGGAGCTTGGCTATAGGGATTTTGTTGTCGAGTTGAAGGACATTATAGGAGACAAGAATTTACCGACAACTAAGTGGTGAGAGTGAGAGTTTTTCTGTACAATGCTGTTCTTTTTTCGGGGAGGATAATTTTAGTTTTCTTATAGATGGGTTTATGTGCTCAATTGCAGGGTTATTAGGCTAAGCCCTCGTCAAGCAAGGGACGTCATGGAGATTTATAAAGGACCACAATACGAGATTGAGAAGCACACCACGGTCAGCTATGCTTATTTCTTAGCCTTTTGATATGTCACTGGCAAACAATTTATGATATGACGAAGTTTGGATACTTGCTTCTTCTAGCACGCGATTAAGAGTTAGAGCTATTTGCTAATCACCCATTTAGTCATTTACTTGTAAGAAAGAATTTTTTTTTTTTTTTTTGGTAAAGTCATGCTAGCATTAGGGATGTATAATTATCTTGAAGGATTTATTGACAAGAAGCGGAAATACCTAGGAAGCACGAACATTTGGATAATTGGTGACTTGTCTGTGTCGTCTAGTATCTGACACGTATCAGACACCACCGACATTAGACACCCCCAAAATACACTAGGGCACTAAAACGGAAAACCAATGCCATATCCATGTCACCTTGTAAGACAGTATTGTGTTCTATTCGTGTCGGTGCAACATAGAAATACTTATATTCCCTTTCAAGTTGCATCTTGTTTTGTCCAAGATGTTCTTCAATGTTAATTGTTTCCCTAAGAATGAGTCCTTCAGCATATAAGGCTGTTTGTGTTTGGTAAAAAGTCAAGGGCTTGAAATGATAAACTTGCAGAAACACAATTCCTTTCTACAGGCTTCTCTTCCTGTCGCTCACGTTCTTCACAATAAACGACCATTTCCAGAAAGCATCTGCATGACAATGATAATTTTGATAAATAAACAGTGACATAATGTTGATCATAACTCAAATAGTGGACGAATGGAAACCCGATTGTATAAAGTAACATAATCGATATTGACACGAACTGCTAAGGCTTGCTTTGGTATTGCTGCTGCTTTCCAAAGCAGAATTATAAGCAGCTTTTGAAAACAGCTTCTCCCCTGCTTTCATAAGCTGTTGCAAAAATGAGCTGGCTTTTCAAAAGAAAAGCAAAAACTGTTGTTACCAAGCAGCTCTTGCTGCTGCTTTTCAAAAAAAAAAAGCAGAAGCAGCCACATAAGCTGCACCAAACCTAGTCTAAGATGAATCAGTAACATGGCTTCTTTTAGAAGAAGCCATGTCACTGATTCATCTTAGGATGAGTTTGGCACACACAAGTTCTTGCATGACAATTTACTATCTTCAACTGAGATATGCACTCAAATATCAACTATATATTTCACTTGCTTATCTGGTGCAATGGTTAATTTTATGGCAGTGGATTGTCTGAGTAATGTTCTGATCTAACAATTGTAACTCTGATATCTCCCAGACAATTCTTTGCTATTATGCAGTCATATGTGGGAAAATTGCCAGAGTACCCTCATCCTGTGGCTTCGTCTATATCTAGCAGAGTGATTGTGGAGCTAGGGATGGTAACAACTTTCATAGTTGCTGCTGCAGTGGTGATTAGTGGTTTCGTTGGTTCTGCAGTTTTTGCTGTCGCTAGTTTTCTATATGCTGCTACAATATATGTCGCATGGCCTTTGGCTAGACCGCTTCTTAAGCTCGGTCTTGGTATTGTTTCCGGTATCCTAGAGAGGATTTGGGAATACGTTATTGATTTCTACAGCGAGGGAGGTATTATTTCCAAATTAACTGAATTTTACACCTTTGGTGGTGTCTCTGCTAGCCTTGAGATGCTGAAACCAATCATGACGGTTTTGTTAATCATGGTCCTTCTTGTCCGTTTTACACTTTCAAGGAGGCCAAAGAATTTTAGGAAATGGGTAATGACTTTTTTCCAATTTTAGTCTATTTATTTTATTGCTGCAGGTGTTTTATGTAGTCTGCATAACTTGTCTTTGATTTATTTTAATTGTTCTTTTTGTGACAATTTTGTAGGATTTATGGCAAGGCATAGAGTTTGGCCAGTCCAAGCCACA
The DNA here is from genome assembly GCA_029216955.1 of Iris pallida. NCBI lineage: Eukaryota > Viridiplantae > Streptophyta > Magnoliopsida > Asparagales > Iridaceae > Iris > Iris pallida. The sequence goes on from JANAVB010023599.1 coordinate 277,075, forward strand.
GGCTCGAGTAGATGTGAGTTCTTAAATCATAAACTATTGATTAATTTTTATGTACTTGTTTGTTTTGTTTCAACCTGCAGTAATTCCACCATGCACAAACACGTACGTGCGTGATTGACATGTATACATCGTTATATGCTTAACGTGCTAGTCACTATCTGTCAGGGTGATACAGGAGTCTTATTCAGTGATGTGGCAGGGATTGATGAAGCAGTAGAGGAACTCCAAGAGGTTATATATATAACTCCTAATCTTTACTTCCCTTCTCAAGGGTTACATGATTGTTTGTCCTATTTGCTTAGATGCTGGATATAGTTCTAGAGCAAAATTAAAAAAGATTATTAACAGTTTAATCCTCCAATTTAGGCCCTTTCTAGCATTATAATTAGCATTATAATTAGCATTATCATATGTTAGATAAAAGTGACGGTTATCTCTCAGTGCAGCAGCGGTATGTGAAACTAATACTGCATTTTTCATTGCGATAAACCAGAGATACAAATGCTTAAAATATCCTTTTCTATTAATTAGTTAAAATTTGGATGGAATGTGGTACCATCAGATGTCTAACTTTGTATTGCATCGAATAGCTAGTGACATATCTGAAGAATCCGGATTTATTTGACAAACTGGCGATAAAACCTCCTCATGGTGTCCTCTTGGAGGGTCCTCCTGGATGTGGCAAGGTCGGTTATATTTTGATACATTACGAGACAGAACCCTACAAGTTCTGATCTATCCATTCCTCTACTTTCTAGACCCTGATTGCAAAGGCTATCGCTGGTGAAGCTGGTGTACCATTTTATCAAATGGCTGGTTCTGAATTTGTCGAAGTTCTGGTTGGTGTTGGTTCTGCTCGAATCCGGGACCTTTTTAAGAGAGCCAAGGTATTGTTGCCACTCAAACATTTCGTCTTATTTACTGATGTGTGGAAAAAAGCATTACACACTTGGTTCTGGTGTGTAAGTTTTATGATTTATCATGCGACTGTGCAACTGGTAGTTAGAATTTTATTTGGAGACAGGGACAGGGTCAGGAAAGCGTTGCATTTTTTCCTGATTCGCAAAACATGCCTTTCATCCCCATAGTTTGTTGAAATATGGAAACATGACAATTGTTTTGGCCCATTAACTATTTGTTCAATTGTTAGTTCAATTTTAGTGACAATAATGATCAGTAAATGTTTAAGAAGGCTTGACAGGAAACTGTTCATTTCTTGAATACCTCATATATTAAATTTTATTCTACAAAATGAGAAGATGTTTTTTTCTTACTTTTTTAGAACAGTAGTATATTAGGAATCAATGTAAGCATTGTATATGAAGGATAAGATGCAATATAATGTATATGTTTCAAAAAATAATTGCTCTATCTTCTGCCTAGTCTACATATACATGCTTTGCACGTATTTTAATTAGAATATCATAAGGTCAGTTGTCATCTTTTGTTTTTTCCAGGTGATTATTCATGTGTGTGTGCTTTCTTTTTACAATGCCAAGAGATTCGAAGTACAAATTTTGTTCTTTTTTTAAATTTTCTATTGAGAATAATAATCTTTGCAAAATGGTAAGGACATAAAATTTTATTACCATTGGAACATGAAGAGTTGTATGGAAAAAGAAAACTTGCCTGCAAATTTTATTGCTTCGACTCTTAAACATAAACGACATGCAAGTTGACATAATAATACCATGTTTGTAAAATACTCAAGGGTATTTTAGGAATTCAAAAGTTTCACCATCAAGTTTTCCTATTATATAGTAGAATAGATATGTTAACTGCTTGAAGAAAACTTTTAGGTCTTGCAAGATCGTGAAAGTGACTTCCATAAGCACTTGGAATCCTTCTAGCTGTTTTTTTAATGTAAGACGACATGTCTTCTACCTCATATCGCAGCATGTAGGTCTTGTAGGATATGGCATTTGCTAAGGTTAGACAGGAGATGGCCCTCAGTTTGGCATCACATACCTTTCTTCATTAGTTGTCTCTTATCGCCTGCTTTTCTAATTCTCATCGTATAGATATGCTTATCTACATCTCTCTTTTGGGCGCAAAAATAAGCATGAGTGTTACGTCACGATCTTGGAGGATCGAAAACTAGCCACTGGACGTAATGTCGTATAAGTATAGATTGCACTTGTACAAGGCAAAACTATTATATTTTCTAGTATTTTTCAAAAAACAACGACATCGCATCAAAACTAGACAGATAAATTGATGTCACAACAAGATATGAAGAAATATGTCTATTTATTAATAATTGCAACATAATACAATACTTGCAACTGAATACAGAGTTTACAACATATTACAATGACTCTTGAATATCCAACTGAATTACTTGTCATTTAGGCTTACGACCAAACATGCCGACTTGGCTTACAATCTCACTGGTTTATCTGAATTACAATGTTCCATACATTATGTCCCGTATAGCAGAAGGCATCATCTTGTAAGAAGAGCTTTTGCACACCCATCCGATTCATTGATGCCAAATACTGATCAAACGATTTTTCCCATGCACGAGCACCTGTAATATTGCCCACAAACATGGGTCACCACATTGCCGTGTACTGGTGAGCGGTGCTGGCCCAACTCATCTAAAAAGACAACACTAAGTAATCATGTGATAAGAACATTATTAAGTGGTCTTTCTCGTTGTCTTAGGGTCAATTTCATGTTTATATCTAACAAGAAGTAAAGCATGCAGTTTCCATAGCAGCATGATGTAAAACATGTATGTTATCACCATTTGATGATTCTTACCCACGGTCATGTAGCCATCCCTGTACATTTATAATACTTACTCTGCCTGCATAAAACATTGTTAGGAACAATATCATAATTATTATATTTGTCACCGTTCAGGTGATTCTTACTAACAGTCGACGTCATTTCCTCTATATGATTAATATCTTGCTCTGCCTACATAAGACATCATTAGCATGCGACCTGTCTATATGAAGGTTACTGGCGACACGCTATCTTGGACTTATGGTTAGACGGCTCCCCTTCAGCGACTAGTAGCTAGCCCAATCCGGAAGGTTTTCGAATCACCGTGCTACTACTTCAGTACTGTGCTACTACTTCAGCACACTAGTTCCCTATAGGACGAACGGGTTTGAGGCCTCGGAGTTACCGTTTGCGAGACCAAACCTTGTCGATAAGTTGTCTATGACCATGCAAGTATATGCAACTTATCTATGAAGAAAACATATAATGCATGATAAGAAAACCTAAGTAAATAAGCTACCATTCTCATTCATATTGCCATATATGCCTTGAGCTGACGCTCCCATTCTCATTCGTATTGCCACATATGCCTTGAGCTGACGCTCCCATTACCATCTGTCCAATCCAGGGTCTTAGTGTAATCAACATTCTACAACAACACGGGTTAATAGAATGTGATTACTCAATCTTTTTTCCACATTTTTGATACCATACGTTCTCTCGGATCATAACTCAAACATACTTACTGTCAAGTTCTCGGGTCTTATTATCTGTGTTACCATCTATTCATCGAGCTGCGGCTCGATATACTCACCGTCCAAGTATTTGGGATTTTTGGCTTCACCTGTCATGTATTTTATTGCAAAACACACAATTCATAAAAAATAATTTGCAACAGTTTTCGGGTCATGTGATTAATTATCTTTTATTATATTTCTGGGTTCCATGCAAGATAACATTTATCAACTCAACAAGAACCATAGCGTACAAATCCCTTTTTATTAAGCGTGAAGCTAAAGGATCTTCGAATGACTCACACTACTAACTTTTTTTCAAGATGGTTCTGCCACGATCGCATAGCCTTCCGAGTGATACTTTCGCATATTTTCTAGTCCAACAAGGCTTCATCGAACTAACCAACCATCATAATGCACCGTGCGGGTCGGTGCACTACAATGAGTACCTTTCTTATTTCGTAATAACTGACTTACGGCTGCCATGTGCGTAACTGTTTCGGTGGTTGTCTCGTGATCTTCTTTTCCGTAACAAAAAAAAGTAGGCGCGCGGAGTTTAGTCGAAGAAGCCTGAGCAATGGGGACGAAGTGTTTTTCCTTGTATGGCAAAGAAGAAAGGATGAGCTGGATCGACAATGGTATGCAATGCTCCTTCGCGGACCTGACGAAAGCGCCATCGGAGACGACAACTCTGAGAGAAGACCCCAAGAATGAAAATTTTCTCTTTGGCAAAGCAGAATGGAAGAACATAATCATTTGGCCAACCCCAAAATTTTGAGATCAAGGCAGCCTTTTTTTTTTATTCAAACCATTTTACTTTTGGATTAGAAAAGACCATAGAAAAAGTATCTTATTTTCTTTCTAACTTAAAATCAGATATCTTTTCTGTAATTTTAGAAAGGCCGATTTTTTTTTTCCTTCTAATGTAAAATATATTATTTTAGAATTTGAGAGTAACTGATAAAAGGTTGGATGAAAATTATGCTGGAGGGAGGGTGAGAGGATGTGGTGGATGGACTCTGGCTTGGTTTGGGATTGATGCTGCATTTTAAAAAGCGGTAGTAGAAGCAACTTATGACATCAACCTCCCATATACTATCAAAAGTTATCCAAAAATTGAATTGACTTTTGAAAAAAACTTGAAAAGATGATGTTACCAAATGTCTTTTGGGATTCGCTTTTCAAAAAGAAGAAGCAAAGACAACCTTGATAAGCAATCCCAAACCAAGTCTGCTTGCTTGAGCAAAATAAGCATAGTTTGCAGTATCGGCCGATACTGTTACGTATCGACCATATCTTATCTGTTTTGACATGTCTTGATACCGATATTGTGGGTCTCTGTCCCAGACAATTCAGCTTAGAAAATTTGAATGAAAAAAGAGAGAAGTATAGAAGAATAGTGTCAACACAATTATTTGGTTGTGCCGAAGATTCACAATCTTATAGTGTGTCAATAAGAATTATTATCGATACACTATAACCATTATTATTTGTCAAAGTTATATATCTATAAATTTACAACATTCATTTCATTTATTTCATTTAATCTGTTGTGGTTGTACTATGTCTAAATGCAAATGCAAGTAAATAAACAATATTCTATGGCAGTTTGCGTTGCGAGTGAATGGTTTAGCGATGTTGAATAGTATTCCATTTAAAACTAAAGAGAAACAACATATAGTACGTAAAATTATGTCTAAATGTATTAAATATTTTTTTCTAGCTTTTAGAAAAAAAATACTGTTTTAGTCAATTTTGGCTTTCTGAAAGAATGAACCCGATACTTCGATCTGAAACAACTGAAACAGCTGATACCGTTGATCATAGGAAAGGTCCAAAACGGATTCCGATACTAATACTCCAAACCTTGAAAATTAGGCAAATGCCCAAGTCCTTCAGAGAAAAAAACATCATCCTTGTTTATAACTGATTGGGAATGCTCTTCCCTTTTTTTTATGTTGAAGAAAATTTACTTGATAGCTGAGTTCATTACATTCTGTGATATTTGATTATGCAGGTAAATAAACCATCAGTTGTCTTCATTGATGAAATTGATGCATTGGCGACTAGGTATGATGCTATACTTGGTGGACTAAAAGACTTTCATATATATTGGTTTAATAACTACTATGTTTCCTCTACGTTGTGCTTGTAATTTTCATTAGATTCTTTCATAGCTTTAAGTTCACTGGGCTCCCCTCTTTCTTTCTGTTCCTCTTGTTTGTTCTTATTCATACTTGTATTGTCTATCTTGAACCTAACAATATTAAACTTTTATATTAGTATGATTTTTGAGATCTATTAGATATTGTTCTTCCTGTATTCTATTCAGGTAGGCTTGTAATGGTTATATATGTCAAGTGAACTATTCTATTCTACATGAATACTACCTGATTGAATGAGAAAATTCTCTGGTGAAGCATCACCAATGACAGTGGAACCTCACTATGATTTGGCAGTTAAGGTCTACAATATCTTTTGATGGATCTTTCAGTTTCTTTTCTTTCTTCTTGCTACAAAGAAGTGATTGCCACATACTAGTGAAAATTATTGAAAAATGAAATGATTTAAGCAAAACCTGGTAATTATCCTTGATCTACTTTTATAGTTTATGTTCACATTTTAAAATTGTGATGCATTATGCCATTGATGAGGTCTATATATCTTAACTTTTCTGCAATGCTTCTCATTTGTTTAGTATGTTTGTACGTGAAAATGGCAATCAAGTCAGGTCATATGTGGATCGACCCGTTTAGTCTAACGTCTAAACCAGAAGCTGACATGTTTAGGCCTGACCCATTTAGGGTAATCCCGAACCTGATCCACTTGAAACGGGTCAACTGACCTGTTAACCGTTTAGATGGGTGGATCATGTTTATTTTTGCCGATTTGTAGTGAATGAGTGAACTTTTTTTCTAAGTTTTGTCATGTTGTGTTCATGGATTCACTTGGTTCTTTCCTAATTCTTAATTGTTAAAATTGAGTAGTCGTAAATACTGGGTCGAACTACTTCTGTTATGCTGGAATTTGGATCGGGTTTGATAGAAAGGTGTACTCAAATATGACTCGTTCAATAACCTGGTCAAATGGGTCACCACCCTTGACCAGAATCCAACCCGTTTACGTATGAAGCCAATGCCTGACCCAAACGCGCCCAAGAAGTTGGGTCGACGGGTCAAGCCCAAACTGCCACCCTTACTTACATGGGTATTTTAGGAGACATGAGAAATGTGGTGGTTGGAGCTGCTAGGTTTAGTGAAACCAAAATCAATGTGGTTTGAGGTAATAAAGTAAGATTGCTGCTATTTAAAACAGGAGTAAAAGAGCTTAATGGAGTAACAAATTCATGTAGTCAGTCCCAAAGACTTGGAATAAAGGCTGTGTTGCTGTTAACCCAGTTGTCTTAAGAGGTCATGCAATAGTAGGTACGATAACTTATCTTTCTGAATATAAATAATAACAAATGCAATATTGGGAGCATTATTTCTTCTTTTTGTTAACTACTACTGTTTCTTTGAAAGTTGAATCCTAATCGTTATACTCCAAACAGTAGCTAACCTTAGCTAGAGATTTCTTTATTCTATTTTTACAACGTCAACAAAGCCTTTATCCCTAACTTTGAGGTTCAGCTATTTGAATTATTTTCTTCTATTCAGCTCTATTAAGGGCTACATAGTTTAAACATGACCTCAATGCAAGTATGTTGAGGCCTACCTCTAGTTCTATCAGCTCCTTTGACTAATATCTAATTGGCCATCCTTATTGGTGCATCTATTGGGTTATATAATTCTTATCCTCAATTAGTGCAACCTCCAACTTCCCATGTATGTAGTCATTTTATCATATCTTTTAGTGTTTTTTATTTGTACTCGTCTATCATAGTATTCTCATTTTAGCTACACTCATTTCTGGATATGTTTTTCTAATTGTCCATCACTCAGATCTATAAAGCATTGGTTGGTCCTATAAACAAATTGTTTGAACTTTTGACGATATCTTGTGATCATATACATAAGCACTCTTCCATTTCAAATATTATGTTTAATTCTATGAGCAACATTCCTCTTAGTCTCTCCATCATGAGAAATGTTTGACCCTAAATACTGGAAGTACTCTCTCCTAGGTATCTCTTATACATCTTTTCATATTTATCTATTTTTTCTTTTTACCTTTGTTGAGGTTTAGATTTCATTTATTATGTTTTCAGCATGCTAATTTTAAAACCCTGAGATTCCTAATCACAATTCTATTATAGTCTATACCTTTTCTAGTTTAAAAAATTAGTGTAATATCATCAACAAACAACATAAGGTATGGAACTTCATCATGAATTTGTCTAGTAATTTCATTCATAACTAGCACAATTAGGTAAGAACTTAATATTGATCCTTGACGTAAACCAACGAGGATGAAAAATAGTGTGGTATCTCCTCCAGTGGTCCACTTGGTAATCATAACCCCATGATACATATCCTTTACAATCTAAATATAGTTACGAGAGACTTGTTTATCGCCAATATCCACCAGATTACCTCATTAGGTACTCTATCAAGAACATTTTCTTAGTCAATTCTTTGTTCTATTTTTATGATTTGAAGTATACTTTTGTTGTTTGTAAACTAAAGCCAGCCAATGAACAATTATTATAATTATAACCTGGCTGTTGCTTGATTATACTTTAAAACGGTTATTTGTCTCATCCCCTTCAAAAGCAGAAACAGAAGAGTCATCTTGACCTTGCCTTGTGCAATGTATATTTAAATTAGGTTATATAACAACACCGACAACAAAGCTTTTATCCCTTTGGGTTCAGATATATGAATCCGGTTCTTCTATTTTGCTATGTTAAAGGCAACATTAGCAAATGACATAGCCTTTCTTTGTAGCCTCCAAATTCATATAGGCTACACCTATTTCTGGTAGCTCCCGTGACCAAGTTCCTATCTTTTTATTTCTCTTTTTTCTTTTATCTTTTAGAATAAATAACTCCTTATTGCATGTTTGTTCTATTTGTCTCCTTTGGACATGTTACAATTTAATCTCATCTTATAGGCAGCACCTCCAACTTCCCATGTAGACCAGAGTAGGGGGTTCTATGAATATTTTTTTTTAATGTGCAGGCGCCAAGGGATCTTTAGTGAATCTACGGATCATCTCTATAATGCTGCAACTCAAGAGAGGGAGACTACTCTTAATCAACTCCTGATTGAACTTGATGGCTTTGATACCGGAAAAGGTGTGATATTCATAGGCGCTACCAACCGTATGGATTTATTAGATCCTGCACTTCTTCGACCAGGTCGCTTTGACCGAAAGGTGCTTCCTTAACTACACGTTGAAAGATTTTTGTCCCAAGTGTTCAGTTCATAGCAAAAAAAAAAGAACCACAGCTTTAACCCCGAAGCATCTTACTTTTTTTCTGCTGTACATAGTGTTTACTTTGTCCTTTTAATTATTAAGTAATCATGCTAGCCATCAATAAATGATACATGTGAAGCAGTAGCAATGTTCAAATTTTGTTTGTTCCAAAATTTACCTTGAAAGTTATTTGAATCTCGACATATTTACTTTGGATAAGCGATTGAAGAAGATCACGTAACTGTCATAAACAAATGGATGAATTCTAGTGATAAATTTTTGCATAAATTTTTCGGCCAGAGTCGTGTGGTTCCATCTATGAATTAGATGAGATGTATCTTGATTTATTCCTTCATTTATGTTATGTGGTTCAGTTTCTAATTACATCCGCCCTTGTGATCTCCAGATAAGAATCCGGCCTCCTGGCGCAAAAGGGAGGTTGGACATCTTAAAGGTCCATGCTCGCAAAGTCAAGATGTCCCCACATGTCGATCTATCGACCTATGCTCAAAATTTACCTGGTATGCAACTTTCTCATTGAATCATTTTCATTAATCCTGCTTCTTTATTTTATATTCATTATGATGTTTATTGTCGGGGCATGAGACATCTATTGACATGTTGCATTAGCGAATTTCCTACAACTACTAGCATACTATGGTGGTTGTTTTCTGAAGATGACGCAACATGCATCAACACTAGAAGGAACCTAGATTGTTTTGTCTAAGTGATATAATTTCATCTCGGGCAAACTAGCAACTTAGTCATTCTCTACCCTATCGGTTAAGTGATACAGTTGTCCAAGCTATCCAACATAAGCCATTTCAGTCGCACACCACACTTGGAAGACTGGATGTAGCATAACCGTTTTTCGTCTTGGTGGGTAACATTGCAAACTTGGATAATGCTATGTGTAATGTGGATGTCATGTACATCATTGATAACTCGAGATCTTTTGTGTAAAATAGTTACTGGTGGAGATTTGAGTACTTTTAAAGGTTCTTTGTGGTCTCGTAGTAAGCAAACATTTCAGCAGTATATATGGGCTGACAATAGAGAAGACAGGCAATCTTTGGCATCATTTTTGCACGATCGTGATGTAATTTAGTTAAGAACGGAATCATCCCCAAATATTTGGGCTTGATTGCAGTTTAAATTCTTTGGGTCCATGTGTCCACATGATTCATTCAAGGAAGGTTCATGTGGTCCATTTAAAGAAGAATGGTGGGTGTAGGATCCAAACTTTTTTAAATGCAAAATGCTTTGCAAATGTTATTACTCTTCAATTATGGTTTGAAGCTGAAAGAAAACCGCTCTGTGATTATGGTGGCTTGGACATTCTTTTCTGTATTTACACTTTCATATTTTCTGTTTTACTTCACTCCATCAGCAACCTTGGTTATCCAGATCTACTTACTAGATTCAAAACTTCAGTGCTGTCCACATCTGAATTTAGTTCAAGAGTATAGTGATCAACCATTTCCAAAATCATGCCTTACTGCCCTGCTATTTAAAATCATCCACACATGGACAAATTGACACTGGCAATTTAGTTAAGTTTTTAACTTGTTTGGGAAGTTCACCAAACTATGAAGACCATGTAAGTCTGACCCAGTATGAACCTAAGGTACAACAACAACAACGACCACCACCGCAGAAACAACAAAGCTTTTACCCCAATTTTTTGGGGATGACTGTTTAAAACCTTTACTTCCATTCTGGTTTATAAGAGCTAGTTTGTTGAACCTAAGGTATTGTTTATATATTTCAAATGTTTGGTCAACTATACTGTCTATACTGATTTCCTACTTCCCTACAAATAAGTTCCATAAAATAGAATTGAGATATGTATTCAGGTTCATGAGATGGCTAATCAAAAGATAATGCTAGACCTCATAAATCAATTGCAACGTGCAAGTATAGTTATTTATTCTCATATTTAATTTAATAAATCCAAAAAGAAATATAAAATATCAAAATGACTACAGTTCCAAAATATGCTCAAAGATGTATTTTAACTAAAATAAAAAGTGAAAAGAATATTGTGAAAATTCTTGATCTCCCACAATTCAAGCTGACTAGCATATATCTTGATTCTATCTAATAAATATGCATGCTATGAGTATTTTAAATACACATGTTTTTTTGGGGCATATTTAATTCCCAGGAATTCCATTTTTCCACAAATGTGGGAAACCTATTCCCCCAATGTGTATTTTTATCTTCCATTGCAATAAAATTATTATGATTGGTTAGGGTTAGGGTCCCTACCTGGTTAGGGTTAGATATGTGAGTCCGGTTGGGTCTGAATTGGATCCCGTTCGGGTACCTACCTGGGCCAAATTGGATCTGGTCTTGCTCGAGTTAGGGGCAGTCGGGTACATGTAGGGTCCCAGTTGGGTTTGGGTTGGATCTCAAAGTTGGTTAAATAATAAACCTAAAAAATAAGTGTGATAATTAGAAGTTAAAACAATGTCGTTGGTTAGATTTGAACCTTAGTCTCTAGAATAGTTCTCTAAGGCCTTAATCAACTAGGCCGGCCACAGTAGCCTTTGATTATAAATGCACTATCATTGAATATAACTTGATGTAAAGAAAAAATGTCATATATTGTACATGATTTCTATATTCACGAGAATATTAAGTCACGACCAAGTATAGCAATATAAATTTCCCATGCATTTGATACTCAGAAATTCTATTTTACGAATATATAATTCCCAGCAATATTGCATCTCTTGTACCAAACACAAACTTAAAACTATAATTTTCTAAAGGCAAGTGGGTTTTGACCTCAATATGTGCAACTCTTGAACTACGTTGACATTTGCTCGATGATTATTGTGCTGCTTGTTTGTTAAGTAACCCTCAACCTTATCCCCCTTTGGCAAAAAGCTGCATATGAAGTTTACTTCCACTTGCTCATGGATTATATATGAGCTCCTTCATCTGCATAAGTATCCATATGCAAACATTCATTTATGCATGACAATACTAATAAAACCTTCGAGATTTCGGATGTATATGATTACTCATTCTTAAGATGTGGGAAATACGGTTGTTAAATCTCAATGACAGTTCAATAATCTATTGAACCTCTATGTTAGTAACTCTCTCAACGTAGTCACACTTGCTTTAATTATGTGTTTACAACTTCTAGAGAAGAAAACTGATAATATTTTAATTGGAGAATAAAATACAATAAACTGTAATACAGGAATCAACAGATCCCATTCCTGTCTTCAAATAGATACCTTGTATCAATTCCCTTAAGAAATCCTTAACAATTTTTTTCTTCTAGTTTGTTTTTATAATTGGTCTCACTCAAACTCTTTCTTTATTTGATTTGATAGAATCTCTCTTCAATCCTACATTTATAGCTAATTCTAGTCCAATTTTACTAAGGAACCAAAATTAGCTTAGATATTCTTAATGTAAATTGTAAACCCTTTTCCTAATAGATATTGTTCATCATTTTCATAATGTAAATGCAAGTCAAAATATTCCTATTTAAAGTACATCTTATCTTCATAAATAAATAAAAAAGACTTTGCATGACTAAAAAGGAGAGTACCAGGAAATAGTAAATATAGTACAAAAATTATTGGTCAGTCAAATTAAGCTCAGCAAAGTGTCCAAATTAAGAGGGAATGAAAAGTTTTCTGCTATAGGTGAATCTCCTTTTGGTGTTTGAAGAATCCAATCAGCAGAGCAGTTTTTGTTGCTGAAAGTTGTACTGCACTTGATGTTGTGCTTTGTGAGAAGCAAAGACAGCAATACTCTTATAGATTCCACCAGACTAGAAATAGTATAGGTGAAGCAAAAAGATAAAGGAATCAGCTATAAGGGATTGCATACATCTATGTGGCACAATGGACCAAGCAGTAATGAATTCCAACTGCGGCAACTTTGTGGAAGTTTTGGAAACTGTACCTTCCAGAGCCGGACACTTTTACCTGTATCCATGCACATAACTCTTCCTGTATTTGATCTTCATGATGATTGGAGGTACTATTATCATATGTCAACATTGTACCTTAAATATTACAAAAGCCCTTCATATTGATAGATCTGCCTATCACCTTCACGTAGTGCCTGCGAAACATATCCCTGAAGTTTGTTATCAGATTTTACTTCTAATATTGGCATATTGCTAGTACAATACATTACTTGTCCTTTTTTTGTATGTATATGATGAAAGACGATGTATACTTTTATCTGTCAAGATTCCGTACAACCAACAAAAGGTTACATTCTTGTATGAGATGGCTATATACGGGGCATCACATGTCCTTTTGTATGTATATGATGTATAATTTTATCTATCAAGATTCCGTACAACCAATAAGAGGTTACATTCTTGTATGAGATGGCTATTTCCTGGGTGTTTGTTTTTTAGAACAAAAAATCAGCAGAATTATTCAGCTGTTCACAGGGAAGTATATACATGTCTAGATTCATGCTTGTTATCCTTGGCTATTTCCACGAAAACATCATTGCTTTCTTTTCTCACATAAAAAATGAGCGTCTAGTATATTACAGGATATGTGGAACACACAGAGTCTACAATTTAAGTGTGCAGGGATGAGAGTCTGCAAATAAGTCGCTAGCTAGCATATAGTCTTGCCATCTTTGCATTTAAACCACTGCTTAAACTGCATTCCAGGTCCAAATTAATTATTACATTTTGTGTCTGTACTTCTGCAGTAGTATTTTGAGAGCTGCATTAAGCTATTTTGTGGGTCTGAAGTAAGTGTGATTGTCAGGGTGGACTGGAGCTAAGTTGGCACAACTGATGCAGGAGTCTGCTCTGGTGGCGGTCAGGAACAGACATGAGGCCGTTCTCCAGTCTGACATTGATGATGCAGTTGATCGGTTAACTATAGGACCGAAGCGATTGGGCATTGTATTAGGTCATCAAGGGCAATGCCGAAGGGCAGTTACGGAGGTGGGAGTTGCAATAACATCCCATTTGTTGAGACGATATGAAGATGCCAAAGTGGAGTTCTGTGAACGAATTTCCATTGTCCCACGCGGGCAGGTCCTTATTTGCACTTGCTTGTCATTAAGTTGGATGCTACCCTAATGTCTCTATGTAACTTGCCTGATATCAAAAGGTTCTGATGGTCTTCTGCAGACACTCTCCCAAATTGTATTTCATCGACTTGATGAAGAGGTATACATGTTCGAGCGGCGCCCTCAATTACTTCATCGCCTTCAGGTATGGCTCTTTGATGCATAGCTCAGTAATTTCCTCGAATCTAGCTTGCAGATGCTCGTCTCATTTTGCTTTTTCCGTGTCTGTTAGATGAGCAATTTACCTAATTTCCTCACATCTGATTTGCTGTTGATTGTCTCTAGTTTTATTTTACCTGCTCTTATGTTCTTATTGATTGTGAAGGTGCTACTAGGAGGCAGAGCTGCTGAAGAGGTTATATATGGACGTGATACTTCCAAGGCATCGTTGAAGTATCTCGAAGATGCAACTTGCCTTGCTCGCAAAATACTATCCATGTAAATCAAAATTTATAATTTTATACAAAGTCATTAATGTCATTCCTCAGCTATTAAATAGTGGTTCTTCTGCCATCCGACAGTTGGAACTTGGAGAACCCTATGACAATACATGGTGAGCCTTTTCCTTGGAGAAAAGAGGTTAGGTTCGCTGGTCCACGTTTGGATTTTGAAGGATCACTATATGATGACTATGGCCTCATCGAACCTCCAATTAACTTCGAATTGGATGATCGAGTTGCACGAAGGGCTGAAGAACTGATGCATGACATGTATGGGAGAACAGTTTCTTTGTTGAGAAGGCATTATGCAGCTCTTCTGAAAACAGTCAAGGTAGGTACTGCACCACTGTTTCTTAGTGGCCATATCTTTAGGAATCCTATAGTCAACATTTACTTTAATAGTCCTTCATCTTGTGTATAGTCTTTTGCATGTTAGCTTTATATATATATATATATATATATATATATATATATATATATATATATTAGTTTTTTGCATGTTAGCTTTATATATATATATAGCCTCACGGATCAAAAGCACCCCCCACCACCACCCCACACACCATCGAATCGAGGGCCCGCGTGGGGCGCGAGCGTGCACTCGATCCAACGGTCGAGGGCGACGGGGCTCCCGCAGGACTCCGGATCCGGGCCCTATATATATATATATATATATATATATATATATATATATATATATATATATATATATATAAAGCATTGGTTCAAGTGGTCATGATTACAAGACATAAAAACCGAAAAACCAGGTTGGTGGTTTGAATCCTCTTGGCATGCTATACCCTTGAATATTAAAAAGGGGGTAAATATTGAAAGGGGGATGGACACGGTATTCAAGTAGTGGCTGATTGAGAGCCAGACCTGGAGGAGCGGTCTACTCGGACAAGAGGATCGTAGTATCGACGGTAAGTCCGAGTAAAGCATGCGATGAAGATCGGCGGTGGATCGAGAAATGTGCATCAGACGCAATAATCGAGGATCAACGTGCAAAGATGCAAACCCGGACAGTCCTGAGATATTGATGTAATAAAAGTTATGTGCTTAACCCGTACAGTAGGATGTAGAGATATTGATGTAATAAAAGCCCTGAGATATTGGGTGGCTGGGTGGCGGGCGGTCTCACGACCGAGCCACGGTCCCGTGCCCCGTTGATGCTATATATATATATATATATATATATATATATATATATATTCCCAAGGTGGCACCGTAGAACTATAGAGTGGGTTAGTTCTTGATGGAAATAAACAGGGTGTGAGACGTCGCCGATTGAGAACACCGTCACTTCCTCCTCAGTATCGCTCGCCTCAATTCCCTGTTCTCTGATTGATGTATTCAATGCTCTTTCTTTCGTAACAACGGGGATTTACCCCAACTAAGTAGCTCCTGACTTTTCCTTTCCCCCGGAAGTAGCTACAAATAAATAGAAAGAGTTCTATTCCGTCCCTCTTTCAGGTGCTTTTTTCATGATTGTGGTCTTCGGTATATATATATATATATATATATATATTCCCAAGGTGGCACCGTAGGAAATTTCCTAAGGAGTATCCACGTGTCAATTTTCAATTGGACACCAATATCCGCGTGTACCACATCAAATTCCAACTAAATATAAAAAAAAAGTAATTAGTAGTTATTGGAGGATATGATGAGCCGTCAGGATTTTGACACGTGGACTCCGCCTTAGGATATTTTTACCCATATATATTATGTTTAGCATTAGACCATAGTTCTGGATCTAGTTAAATCAGACTAAGCCAGAATAAATTCTTTTATACTGTGTTTGGTTGCCAAGGAGGGAAAGGAAAGGTAAATGAAGGCGTTTCATGTAGAAATGGAATTAAGTTTATATAGGATCAAGTTTCACCTTCCTTTCATTTCCCTTACTTTCCATCAAATCAAACACAACCTTAAAAATCATTTGTTCTTTGATTTATATAAATAGGTTTACCTTGCAAGCTGATTAGGCTTATTATATGAACAATATTGTAACTCCACACCATTGATTACAAAGACAGCTGAAATTTTGTGTTACAAGTTTAGAATGATTGCCATCTTGTTACAAGCAATTTCAAATTGTGAAACCACATGACAGAAAGTTCACAAACATTCAGTTTTCTGTTTATATGCATCTGCTTCTTGTAAACTTCTGCCAGTGGGTTCAAATTCTTAATATGGATGGGGTGTTGCCTGCTGTATCATTTGAATTTATGCTCAGGTCTTATGGATGGTGGGTGCGTGTGTGTTGCACACGTGTGAACTTGCGTGTAGTCATACATACATTCAAATTATCCCTTGCGCGGGGTCCTCACTGTTCAGGTAAACTCATCAAAAATGTTTGTGGGTTGTAAGCCTTTATATTCTTGAGACAGATCAGTCTGCATAATTTGCGGTTTCACAGTAAACCTGCCTGAACTGGCTGTGCGTGTCATTTATGACAACATGCACGCTCACATGCACACGCAGGCACAAACCCACACACATCCATAAACTCATGCATTATGCTGGCACTTGCACTTGGACTTCACACGCATCGCACTTTCAAATGAATATATGCTCAAAACTTACAAAATTATTGCAGTGGCTAGTTTTGAAAATTAGAGAGGTTGTATGATATCTGACCAATCATAATCATTACAGTAGGAAGTGGTGGAATCATTATTAATAAATAAACCAAGTTGAATAAAATAATGAATTGAAATATGTTGCCCTATTATTTGTGAATGTGAATGCAGTGCATAGAGGTTATAGTAGTTAATTTTCATGTGGGAGAAACGTCTGGGTTTCTTTAGTTTGAAGTCAGACTAGTTCGTAAATGCAGAGTAAGGGATCTGGCGATGCAGGATAATGGAAATTGAACTAATAGGCTATGTTCCGTCAGTGTTACTCGAGCTGAAAGTAGACATCCTTATCTCCATAACCAAATAGAAAAGTAGGAATTTGACCTTTTATCATGTTGTGTGCAGGTACTTCTCGATAGCAATGAGATCAGAGGAGAGCACATTGAGTTCATTCTAAATTGTTACCCTGCCGAGACCTCAGTTAAGCTTGTGTTGGAGGAGAAAAATCCAGGAAGCCTCCCATTCAAGTTAGATGGTGACGGTGATATGGCGCTCACGTCCCTTGCCCCATCGGAAATTACAACTGTATAGCATATGTCGAAACAATCTGGGTGAACACATTCTCCCCCAGAGATCTTGCTTTCATGGACCAATACGGGAGCACCACAATTATTACTGTGAAATGGATCAGTAGTCTGCAACGGTGGCCAATTCTGATTGAGATTTTTGGTGTAGGTGTGCTTTTGTCTGCTATAACACCAAGCAGTTGCAATTTTGATGTAGATTGCTGATGATCGTCATTTCTAATTGTATCCGTAGATATTAGTAGTTTCGTTCTATAGAGGGAATTTTTATTTTTATTTTTTTTACATTGAAAAGAGGAAATTGAAGTTGTTCTGAAGTGCATGCCAAGTTTTGCTTGAAATACTCTTCCAGTAAAAAGTGACAATTTGGATGAAGTTGAAGAAGATAAATCTGGAAGCCTATGATCCATCGCTTCCTATGTATATAAAGTTGGGTTTTACATTGAAAGTTAAATTGCTCCTAGAGTTGACAAGTTGGGCAGGTAGCCATGGCAAAGGACGAGACACTGCATAAAGCACCCAAAAGATTAGCATAAGTTTTCGCATAATTGCTTATTAGTCGTCATCTTAACAAAGATCAGACTGGATCTTTGGTGCAGCTTTTCTCCTAGAGTTGACAAGAGGAAAAGAGAAGTCTCTTCATCAAACTAGATGGTATTTTGAGGTCAGAATTGAGATTCATTGCTCATGTTGATATATCATTTTATCATATTGCTATGAACTGGTAGAACTATAAGGTGTTGGATGATAACCATACTCGAACATTTGCAGCTGCTACCTTACCTGGATCCAAGGTAGAGGCAATCTACCAACATATCTTGCACGATTTACCAAACTCTTTCAATTTATCATTACAAAGAACAGCTACAGCACCACCTCTGAAAATCAAAGTGGACTCTAACTAGTTGAACTTACATTTCACTCCAATATTCAGAATAGTTGAGGCATTATAACTGACAGAAAAGAACCTTTGCAGTCACAAGTTTCCAGGTAGAATCCCTCTTGTAGGTATCAAAGGAACGATCAGCGGGAACTAGCATGGGCATGTTACACGTGTTATAGCCTTGTAGCCATGAAGTTGCACATTGATGTACACTATCATTTCCATAAAAATCACATAGTTTAGGAAGGATATCAGTACCAAAGGATACTATACCACTTACCCTAATTTTTCAGATCACATAGTTTAGGAAGGATACTATACCACTTACCCTAACCTTTAAGACATATCCAGATAATAGGAATACTATACCAATTGTATTCATAAATATTCAAATGCTGTCCTTTTATTGCATTTTATTTAAATAAATGATGAAAATTCATACTTGTTGAAATGGAAATACAAAATGAGACCCATATTACTCATTTTTAATTGATAATTGATGAACGTCTATACTTGCCGAAAACATCAGTAGATTATTTGTATTAAATTTGCATTTGACCATTATTTAACAGTTACTTTAGCCATAAAAATTAATGTGGTATTTGGCACATGTGCATTTTACTAAATGTGGTATTTGGCACATGTGCATTTTACTATTTTTTTGTATTTTTTTGTATTTTTTTTATTGAGTCTAAAATGGTCATAGTTCTCTAGCAAGCATCTAGATGGCAAGTTGGCTCTTCAACCCCCTTTAGCTTCCATTCCAATAGCACAGATTGCCAACATTCAACAAAGTTTCGATGTAATATAAACTCAGTGAATCAAATACTACGTTCTTTGCACATGTACTACAGCATGACTTCTCCTGCTAAACACATGGTCTATGTATCATTGTCAAGTATCACATAAAAACTTGTTTCTTTCAGGGTTTTGAAGCAAACACTTCAATCCAATGGGTCATATAGAAACAATGTAACGCATTATCATTAGAGCGAGGAGCATTAGCATCCTTGAGAGTCTTGATCGTCATGTAAAACTTTTCGACTCCAGTAGCAAATACATAGAGAAAAGAGGAATGCGCCGGGCTTTCACATCTCAGCATATGCAGGCAGACTGGGGTTTGATTTGAATCCCATATCAAACTGGGCCTGTTATCATAGGATTCATACACTTCCCCTGGTTTCATTCATTTGCACATTTTCCCAGTCTTGAGATCAAGTCTCGAGCACAATCTTATTTCCTCTTGCAAATGCGCTCTCAGTAATCTATCGAACATATGATCGATTTCCATTTTTGGAAACATTTGGCCTTGTTTTGCTATATGAAGTTTACAGTGGAAGTATTTCATTAAATTTTGGGGATAAATGTTACACTCTGGAGGAGAGGGCTACCAATTAGAACTACATTACAGCATTAAACGAACACAAACTTACTCATGTACAGGACTGATAATTATTGTCAGGTGGTTTACATACTGGCAGCTCTAGAAGGAAGCTCCTGTTCCACCTCAGATTCTCCCTCGGACTTTTCGAGGGGCATCTGTAACAAAATAACATGCTTATTAAGAGTTTTCCAGTACATGCAGCGACAAACATTATTAACATGGTATATTAGTTAGTTAACTAAAGGGAAGAGCCATTTTGCCAGGGCCTACAAACATGGGAAAACTATTGCATAAAATAACGACCCAACAATCGAAACAATAAGCCATATTCCGAGCAATGTGAATGGCCAATTAAAAAGATATACTACAAATTCAGAAAGTCAATAAGCAATCTACTAATTTGATATGGTTAAAGAGGATAGAAATAAGAACACAATATTAGCTCACACTCAATTAAGGCATATCCAACTCAGTAAAAAATGAGGGGACAATTGCCCAATTTACATAAAAGCAGCAGAATCCATGTGTATACACTAGACAAACAACCCAAAATGTAATAAAAACAGAGTTTGACTACCGTCAATGTTAATAGTAAGGATAAGTTCGAACGACATGCATGATAAGAGTTGTTGACACATACCACCAATCCTGTATTTTGTTGAGAAAGGTATTCATCAAATGCCCCTTCACCACAAAGAATCTTAGCTCCGCACCCACGTGAGCCTAACGATCCGATTGACTCCTCATCAACCACGACAGCATCTATCTTGTCCTTTCCTGTTCTCGTGTCAGGAATCTACAGAAACAGAATATTAAAATTTTCAATTCTATCAGTGGCCATTAATAACTGAAACATGAAACAGCTCGAAGTTAGTGGAATGGAAAGTCACTTAGGCTGTGTTTGATTGGGCTTTTTTTCCATGGAAAATATTTCCATCACAAATTTTTCACCAACTGTAGTGTTTGATAGCTTATATTTTTCATGGAATTATTTTCCAAAAAACTATCATTTTCTATATTTTCTTCTAAAATGGTGGAAAATGAAACTTGTCCAACCCATAGAAAAATATCATTTTCCATGAAAAATAACTATTTTTCGAGGAAAATAATGACAATCAAACACCCAAATTAAGCTTTCCACAGAAATTTTTTAAAAATCCATGGAATTTTTTTTCCTAGAAAAATAATTCCATGGAATTAATTCCTTTTCCACGTTGCAATCAAACGCACCATTAATATAGCAACACTTCTTCTCAAGGCTGATCCAACTTTTGGACAGAACCTTGAGTAGAGGTTTAGTAAAATTATCCTGGCATAGACTATTGGTTGAGGCACAGGCTATAATGGGGTCAAAAGAGTGGAATTCTAGTTTCAACCTAATAATAACCCATTTATGCGAGCAGAGGCTTGGTCATTGACACACGGTAGAGCTGAAGACATAATACTACCAGGACTCCAAATCCAACACAAAACACAAAGAAGGTTTATCTATATTAGAAATCTACATTATGACCCATGAGTATAAACTATCTAAATGTCCACAAAGCAAGGTTAAATGGCTATGAATCAAGTGGTTACTTTCTAAATGACAACATGATAGGGTGCTAGAATGCACTATGGACCATCGGACATGAGGCATTCCGGATCAAGATATATTACAGCATGTAGAATTCTTGGCTTTAACTTTCTGGGCATTTCACACACAATTACGAACATGCCTAAACTGTTTTTCTAGAATTATTTTGTATTCATCTCTCTTCTTCAGCCTAAAGGAACATCATTGCATCAGACAAGGAGGTCAAGAAGAGATGCAAAAATGGGAAATCAGAGGGTCGACTTCACCTCATACATTGCCTCTGTCAAGATATTCTCCAATATAGATCGCAAACCTCGAGCCCCAGTATCTTTAGCTATAGCTTTCTTTGCAATTAGCCGCAAAGCCTTCTCAGTGAAATGCAGCTTAACCTGGTACAGGAAAAAAAAAACTATCTAAACAAATTGTGGCACTTGGGCATTTAAATTCAAAACAGACAAGTGTGGGCCTCAAACTCACATCATTCATCCGAAACAATTTTTTGTATTGCTTCCCAAGGGCATTTTTGGGTTCTGTAAGGACCTGAAAAGAGTAAAATTTTGCACAAGGCATTCTGTTAGTACATAAACTATAATTGCAACAGAAATCCGTTGAGTTCAAATATGAAAGACAGACCAATAACACAGATAAAATTCACCTGAACAAGTTGATCCTCATTGAGAGCGGACAAGCTAACCAATACCGGAAACCTCCCAATAAACTCTGGTATTAGACCATATGCAATGAGATCACCGCTTTCAACCTGGGTAAAATATTAGTTTCTGTAAGAACGTCACTAAATTTAATGTTCGTGAAAGATGATAGTAATTTATGTTGACAAAGAGACTAGTCTAATATGGTCTGTACTTACTGTTTTTAATAAAGATGATGTTACAGCAGCATTTGTTAGCCCACCACTCCTCATGTTTGCACGTACACGCGCTCCAAAACCAATGGAAGAATCTTGTTGCCTGGGAGTGAAAAGAAATGTTTCATGAGTGCACAAATGCCTTATGAATTAAAATATTTATGACACATGCAAATCCAGATCTTCTTTACTCTTTTAACCTCTCTGATATTGTCTTTTCTAAGTCAATAAAAGCTCCCCCACATATGAAAAGAATATCTTTGGTATCAATCTGCAAAGAAGTTTCCACAAGCTTAATGGCATGAACTAACAATACAATAAAGAAGATGCTTAAACATCAATTTATAAATCAAAGTTCAAAATAATAGGTGAACATTTTAGATATCGACTGTCACAAAGCTAGAAGAAACAGATCATTTAAGAATGACCATATATAGGATGCTCACATCCACGAGTAACTAGTAAACAAGAAAGAACTTACAACTAACATCCCCCGGGTAGATTTGATTTTTTTAAGGTAACTTTTCATATCCAATGGCCGTTTTTATATAATTTCCATACTTTGAAGGATTCCACTAGTGTTGTGTGCAACGTCTTAACTCCTAGACTGCCAGTCATAAGTAGACAAAGTGCGTTGGGATTGGCAGCCAACTGTTGCAGATTTTGCTCGATCTCTATGAGATTAATCCTTACAGATTACAATTTGGGATATCCATAATTAACTGATGTAATAGCATCGCGGCTCAAAGGGCCTAGTTGGTTGGATAGGTTCCAAAGGCGAAGGTCGCATGAAAATCGCACTGGTGCGGTGACAAGTGAAAAGGGAAGGACGCATCACAGCTTGACACAAACATGACATACCAGGGCCTGTATGCAGAGTCATTGTGTCAATTAGAAAATAATTGATGAACTAGGCTCGTTAGCTACTTCAAGAATTGAAACACTTAACAGGAAAAGAAAAGAGACAATGATTAGAACAGAAATAAATATAGTCCATTTATAGTTTAACTATGTAGGTTGTTGAGAAATAGAAAAGAAAGCATAGGAAAAAAAGAAAAAAAAATTAGTATACATGAAAAGAACAGTTTTAATTAATGGTGTAATGGGCATGTATTAAGAACACAAAAAATGTGCGAAAAACACAAAAAGAGGATTTTAAAGAACTTATACTAATGTGTGAATCCAGCTCTCAGCCCAAATATGGGCATGTGTCCTGCGGGTGATGGAAAAACGAAAAAAATAAACCTCACCACAAGTCTAGAATTTTGGTGTAGTGGCAGGGCCTTTAATATAAACATACCTGAATGTTGTCACCGCGGGGATGCTTTCGAGCACCTTTCTCTGGTACGTTAACAACCTAGACAGAGATATCAAACTTCAAACACAACAAATCTGTGCGCAATTCATGTAGATCATTTAGAAGATGACACAGATAAAATCGCATTCCCAACAATTCTGGTTAAATTTATAATACTAATGGCAGATAAACTGGTGGAATACAGACACAAAAAAACAGTGCTACCACAACTGTGGTTACACCAGAAACTAATATTTTAGTGTTACTCAATGTTGCACACCACACAGTGTATAAACAAAATTACTATTACGAATCACATTTGCATGAGAAGAGCCTCACAATTCTTCTACCATTCAGTAGTAACCAAAAACCGATATAGAGAAATAAGGTAATATTGCCCAGTAACCATATCTTATGCCATGATAAAGATTAGATTAGGCTGGTTTACAATTAAACTCAACCCAAGAGAACACATTCCTTTGGATGGTGAGGTTTAGAAGCACATAAAATTGAGCTTCGTTCAAGAGTCCCAACCAATGGAAAACATTGTGGGTTCAAGTGAGCACAAACCCAACTTGCATCCAACAAGACCAACCCAACTAAGATTATGCACAAAACTACAATTGGAATATCATGGGGTATTGACATGACACATTACTATATAAGACTACTTGTGTCATGATATGAATTTGATTCCACTTTTTTCTTGCAATATCTTTACAACTCAAAAGAAAGTCCCCGAAAGGCACTTGTATAAGGCAACAAGTCGACTCGTCGTCGTCGTCATCAGCATCCAAGCCTTATCCCATCAAAATGGGGTCGCTACGGAGCAAAAGCAAACTCCATAAAGAACTTGACAAGATTTCATGACCAGCTATCGACTTGACATCAACCGTCTATGTAGGTGCCAATATACTGAGATATTAACCAAAATCATCCATGCCAAACAAGGTCCAACCCGATTCAACCTGAATTTTAGCTTAAGAGAGGATATGGTTAGGTTGTAGTTCGAGAATTTCCAACCCAAGGTTGTCTTGATCTAGGGTTGAAAGATATCGAGATTGAACAGGGTTACCATTTGGGAACCCAGAAAAATGCCTTGTGAAGAAAAAAACACAATTGACATTCTGAGACCCACACCTCAGGAACGTCTTCCATGAACTGTGCCGTCTTCTTAATGCTTCCTCATAAGGCACCATCTAGAATTTGAAACTACAAAAATCCCAAAAATATATATGATGCCCCTCTTATTAGTTATTACATTTCCGCTTGATAAATTATGGTGGATCCCCATCAATTTATTAGAACCAATCAGATTTAGCTCTATAGATTCTTCCACCAGTTCCGTCCTAGCAATATTCAACCTGCTAATCACCCAGCTTGTTCATGTGTATAACTCTGCCCAACATAGTAATAACATGAAGGATGTGTTTGGTTGCTAAGAAAGTGAGGGAAAGGAAAAATCTTTCTCATTTTCTTTTTCCTTTCCCTCACTTTCTGCCAAACCAAACACAGCGAAAAGGTTTTTAACTTCAAACAATCTCACTCTACAAGAAAATACCTCAGAATCGATAATCTTAAAAGTAACCAAGCAACAAAGACAGTCAACAAATGACAGGTATAGATTTATGTGTTTGAGGTTCCACTATATAATCACATAGCATTCAGCAACTAATATGGCTCTTTAGGCAAATAAAAAACTCAAATAACGATGCAAACATATATTTATTAGCCAGTTTGGGCAGATAAAAACTCAAACGGTGATGCCAGAATTCATTTATTAAATGAAGTACAAGTTTACTGCTATTCTATAAGCATTAAGTAAGCAAATGATAAATACCTTG
The DNA here is from genome assembly GCA_029216955.1 of Iris pallida. Lineage (NCBI taxonomy): Eukaryota > Viridiplantae > Streptophyta > Magnoliopsida > Asparagales > Iridaceae > Iris > Iris pallida. The sequence continues at coordinate 302,428 of JANAVB010023599.1, forward strand.
TAGAGGTGGAAAAATGAGAGATTTATTATTGATGAGAGACCACATATATATAGGAAACACTAGCCTCCTCTCCTATTATTCTAAGCAATGTGGGACTAAAGCCCATTAACAAATAACTCTAATATAACACTTAACATCCTCCCTCAAGCTGGAGCATAGATGTCAATCATGTCCAGCTTGTTACATAGAAATTGAACCCGAGGACCCAGAAGAGGCTTTGTGAAGATATCACTATCTGGTCGCCGGTCCTCACATGTTGGAACTTTATCACTCCCTTTGTATATTCATCACGAACAAAGTGAATGTCAATTTCAATATGTTTCGTCCGTTCATGAAATATTGGGTTTGTGGCAATGTGAATAGCAGATTGGTTATCACATCATAGATCTGTCGCTTGAGACCCTGTGTCTTCTCCCAGTTCTTGTAGGAGATGCTTCATATATAATATCTCTGACGTGCCATGAGCAATAGCTCGATATTCTGCCTCTGAGCTTGAGCGTGCTATCACACTTTGTTTCTTGCTCTTCCATGACACTAGATTTCCACCAATAAATACTGAGTAGCCTGATGTAGATCGTCTATCTGTCAGACTTGCTCCCCAGTCAGCATCAGTAAAACACTCAATACGAGTGTGTCCATTATTCTCCATTCGAAATTTTTTTCTGGATTCTTTAGTAGATAACACAGAATTCTGAGAACTGTCTGCCGGTGTGGAACTCTTGGAGAAGCCATAAATCTACTTGCAACACTCACTGCAAAAGAAATGTCCGGACGAGTCATGACCGCCAAGTAGTTGAGTTTTCCAACTACTCGACGATACTGATCTGGATTGGTCATCATGACCCCTTCGCCTGGAAGTAACTTCGCCCCTGGATCCATAGGTGAGGTTGCTCCATTTGCTTGTATCATGCCTGCATCATTTAGTATGTCCAGCACATACTTTCTTTGAGACATTACAATATTCCGCTTACCCCGTGTGACCTCAATGTCCAAGAAATAGCTCAAGGATCCCATATCCTTGATTTTATTTGTTCTCCTAGAAACTTCTTCAGGCCTGCAATACCCTGACTGTCGTCTCCTGTGATTACAATATCATCAACGTAGACACCAAGGAGTATTCTTCCAGCAGATGTGTGTCGATAGAAGATTGAATGGTCCTTTGATTGACACATGCCAAACTGAGTAACAACATGTGTAAATCGACCAAACCATGCACGAGGTGATTGTTTCAGACCATAGAGGATTTTCCTCATATGACACACTTTATCCTCCCTTGCAACGAGAATCCGGGAGGTTGCATCACATATACCTCTTCATCAAGATCCCTGTGGAGGAAAGCATTCTTTATATCTAGTTGAAGTAACGGCCAGTCATAGCGAACGGCCAAGGCCATGAGGACACGAACAGACGTCATTTTGGTCACAGGAGAGAAGGTCTCGAAGTAATCCTCACCATAGATTTGAGAGTATCCTTTGGCTACCAGACGAGCCTTCAGTCGATCAAGAGAGCCATCTGATTTCACCTTGATTGTGAATACCCATTTGCAACCTACGGCCTGTTTACCAGTGGGTAAGTCGACCAAGTCCCAAGTGTGGTTTTCCATGAGAGCTTTCATCTCCTCGTTCATAGCAGCACGCCAACCAGGATGTCTGAGACCCTCCTCAGCGGTCTTGGAGATTTGAATCCCATCAATAGTAGCCACCAGAGATTGAGTGTGACTGGTAAGTCCTTTGTAGCTGTCAACATACAAGGGATAATCACGACAGACACGACGAGGACGTTCTGGAGGCGGAACTGCCGGAGCTGCTGACGGAACTGGTGGAGCTGCTGGTAGAACGGGTGGAGGCAACTCATTGGAGCCGGAGCTACTGGTGGAACCGGAGGAGGATGATTCTGTGGGCGATGTCGGCATTGGCTGAATCGGTGTATGTGGACCATTGGTCTGGGAGACTGGCTCGGTAAGGGAGGGCATCCGTACGGGGAATTGTTGTGTTTGAGGAGGAAATAACAAAAAATCCTCTTCTTGATAGACTAGGGGAGCCAAACCCGTTGATTGTGGGAGTGGTAGAAATTCGGTTTCTACAAAGGTAACATCCCGAGTGAAAAAATATCTCTTTAAGACGGGAATAACACCGATACCCTTTCTGACCTTTAGGATACCCAAGAAAAATACATTGTATTGCCTTAGGATCTAGTTAAGAAAGGGTTGGTCAGATATCCCGAACATAGCATAAGCAGCCAAAGGTAAGGAGAGGCAAAGGAAATGGCTCTCGTCCGGAAAAAAGTCTAGAAAATGGAGTGTTACCATTGAAAACTGACGAGATGACATGCGGTCATTAAGATAACAAGCAGTAAGAACCGCATCCGACCAAAATCTCTTGGGAGTACGTGCTTGAAACATAAGAGCACGTGTTGTTTCCAATAGATGTCGATTCTTGCGTTCGGCTACACCATTTTGTTGTGGTGTGTACGCACAAGAGGTTTGGTGGATGATGTCATTGCGGGCCAGATGTCTATCGAGATCACGAGATAAATACTCACGGCCATTGTCACTTCGAAAAATTTTGATTGGAAAACCAAATTGTGTTTTTATTTTGGCATAAAAATCGCACCAAATGTTAAACAATTCAGTCAGATAAACAAAAGTGACAAGTGAGTAATCATCAACAAAAGTAACAAAGTACTTAAAATCCATTACTGATTCAATCGGACAAGGTCCCCAACTCCCCATACATCAGAATGCACCAACTCAAAAGGAGCGAAAGCAATTTTATTTATACTCACCGGATAAGGAACCCGATGATGCTTAGCTAAACTACATGGCTCACCATAAAAAAAAGCGGAGATATCTAAAGATGGATACATTTTCTGGAGAGCTTGGAATGATGGATGGACTAACTGACAATGTAACTCGAAAAGATCGAGTTTCATGCCGGCACAGACAACAGAAGAAATTGCGTCAAACAGGTACAAGTCTCCAGCTACATGTCCCTTACCGATAGTCTTTCCAATTTTCAGGTCCTGAAAAATACAACCATCAGGAAAAAATATTACCGAGCAATACAGTTCACGAGTAATTTGACTAATAGAAATTAAACTGAACAGGTTCTCAGGAGTAAGTAGCACAGAATTGAGTGACAGTCCGGAAGAAAGACTGGCACTTTCACATTCTCGGACTGTCAGGAAACCTCCATTGGCAACAGTGATGCCAGAAATACGACGGACATGGACATAATCATGTATCATATTTGCGTCACCAGTCATGTGGGAGGACGCACCAGAGTCAATTACCCACTGCTTGGGCTTAACTATGCACGCTGCTGAATATCCGGCTGTGGAACCAAACGTGGAAGCTTCATCACGACGTTGAGCTTGGAAATCAAAAAATTCTGTATAGGAGTCCGAAGTCAGCTGAATAGATCGGACACCATCATCGGGAGCATCAGTGGAGATATTAGTCGCCGGTGATTTAGTGCATTGCCAATAGAAATGGCCGAGCTGACCACAATTAAAGCATGTGCGTGGTCGTCCTCCATCACGTCCGCCATTGCCACGTCCCCCATCGCGACAAGCATTTCGTCCACCTCGTCGGCCACCACGACCACCACGGAATCCCATACGAGCGGCCCTGAGAGCAGAGCGATCAGCAGGAGTATCACCCGGAGTAGTCTCAACGACTTTGGCTGCCCGAAGAACACGATAATGCGCTTCCAATAGGGACGATACATCAGATCCAGCAATAATCTGAGAGCGAGCAGAGTCCGCATCGGGACGGAATGAGACAAGATAAGCCATGACATGAAGCTGCTCACGTTGAGCCCTTGTTTCATTAATATCCGACGTAAGAGGTAATACGCGATCGATCTCATCCGTCATAGCCTTAAAGGCCCAGAAATGGTCTTTACGAGATTTGTCTCCTTGATTTGCTCGGTATACACCAACGACCGAGTCATAGATACGAGACAAATCGCGTTTACCATCAAACGCCGCCGCCAGTACCTCCCATAACTCCTTCACGGAGTCCGTATTTTGAACCATGTCTTCCACCGATGGTTCCATGAAATTCATCAACTGTGTAAACAGTCGACTGTCATCTGTCTTCCATTGCTCAAAGATGGGATCATCTTCTGCTGGAGGGTTGTCCGTCGGATGTTTGGACAACCTCATTCCGCGAAGTGTCTTCTCGTCCTTCTTTCTCCATGTCGAGTAGCCCTCTGGCCTTTCCAACCGTCGATCGACAAGTTGAATGGAGGAAATCGTCGTGCTAGTGGCCGCTAGTGTGTTGCTGACATTAGTATCTGTGGTACTGCTATTCGTCGTAGTGTCTGCCATCTGTCAGAGTTTTTGGTTCGACTGTCGATTTGTTCTTTCCAATTTGATAAACACAACAACTCTGCCAATGCGCTAAAAACGGAGCCAGAACCGGCACACGCGCATAGGAAGCAGAGAGTGTGAATCACAAGTCAGGACAGAGAGATAACCCATGTTAACCTCTGTTTGATCCTGGTGTGAAGATCAAGGAAAGAAACAAAGATTCATGCACAACAAACCATATGTGTGCTCTTTGTTCAATTTTCGAAAGAATCATTATGGGTCAGAGGTTCCAACAAACAACAATATGTTTACCCTATGAGAATCCCAACAATGAATAATTATTTTTTTTGGAAACCTAAATTAGGGTTTGGAGGGATTAGGTGGCGGCTGATGGAAGGAAGAGTGGGTTAGGGTTAGGGATTTAAGTCATCGGGGGGTTGCTGACGCCGGGGGGGGGGGGGTCGGGGGCCGCAGTGGTCCGGGGTAGCGGGGGGGTAGGGGCAGCAGGAGGAGGGGGTGACGGCTAGGGTTTGTGGGGAGAGATTATGGTTTTGTGGAGAGAGGGAGAGTGGTGGGTGACGGCTAGGGTTTTGGCTCTGATACCATGTAGAGTTGGAAAAATGAGAGATTTATTATTAATGAGAGACTAAATATATAGGAAAGGCTAGCCTCCTCTTCTATTATTCTAAGCAATGTGTGACTAAAGTCCATTAACAAATAACTCTAATATAACACTTAACATACCTAATGCAAGTAATAATATAAAGAATCAAATCAGGATACACACACACCACACACGTTAAATAATAAAAAGGAAAAAAAAACTTTGAAAGCTGAGTTGAAAAAAAAAGATGGTTGAGAACTCACTGTTCCTTCAAGCATTTTCAACAGTGCTTGCTGCACACCTTCTCCAGATACATCCCTACTAATATTGAGGCTCTCAGCCTGCCCACAAAATTTAAACGTAAATGGTTAGAAACAAATACAATATTAGATTGAAGAAACCGTCCTAACCTGATTTAAATGACCTTTTTGGTAATTTTATCAACTTCATCAATATAAACAATTCCCTGCTCAGCAGCTGCCACATTAAAATCAGCAGCCTGCATAACAAAGAACCAGTGAGAAGTGCATCTGCTATTATATAAGAATTATATCATAAAATGGAAAGAAATAACTCATTATATCATAAAGAACGAGTTTAACCGACAAGGCTTAATATTCAAGTGCTTGAGTTCTCAAGAAAAGGGGAGGGGAGGGGGGGAGGTAAACTAATTTGTATTGCCAGTTCCCCAACTTTCTTACCCAATTGATCCTTCAAAAAATAGGAGGTTCCCTCCCTTAGGATAGTGACTTCAAGATATATGGTGTGGCACACACATGCCTACAACATACATCAATCAAATTTACTGCATTACTCTTATTCCTTGATCCTGTAATGCACTTATAAGGTATAACTATCCCTATTCAATATCCACCATTTTCTCCACTAAGCTAGCATTCTCACCACTTCAACATTGCTATATACAAGAGTATGGGTGTCCTTGCCCAACGGCAAACAAGTCCAGGGGTATTCCCGTTACACAAAATTAAGGAAGCATCCAAACATTTTCATAAGCTCATCGCTCCATCTAGGCACATGGATGCTTGCTCCTTGGTTCATGAGCTTAAACTGCTTGATGAAGAAAAGGAGGCATACATAACGCATTGTTGCCAGTTCAGTCTAGGTGTTAGAAACTTGGTCAACTATTTAGTGAAACCTTGTTCACACTTGGTCATGCTTCATATCCAACACCGCTCTACAGAGAACACTTGGATGTTTTGATGGGAGAAACTTGGATGATGACATCATGGCGATGATGACAACACATGCCGCCGTGCATGTGTGCACCCAAGCCAAAAAATCATACAAGACAGAGAGTTGGAGGTGATGAGGCGTAGATGAGTGTAAGAGGGGGATAATACTAGAGAAGCAAGGCCACATTGAAAGACACTAAGCAAGTTCTCATCTAAGGCAACATGCAATTCTAAGGGGACTTTGCTGCATAGAAGACTAAAGATGAAAAAGCTAATCATGGTATCTTCTCTGGATTAATTCATGAGAATTTGGCCATGTCAAAGCTCTAAATGACTCTGACGGCAGTTACAGAACTTCAGACTCAAGAAAATGGAACCAATTTTCAAAATTTTCATGTGTGAGAAAAGTTTAATCTGTCACCAGACTAAATGCATATGTGAAAGCACATTGAGAGTAACACTTGTGTTCCTTTCTACCAACCTAATTATTGCAAAACAGGGAACAATAAATCTTATGAAGTCAGCAGTAGAAAAACTACAGCAGGAAATGAATCGCAAAATTTAAAAAGAGTAAACATGACAGCTGTGATGCTTTTGTAGGATAAGGTCTGAAAACTACCGTAAGAAGTTTGTATAATATAGACTCCACATCTTCGCCAACATATCCAGCCTGCACAGCATAATATGCCAATTATAAGCCACACTCAAGATGACACAAATAAAGATTTAAATATTAGAAACATATCATTTAACATTTGACTCCTCTTCCCTTGACATCTGAAACTGCAAAGATCAATATTAGAGAAAAGCTTCTGCTTATTCTCACATTCAAGAAGAAAGTTCTGAAATATTCAGAATACAATTCATTGTATAGATGGTTTAAAGTGGTTGGATGGGGAAGTTTGATCAGAAAAGCAGTAAACTGAAGCAATAAATATGGTGGCACAGGTTTGTAGATGTCTGGCTGCAGCTCTTAAAAGAATACAGCATGTCCAGTCCAATCAGACTGCAGCATGTCCAGTCCAATTATAAGCCACACTCAAGATGACACAAATAAAGATTTAAATATTAGAAACATATCATTTAACATTTGACTCCTCTTCCCTTGACATCTGAAACTGCAAAGATCAATATTAGAGAAAAGCTTCTGCTTATTCTCACATTCAAGAAGAAAGTTCTGAAATATTCAGAATACAATTCATTGTATAGATGGTTTAAAGTGGTTGGATGGGGAAGTTTGATCAGAAAAGCAGTAAACTGAAGCAATAAATATGGTGGCACAGGTTTGTAGATGTCTGGCTGCAGCTCTTAAAAGAATACAGCATGTCCAGTCCAATCAGACTGCAGCAGCAAAAATGATATTTCCAGCAAGATAAGCAAAAAACATGCACCATATGCTCCAAAAATAATGAATAAAAATGTTTCTTTTATTAGCTAGGAGTTCAGTCCTTGGTCCTTACTAATAAAAGGGTCAAAACTCGAAACAAATATAGGCAATCTTAGGAAGTAAAATGACCTAAAGAACATATTATTCATCAACAATTTTGAGCTAAAACATATTTAACCTTAAATGGCAATTGGGAAAAGAAGCTTTGTTGATGGGGCTCCAACTAAATTCATACAGGACTACAAAGAGACAAAGAAGAACTTGCCTGAGTGAGAGTAGTTGCATCAGCAATAACAAAGGGTACATTCACGAAACGTGCCAAAGTTTTTGCCAGTAATGTTTTCCCTGTCCTTGAAGAAATGGTACAACGCTGTAAGTATACAGAAGCCTAAATGCTTGCAGCAAGAATGATTCTTCGTTATGTGAAGGATAATCTCACATAAAAATGTCTTATTGCATGACATGCATAACAGCTACTCAACTAAGAATATATCCAAAATCCAAATCCTACAATAAGATCAAAAAGTTATCTGAAATCAGATGGATACATTGAAGAAAGTTTTGACATCAAATAAACATACTGCAGAACCACTCATTTCTTCTACATGTGACCCGGTACCGGTAGTAACAGCATAATCAACAGAGAGAGTGATGCTGCTGCTTACATGATCTTGTCAATGGAGTCAATCTAAAATCATCAAACAACTACTAGTTTATGGATTTTAGTTGTCATAATTTCTTAACACATGCACATAAGAATACAACATCATAAACACGATATTATTCTTATGCTCAAGTTTACTTGCCATAAGCATGATGATAATACATAGAAATATAATTAGATACCCAGTAGATGGTTGTTCATCTGCATGCAGCCCTATTTATATGAATGCATTCTCACTGAGATATCCTCTATGCCAGGTATCCGTGAGAATTACTATTTATCAGATATAATGAATTCATTCTCATTGAGATGTTCTCTATGCCAGGTAAATCCATGAGCATGACCGTTTATCATCGTAGCAATGAACAATCTCACAACCATATTGTATGGACACATACTAAGGAGATATTATTGAGTGAGCAATGTGGACTTGGACGTTGGATTGTCCATGTATATTTTGGTGGGCCCTGGTTGTATGTCACATTATACTTAGTAGATGGTTCATCAGAGATTCATACTTTTATCATAAGCTAAATCTAGATAGGCCAGAAAACTGAAAATCCTGTAAGATAGGCCATTGCATTTCAAAGGTCCTCCAAAAGGAGATATATGCAATGGCCCTCCAAACAACAGAAGCTGTAAACATGCTCCTTTTTCTTCACTTTTTCCTACTAAATTTGTTACATTTTAGATGGTAACAAGGAAATTAGGACATTGGATTACAGTGCACCTCTCTTAGTTTCTTCAATTTTCCCTCCGAAGTGGATACTTATATATCAATATGAACTCGCACAATCCCCACATGACAAATCTAGACTATCATGACATTTTCAGCAGATCACTTGCTCAAATTTCTTAACCAAGCCAAGCATACATCAACAAAGTTGACAACTTGACATGACCTCAGTTAACTATTAAAATCATCTTACTAGCCTATCCAGCAAAAATCAATCTTTATTGCTCGAAATGTCTTTCTTTCCATCATGCCCCTCCCCCTCCCCGTACCCCCCAAAAAATTGAATATATTAACGTTGTAGTTACAGAGGGTGAAATATCGTGGCCGAGCTATGTTGCACGGACACGATATGGACACAGCCATTTTCAAGAAGGTACAGTAAGTAGTCAACTATTTTGCACAATACGGACGCAGATATGGGTACAGACATAATATGGGTAGGTACAATAGTCAATAACATTTATTAAGTAGCATTTATCAAATAAACAAAGAGCATTTTCAGGGAATAGTTCATATTCATGGCAAAAAAATGCCTAAGGATAATAATTTAGCTAGTTAGGAGAAAACGTTCATAACAATGGTGAGGGTGGGAATGATGTTGTCCATTGTTTAAAACAGCAGTACTGAAGTAAAGAAGTACTTCCAGATTGTTTTTATCATCGCATACACTTGATGTTCAAGAACGAAATTCTACAAGGCAGCCATAAGAGCAGTCATGCTTTGGTTTGTATCTTGGACAACTAGGAAGCATTTCCAAAAGATGATAGTAGCTGAAGTAAGAATGTTGAGACTGATGGGTAGAAATACATCAAAAGACTAGATAAGAAATGAGTGCATCATGGAAAGTTGGAGAGGGGGTCACACTGTCGCCTGAGAATAAGATGAGAAAAATCATTCAAGATGGTTTGGAGATGTGCAACAGAGACGAATCGATGCACCAGTTAGGAGTGACAGCATCCTAGTTAAAGGAGCTGTTGGAAACTAAGGATAGACATAAATCTACGATAAAAGCTGCAAAAAAGGGGATGGCATTTGATAATGTTAGTGCGTAGATGACCCTTAATAGAGTTCAATTGGAGAAATGGATTCATGTAGCCAGCGGCCCCAACATTTCGGACAAATGCCTCATTGTTGATGATGCTTGTAGTTTTAAACTTTAAACACTTATATTATGAGTATATTAATGAATTTTTGGCTGGTATCCATACATTTACATCAGAACAAGTTTTTACAAGCTCATGTATGTCATTCCTTCCTTAGGATGCAGAATTCATTAGTAATATAATTATACCCCTTCCTAATATGAAAACAATCACTATTACTAATGTGTTCAATATACTACGATATTAGCCTAATTTATAGTGTAAACAAGGGTGTCTATGAAGCTCCTGCTGATACAGGGTAGGAAAGGTCCAAGGTGTAGGCTGTCTTTACCCACATCAGAGAAGTTTCATCTACGACTTGAATCCGCATTCTCTACGATGTAAGCCCCAAGTCCTGTGACATGTACAGTGAAACAGCCCATTGACCAGTATAGATATAAGAAATGTGTAAGTATCTATGTTGCATGAATACAGACATGATTCCGATACGGGATATGAGCATTTTCAAATAGGTATAGAAGTACTTACCTATGTTACATGAGTATGGATACGGACACGGGTACAAACATCATTTTGCCGTGTCCATGCAACATAGGTAAGTATCTATCACAACAACGGTTCCTCTAGTAGAAAATTTAACAAAAAAAACTTAGTAAATACCTGACCCTGTTGGGCCCATCACAAGAATGTTGCTTTTTTCAAGTTCTACTGTCTCAGTGCCATTCACATTCACTTCAGCATTACTCGACTCTTCTGCGGACCTACATGAAAATTAGTTTTAGCAAAGTGCTATATCCCCAAATTTAATGATTCTACATTCACAAAGAACCAAATGCTAAAGCCTCTATCACGGTTGGACACATGAATTATTGTCTTGACAACAGATTCTTTTATATTCCCACATAAAAGAGGACAGACTACATAGGGATTCTGCAATATAACTAATTAAATCAATGATGAAAACACCACTGAAGATATGAGAAGATAAACTAACCACTTCCGCGTGGATTCATGAAAGATCCTCTTGTAGTGATTGTAGACTGCAACAGAAAGTACCTGCAGATAATGAAGGAATGGAGACAGAAATTAAGAATCTTATATATTGACTAGGTTAAATAAGATCTTTAATCACTGTTACAAAAATATAAGTTGATCTTCGCATTACAACAAACTTAGTTTAATACTTCAATCAACCTCATACAATAGAAATAATAATATTGAAGTCCACCACAAATTAGATATTTCCAAGATGACCTATCAAGCAACAGAAAGTTAAAAGTCTTTAAAATGTAAAGTTAACTACGATTTGTTCTCTGACAACATTGTTGGGAATGCGGTGTGACCCGAACCGGAGTTGTCCCATGAGGTGCGATATTGGACTGGGCTCATATGCCTTAAAAGGGAATTCCAATGCAAGGCTTGAATCCATTCCAATTATCTACACCTCATGATCCTACTTCCTATCCGATGTGGGGCTAAATTATCAACTCCATTCTCACCCCCTTTTGAGCGTCATCCGAAAACGAGATACAATCCAACAATCTTCACCTTAGCTTGTTTCCGCTAACCGAGCAACCAAGCACCCCCGGCTACCTTTGCTCGTTTCTGCCAGCCGAGCACCCAGGAGATCCAACATGTTGTCATCTCGATTTGCTCGATCAAAGAACCATTGTGTGTCAACCATAACGTCTTGCTCCTCCTTGGACACGTCAGACCCACCTTTGAAGCCAATCCATGTAGTTGTCTATCCTCCTAACTCTACCTTGAGAAGAGAGTCCGTATATCCATGTATACGCATGAACGTTTAGCACCATTTGTCTCAAACCAGTTAGAGCCACACAAACCAGCACCGTAACCATGGGCTCTGATACCACTTGTTGGGAACGCGGTGTGACCCGAACCGGACTTGGCCCATGAGGTGCGATATTGGACTAGGTCCATATGCCTTAAAAAAAAATTCACGTAAGGCCTGAACCAATCCCACCTATATACACCTCATGATCTGACTTCCTATCCGATGTGAAACTAAATTACCAAGTCCATTATCACCCCCTTTTGAGCGCCATCCGAAAACAAGAGAAAATCCAACAATCATCTCCTCCTTTGACACCTAAGCCTTTTGCAACCCTGAGGATAACCATGCCAGTAAAACCTTAGGAAAACCCAATTCTTCTATTTTATTATTGAGTTTCACTTTTCTCTCAATGTCAATGGGTTTTCATGTCTATTATGCTTTGCAACTCATCAAAAAAGGTCTACATTTTTATTGGTTCTGTCAGCATAAGTTCACTAGTTTCATGGTTTCCTTGGGTTGTATCAGGATTGTTGATCAACTCAAAATGTAGTGAATTGAGCTATACGACCAAAATACCACACTGGAACTCACTAAATTAATATAGTAGCGGGATTACCAATTGAGTCTAACTACAATCGTAAAACACATTTTACTACATGTAACATGAAAATAGCCTTCTTTGCACAAAAATGAACAAATTAAAATAAACTAATTGCAGCACAATCGCACTAATCATTCTAACCACCATACCCTAGTTAATGGACTTGGTCCAAGACCCTGAATTTCTAACCACAATCGCACTAATTGCACCTTCTCTACTGCCTTCTCAACCAAATCATAAACTACACTCTTCAACTTTATAATATATAAAAAAAAATCAACAATTCAATTCCTGCTCGTTAGTCAAGTGCTCTATTAACAAAACTCAAATCTCCACTACCTTCGCAATCAATTATAAACTCCAATCTTCAACTTCATATACAAAAAAGAATGCTAACTTTGACTTGCTAGTCAAGTGGTCTAGTTAAAAAAAAGTCGAAGTCAAGAACCTAACTTTATCTTCTCCACTACCTTCCCGATCAATTATGAACTACTTCGACTTTATAGATCAAAACATCAAAATGCTAACTCTGACTCGCTAGTGAAACACAACTTGATTTAAGACCCTAACTTTATCTTCCCCGCTAACTTAACTTCACGTCCCTAACGTTATAGCTCAAAAACTCGAATTTCTAACAGAAAAAGAGTCCAATGCCCTCAATTTACTTCCGCCTCCGCTAATATGAGCACTCGCAAGTTCCATTCTTCGACTCGAGAGATGAAAAGTTTTATTAAAAGAAAATTAAGCAAAAGAAAGATTAAAGAAGTCGTCTTTATATACCTTTTTGGCCCTCTCCTGGCCGATGACGAACTTATCTAGGCCCTTGCAGATTTCCTTCGGCGTCGGGAACTCGCTCCCCAAATTCGAACCCCCCCAACACCCTTCCTTCCCACCACCAGAATTCCCTCCTCCTCCTCCTCCTCCTCCTCCTCCACCTCCAGAAACCCTAATGACGTTGATTCTCCCCGGAAGCGTCGCGGAGTGGACCGTGACCCCCGACGCGTCCCCCGGCGGTTGCTTCCAGATCTCCGGCGGGTCGCCGGAGCACCTGGGGGGCAGGAAGTGGAGATCCGGGAGGAGGTCGCCGTGGAAGTGGCGAGGAAGCGATCGGCCGTGGTGGAGGTGGTGGTGGTGATTGGAGAGGAGGACTGCGTCGGATATTCTTCCAGCATGAATCCGCTGGACGGTGGACTCGGCGGCGGCGGCCAGCCGGAGGGCTCGCGATCGAACGGCAGCAGACATCGAAGAAATAATAATTGGATGAGAGAGAGAGAGAGAGAAGGAAGTAAATATCTGAAAAAAAAAAGAAAAAATGTTTTGTTTTTTGTGCGTGGGAGGTGTTTGTTTCCGTCTTTCTTACCAGTTGAGAGAGACGCACTGCTGATTCGCTGAATGGTCTTTTTCTGGAGAAATTATTAGGTGCTCTGGCTCACCACTGGACGTGCTGAATGGTGAGCCCGGTCCAATAAACAATTGACACTTGGAATAATTAATTAATTCCATATTTTCCACATCATAACCGGACAATTCATAAGTTAGCTTAATATTAATATTAATTTTGATATTAATATTAATGTTAATATTAATCTTAGTATTAATATTAATATTAATATTAATGTTAATATTAATGTTAATTTTAATATCAATGTTAACATTAATATTAACATTAATACTAAGATTAACATTAACATTAATATTAATTTTAATGTTAATATTAATATTATTGTTAATATTAATTTTACTGTTAATATTAATGTTAATCTTAATATTAATTTTAATGATAATATTAATATTATTGATTTTGTTAGTATTTTTTGTTATCTTTAATATTAATGTTAATATTAATATTAATATCAATTTCAATGTTAATATTAATATTAGTTTTAATTTTAATGTTAATATTATTATTAATATTATTGTTAATATTAATTTTACTGTTAATATTAATGTTAATCTTAATATTAATTTTAATGTTAATATTAATATTATTGATTTTGTTAGCATTTTTCGTTTTCTTTTCATATCTGGTTATGATGTGAAAAATATGGGATTAATTGGTTATTCCAAGTGTCAATTGTTTATTGGACCGGGCTCACCACTCAGCACGTCCAGTGGTGAGCCGGGAGCACCTAATAATTTCTCCTTTTTCTGTGGGCAATAATTTCATGCCTCTAATTTAAATTATCTGGAAATTGCTGTGAAACCCAATTTCGGAATTGGACTTTATGAAAAATTCACCCGCAGGGTAGATTTTATGAAATGTCCAGAATTATATATTTCCACGTTAAATATTATAAGATTCCATTTAGATGCTCTATTGTCATTTGTATAGTTCCAAAAATACTCCTTCGCGCAAATTTGGTCATATATTTATGATTCTGATTTCACAAACTCAGATTTGGATTGCAATTTTATTATTCTTCTTCTTCATGAGAGATCTGAATTCTATTGTTCTCATCTTCAGCATAGATCGCAAATATCGTTCGTTGTTCACTGTGATTTTCTTCAGTCGAACTTCGCTCATTATCATCATCATCATCATCATCATCATCATCATCATCTTCTTCTTCTTCTTCTTCGTGGAGTGATTTGAAGTTTTTCGGCGATTAGGTCAATTGTGGAGAGAAGATCATTTTCTTTTCTTTTTATAGATCTTAAAACAAGGTGAGAGTTTAGATATGTAGAAATTCATACATCATCTTCGTCTAGTCGCAAATTTTTTGCTGAATTTCAATTTGTTATGAAGATTATTAACTGAGTAACGATTATAGAGAATGACCATTATCCGTTAGAATTGGCCGGAGAATGACCATTTGCCATTCAGAATGATCATTCTCCGTCAGTTTTAGACGGAGAATGATCATTCTCCGTCAGTTTTAGACGGAGAATATCAGAAATATGTGTTGTCCTATTTTGTGATCTCTTCTGTTTTTATGTTATCAGGGGGGAATGGATTCAAGTTGTTTAGTTAATCTTTGTTTCAAGAGAGACATAGTTTCCTGTCGTGTCACACATGAAAGTACCGTAGAATTTTTAAAGCATCAAGTGTGTGATCGATGGACTTCTTTGGATCCACTTTCCTTTCGTTTCAAGTTTTTGCATTCTGATGGGACTGAACTGTATGTTAACAGTGATTTTTGGCTTCGGTCCTTGGTTGGGGGTTTCAATGGTACCCATGACGTGAGCTTTGATCTATTTGTGGAGCAAGTATACCCTCCATGTTCTTCATCGACATCTTTTACTTGTCAAAGCATTCCTATGGGACCTTCGTCTTCCTCTTCTAGTTCCTTGAGTAGTAGATGTTCTCCTACTGTAAAGGATAAACGAGTAGTAGAATTTTATGAGGGCTCAATTAAGACAGTAAAGAAGAGGAAATCGGATATGTGGCCTGGAACAATTACAGGCGTTGGTCAGATTTTCCTAAATGGTGTTGAAGAAGTTAGGCACGCTGTTAGGAAGGTATGTTTTGAATCTCGTCATCCATTCCATATTCTAAAATCTGAGCCGGGGAGGTACACCGTTTTGCTGCAAGAATTACAAGACCCATGCATGTTTGTGGAGCTTCCATGCTATATCCATTTCGAAAGATAATCAAATTTTTGAGGTGAAGAGGTATGTGGGAGAACACAATTGTGGAGCTGGCTATATGGATAAAGGTAATATAGTTGTTCCAGCAAAGTTTGTGAAAAGTTTGGTTAGTGACATTGTTCGGATGGATCCTAAAAAGTCGACAAAATCAGTTGTTGATGAATTCAAGGTTGACTATGGTTTATCTCTTACCTACGGACAGGCATACCATGGCATTAGGTTGATGCACCAAGAAATGTATGGAGATGATGTTAGAGCTTACAGCGACTTGTGTTGGTATGTCGAAAAGGTAAAGGAAACCAATATTGGTTTCGTTGTCGACTTTCAGAAAGATGATACGTCAATGAGGTTTCAGCGGCTTTTTCTTTCATATGGGGCTTGTGTCGAAGGCTTTCAATATTGTCGTCCGATGCTATATTTGGATGCGACTTTCCTTACAGGGAGGTTTAGAGGGTATTTGATGTCTGCTACAGCGAAGAATGGTAACCAACAGTTCTACCCTATTGCCTACGGTATGTAGAAGCATAGAAAATATTAGAATAATGATCCATGCGGCTCGGAGTAAGAAGCTTATGCGGCTCACACAGGAGCGGCCCTATGCGGTTCAAAGAAGACTCTCAAATCGCATGCGGCTCGGGAGCGTATGCGGTTCAGCAAGGCACATGCGGCTCGATGGATGCCATGTGTGATCCTTCCCTACAGCTGGTCGTTTGGGGGGGTGGCCTCATTTAATGCTCTGACACGACTTGGCGACTGTGACTGCTCTGACATAAAGTGTCATAATGACTCTGCCATAATGACAGACTTTTCGGGAAAGGAAGAAGATCTCTGACCCGAACCGTCAGAAATCCTAGGTTGCCACGTGGCAACTCTCATGCGGCTTAAATGGGAAACAGCTCCATGCGGCTCACGAAGAAGTCACTCTATATGGTTAGCAGAAATCAGCCATATGCGGCCCACCGAGAGTTCAATCCCTGCGACTCAATACAATGCTAGCTCATGCGGCTCGCAAAGGCTATGCATATGCGGCTCACGGAAGGTTCGTCCCCTGCGGCTCGATGAGGCATTATCTCATGCGGCTCAGGAAGAGTATCTCTCTGCGGTTCGAGGATAGTCAATCCTATGCGGCTCTGACAGGACTCACAATTAAGACACGTGGCATGAGATCAATAAGAGATTTAACCGAATCTCAACAAATATATTTGACATCATCGTCATAATTACTGAGATCAGGGCATATCATTTATCATCAAGCTAATGGGACACGTGGCGAGCAATCAGACATTAGCATAATCAATCACGGGGATTTAAAGCAGCTAGCATTAATTGCTCATGAGATACGATGCTATCCGTACTAATGGCCGAGATTCACTATAATCAGGATCAAGGGTTCAGATAGAATGAAGGAGCGCCGACATTCCAAACAGATAATCATTAGCAAACCCTAATGATCACCCCCCCACTCTTATAAATAACCAGCATCATTCCCTTGAAAAAAAAATAGGAGAAGAAGAGAGAGAGAGGTCGGCACCAAAAGAAATAAGAAGAGAGAGATCTACACAGAGAGAGCTCCCCCTTCCTTCTTGATAATCACAGAGAGAGAGAGAAGCCAGAAGAGCAATCCGAGGAGAGCGAGAAGAGCGTTTCTTCGTCAACGCCAAGCAGATCTTCCCCGAGCCAAGACTGCATACTGATCGTCCAAGGAGTAAGGCAGAGCGGCCGTCGCTTTCCCGAGCCTCTATCGTCACCCCCCAGAATCAAAAATAAACAATCGTACTTAGTCTGCTGTACCTAGGTTTTCGTCCCTAGGCTTTCTTTGTACGAGCGAGTTTGTATTGTGAGTCTAAGTTCAGTCCTCCGATAATTGTTCTGTTCTTTTACAATCAATGGCAAACACGATGGCGACTCTGCTGGGGACTAACTTCTCCACGGCTGAGGAGTTGGTGACGCAATCAGATGCAGCCAAACTTGGCTCCACACAAAAGAAGATGGTCGTCTGTTTCGACCAACAGGCGTTCGAAGAGATGCTCTCTGAAGGCAGCGCTGGCCCAGCCCAGAAGCGCACCCGCACCACGAAGGCTCGCAAAGAATGGAGACCGAAGTCATTTGCTCCTCCTCAAGCCCTCGATGGGATGCCCTCTGTTGCTCAAGACGGCGAGAAGGATTCTCCTGCGGTCCCACTTCAGATCGTAGACAACTCTGCTGTCCCCAAGTCCGGCAGAAGAAAACATTATGATGCTGGACTTGCAGGGACAAAGAGGGACTCTACGCGGACCGAACCACAGAAGAGTATTAGCCGCAAGGAGAAAGCCCATGCGGCTACATCCGCCAACCGCATGAAGAAAACTCATGCGGCTACTTCTGTCAGCCGCATAACTTATGCGACTACAGTTCCCAACAACATGGATGAGACTCATGCGGCCAGTAAAGTCAATCGTTTGCAAAAAACCCATGCGGCCACAGATGCCAACCGCATGCGGCCAGCCTGCACGGTCGTGACCCCTAGCCGTATAAGAACTCGTCCGACGACAGGAGACAACCGCATGCAGATAGCCTGCACGGTTTCCGCTCCCAGCCGCATAGCACCTGCTCCATGCTCCTCTCGATCAGTTTTCGACCATCTCTCGTACGGTCCGAACCCTGATGACTCTCTGGATGATAAGCCAGACTCTGTGATGTTCAACTTGGACTCTTCCTATTATGCACCCACGAAAGCTAGAAAGAAGAAGTCTAGGGCAGCGCGGGCTCATCAAGCCCAGATAGCTGCCCCAACCTCTGACTATCAGGGCATCCCGCTGATTATCACACGGGCCTCTGATGGGAAGTTGTACAGAACCGCTCAAGTCCAATCCCCGGCGGCGAACGGACAGAGTGGTTCCTCTGACCTGCGTGAGGCGATCCTCCACAAACGCAAGGAAAGAGAAGGGGCCTCGGCGTGCAAAGAATCCTCACATGGACGTCACTGCATCCAGATCATCGTCAACTGCTGCTGCAACAACGCGGCAGTGACGGAAGATCGTCCGTCCGTCTTCCACAGACTACAGCACCCGAACTCAGAAGATGAGGCACCTCCTGTTGTCTCCTGCAATTCCGCTCAGAAGGTCCCCGCCAAGGGGAGAGGGAAGAAGACAAGCATCTCCAGTCCAAAGATATCAGCCACTACAGCTAAGAAATTGTCGGCTAAACGGTTGCCCTCCACCGGAGTATACCAACACACCCGTTCGAAGACAAAATCTGCTGCAACAGGAGACTCATCGTCCCCGACCCTGGGGGTCGTAGGAGCTGGGGGTAGTACTCCTCCGAACGTCCACAATAATCCAATGTTTCAAGGAGACGAACCCCGAGAAGCAACCCTCCCATCGGGTACAACAGATGCTGATTCTCGAGACGAAGCAAGCTCCGAAGCTGGGGGTAGTGTTCCTTCCGAGTCCGAACCTGAAGAGAACATCCCCACATATCCAGATGATTTCTCGACGCATGGGTACGACTCGGAGGGTACATCCTCCACCACTCCCTCCGTCACTCCTCATGTGAAGACGGTATTCATGACAGACAGCAATCAAGGCGGTTCCAGCGATCGCCAGCGCATCGACACATTGGAGGCCATATTGCATGCCTTGGTCAAGTCTGTAGACGAGATCAAAGCGGCACTTCCTACTCTGCAGGGAGTGACACCTGGCCAGACAAGCACGGGTCCCCCAATCAACGTAGATTCAAATTCGGCGGCACCGAACCCGGGCAATAATCCTCCCGAAGTAATGGCTCCGACTGCGACAGATGAGACCCGAGAAGTAAGGAGAGAAGTTCAAGAGCTCCGAGCCATGTTCCACGCCAGAGAAAACTCTCAAGACTTCAGAATACGGCAACCATATCCTGCTGAATGAAGGGATGTTCCATTTCCACCAAGATATAAGCCGTTCAATATCAACCCCTATGATGGCAAGACCTCAGCAAGTCGGTACATCACTTACTTCGAGGTCACTACTGACCATCTGCCCCATGATGACGCTATCCTGACACGGTTATTCATTGGGGCATTGGAAGGAGTCGCCTTCGATTGGTACCGTAACCTGCCGGACAATTGCATCCATTCCTTCGCTGGCTTCAAACGCCTGTTCTTAGAGAGGTTCTATGAGGTAGGGCAGGACGTCACGATGTCTACCCTCATGGACGTCATTTAAGGAGAGAAAGAGCTGACGAGGAATTACATTGAGCGGTTTTGTCAAACTGCAATGAAGTTACCATCTGGCAACCCGGACTCCTCCTTGATCGAAATTTGCCAAAAGAGACTACTTCCAACAATCAGTCTCTGGATGGGCGAGAGTCAATTCAAAGACTGGAAGGCTTTTATCATCAGTGCTACAAGTGCTGAAGAACGATTGAAGAAGGCTCGTCAACTAGGGTTGCATATCTCGGAGGGAGAGAACAAGAGCAAGCGTCCCAACACCAGCAACAACAATGGGGGTAGCCCCTCCAACAACCGGGACAACAAAGGCAAGCAGGCTATGGTGACCGATACAGCCCAGAAGCCCGAGCCACAGCCAGCAGACAAACAATGGCCTCAAATTACTTACTCCTTTGAAGACGGTCACGTCAAGCCTATCTTGGACATGCTTATACAAGGAGACAGGATTCAGCTTCCTCCACCAAGACGGGAGCCTCGGCCGGCTGATTTGGAGAACCCAAAGTTCTGCCATTACCATCGCTACGTCCACCATGCTACACACGACTGCTATCAACTGAAACGGTATATCCAAAACCTCATCGATTCGAACGCCCTGGCCATCGATTTCGAAGAGGTAACCGTGGCAGCCAACATGGTGTCCGTACAATTCGGCAGCTTCCCTCCAACAGAGACTCAGGACGGGGTTATACCCATCCCTCTGGCAACAATGGAGATTGCTAATCTGCCGCCTGCTCGCGATCAAGCCGCTGGTCTAGTACCCCTCACCACATCACGAAGGGAAATCATGTGGGTCCATCCGGACCTAGTCCACGAGGTAACTCAGCCCTCTCCACCTTCTAAAAGGAAAAGTGAAAAAGTCAGATCCTGCCGCACTGCCTCGGCGGAAGAAGAGGAAGTCTCGGCCGTCACTACTCGATCCGGAACACAAGCCCAACCGGTGACCGAAAGCGCGACTGATGATCATCCGCCCACTACCAATGATGCTCCGGGACCGGCTCAGCCTTCGACGACCGACAAGCCTAGGCCGAAGGAGACTCGCTTCGACAAGTCCCTCCGGAAGGAGACACCTCAGGGGCTGGAGAGGCCCTACAACTTTGACATCTTAGCGCAATTAGCTAACACCCCGGCCAAATTGTCTTTATATGAACTCCTCAGGCTCTCAAAGGATGTTCGCACGGCTTTAAGTGAGGCGCTCCAAAATGCCGACGCATACTTGGCTCAGGTCAACCTCACGGGAGATAACCAACCTGCAGAGCTCCAAGATAGTGCGTGTATGGGAGCAATGCCCAATATCGTCTTCTCTCCGCAAGATATGCTCATCAAAACTAACCTGCATGATCGCCCGCTATACTACACTGGATACATCGGAGACGTAAAGGTGGACCGAATGCACATTGATCCTGGGTCCTCTATAAGCATCATTCCGAAGGGTCTGCTACATCATCTTCGCATTCCGATGCATCGCCTGACACCTACAAGCACCGCCATTAGCGGTTTCAATTCGGGCAGGAGCTATCCAATAGGGAAGATCCGTTTGAAGTGTCAGATCGGCGATCTCCAATCAGAAGTCACCTATTATGTCATAGATGCCGACACTTCTTACAATATCCTTCTGGGACGGCCTTGGATACACGATTACATGATCGTGCCTTCCACACTACACCAGTGCTTCAAATATGTCGATAAGCACGGCTTCGTGAGGACAGAGTTTGCCGATATCGATCCCTTCAAGGGGGTCGAATATTATTACTCAGACTCCTGTCTATACGAAAAATCAAAGAAGCATCTGGTCGAAGAAGATGTGCAAACTCACAACAAGACGGCTACAGGATCAGAAGAACCTCTAACGATCCACCTTCAGGCTCGCAAACTGGGCAATTCCGCACCCCTTACGGCCACTCTGCGTAAGGACGCAATCAGTCTCTCCGCACAAGAAGAACAGATGAGAATCCGGCTGCCAAAGTCCGGCCAAGCGCCGAGACCCATAACAGGGCCACTTACCATCAGACTACCGAGAGTCGGTCAGCTCCAAACGGAGAAGCCCAATCCCTCCGACAGACCGCTCACAATACGCCTTTCCAAGAAGGTTCTTCACCCCGATGCGAGGTCTGACACTTCTAGCGAACCAGCCACCCCTCACCTCACATCAAGTACCAAACTGGGGGTTGCTAGTTTACCAACAACTCCACGATCTGCTCCGCCAGTTGAGCCTCTGAAGATCAAGCTGACTAGGTCATCCTCCCAGTCTTCATTTATACAGGGGGTGGCCGAAGAAGAACCGGAATTGGCCAAGTATGTGGCTGCCCACTCCGATACCCCCTCCGCAGATGATGTAATCCCTCTAGAAAAGATACCTTACTTCATCAATAAAGGGTTATCTTTGAACTACACCGAGCTCAATAAGCTATGTACAATGTACGCTATGGAACACGGTATAGGCACTCACCTACATACACAGGTGACAAACGTGTACACCGCCATTCGACTTACTCCAGTAGAAGACACTTACCGAATAGTCGAGGGAGGGGACCACCCGATCATCTTCGGCCGGACGAACAACCCACATCCCCCCGCTATGGAAGAAGTCGACTTAGGGTCAGATGTCGGAAGACTGCCTCTGTATCTCTATAGCCCTCAATCCAAATATCTCATGCAGAAATAGGGGTATGATCTAGAGACAACGCCAGGACTGAACTACGGCACTGGACGACGATTACCTTTGAAGACGCCAGCCCCGTCGGGCAAACCACGGAACTACTATAACAAAACCCGATGCGGTTTAGGGTATGTAACGCCTACTACGACCCCTGAAAGCTCAGATGAAGAATGCGACTGGCAGTCACATTCAACCGGATCACCAACTTTCGACTCAGATACCAGCATCGGAGATGTGTTCAGACAAATCATGTCAGTCAACAAGGCGTTCGCTGACGCTTATGAGGAAGACGAAGACATCCCCGAAATTCTTGAGCTAGAACCATGGGCCCAGCAATTAGACGCACAATGGAAAAAGCGGTTCGAACTGAGAGAACCTCCTACCGAAGATGAGGTCATACAAGTGGATCTCGGCAGCGAAGCTTCTCCAAAACCGATCTTTATCAGTAAAAGCCTAACTGACGAAGAACGAGAATCGATGTTAGTACTCGTCAGAGAATACATCGATGTGTTCGCCTGGAGCTATGAAGACATGTCGGGGTTAAATCCTGACATCGCTCTCCACAAGCTCAATATACGGCCAGATGTAAAGCCAGTCAAGCAGCAACAACGACGCTTCCGCCCAGGTGTCATGGACATGATCGAAACTGAAGTCAACAAGCTAATAACCAGCGGCTTCATTCGTGAAGAGCAACATCCTGACTGGGTCGCCAACATAGTGCTGGTCCTTAAGAAAAATAGGAAGATCCGAATTTGCATCGACTTCCGTAATCTGAATGAGGCATGTCCGAAGGACGAGTTTCCCCTCCCCATCACAGACATCATGATCGACAACACATGCGGCTTTGAACGTATGTCATTCATGGATGGATTCTCAGGGTACAATCAAATCAAGATGTCTCCCGACGACGAAAAGCACACATCATTCCGAACGCCGATTGGTACATACTGCTACACAGTCATGCCGTTCGGTCTAAAGAATGCTGGCGCTACATATCAGCGGGCCATGAGTATCATTTTTCGAGAACATTTACGCAAAACAGTAGAATGCTATGTCGACGACATCGCCGTCAAGAGTCGCCATAAGGAAGATCATCTGCAAGACCTGAGAACGGTATTCGACCTGATGAGAGCCCACAACCTGAAGATGAACCATACGAAATCATTCTTGGGCGTATCCAGCGGGAAATTCTTAGGCTTCATCATCACGGCACGGGGCATCCATGTAGACCCTGAGAAGACGAAGGCAATCATGGAGATGGGTCCCCCGAAAAATCTCCGCGAACTCAGAGGCCTCCAAGGGAGGCTAGCTTACATCAGGAGGTTCATTTCCAACCTCTCCGGGCGTTGCCGACCGTTCACACACCTCATGAAGAAGGGAGTCTCATTCGTATGGGACGAGGAATGCCAGCGTGTTTTCGACGACATCAAAGAATATTTGTCGAATCCCCCAGTCCTGGTGGCCCCGGTCCCCGGAAAACCATTCCTGCTCTACGTACAAGCGATGGAACACTCCCTTGGTGCCCTGCTAGCACAAAATAACGATGCAGGCCACGAGCAGGCCATATATTATCTCAGCCGAATGATGATCGGGCCAGAACATCGATACACCGCCGTAGAGAAGGAGTGTCTCGCCCTGGTATTCGCTATTCAAAAGACGCGCCACTATGTCACAGGACAAACCATACATGTGATCTCGCGAGTCAACCCCCTCAGAGTCCTCATGACTAAACCAGGGGCCCTCAGCTCTCGCCTCGCCACATGGGCAATATTGCTGTCCCCCTATCATATGATTTTCGTCCCGCAAAAGGCTGTTAAGGGTCAAGCCCTAGCAGACTTTTTGGCAGCCCACCCAGGATCGGAGTCATCCAGAATCTATGAA
This sequence comes from Iris pallida, assembly GCA_029216955.1. Classification (NCBI taxonomy): domain Eukaryota; kingdom Viridiplantae; phylum Streptophyta; class Magnoliopsida; order Asparagales; family Iridaceae; genus Iris; species Iris pallida. Next base: position 327,136 of record JANAVB010023599.1, read on the forward strand.
GAGATCCCAGACGAGGTCGCCGATTCGAATACAGCCATCCACGATAACATATGGCGAATGTTCTTCGATGGCGCCTCAAGGATCGGACCCAAGGGAAACATCGTCGTCGGGGTCGGAGTGGTATTAATTTCTCCTACTGGGCTGGTGATCAATCGCGTCTACTCCCTCACGGAACCCTGCTCCAATAATATGGCCGAATATAACGCTCTGGTCATTGGCCTCCAACTTGCAAAAGAGCTGGGGGTAGAATACCTCGAAGCATACGGCGACTCCCAACTAATCGTCAATCAGATCAGGGGCTCATACGAGGTTCGCCATGAAGACATGATCCCCTACCATCAAATTACGATCAACATTATCTCATCATTCGAGGGATTCTTCATCGAACACGTCCCCAGACTCCAAAATATCGAAGCCGATGCCCTAGCAGGCCTTGCCGCTTCCTTAGCAGTGCCGAACCAAGCTCATCATTCGGTTGACGTAATAGGCCACGAACTGGTCTGTCCCAAGAACAACGTTCAAGCCATGGCAAGTTATTCCGCCCAGACAGTCGACGACACACCGAACTGGAGACAGCCGTTCATCGACTTCGTCGTATACGATATCCTCCCAGAGAACCCAAAGGAAGCTACCTCTATCAGACGGCGTTCTCTTAGATTCTTCTACGATACAGAGACGAAAATGTTGTATCGCCGCTCCTACGACGGATTATTGCTCCGGTGCTTGTCGAACGCGGAAGCTACAGAAGCTGTACGAGAAGCTCACGATGGTGTCTGTGGGGCCCATCAACCCGGCCCTAAGCTACAGGACCGCCTTCGCCGGATGGGCTACTACTGGCCCACAATGGTGGCAGATGCGATAGATTATGCCAGAAAATGCAAGGCCTGCCAAATCCACGCGGATTTCATTCATCAACCATCCGAGTTTCTGCATCCAACGGTGGCATCCTGGCCATTCGAAGCATGGGGAATGGATATCATTGGTCCAATCACCCCACCTTCCTTCCGAGGACACCGCTTCATACTTGCGATCACTGATTATTTCTCCAAATGGGCGGAGGCTGTCCCACTCGCAGAAGTTAAAACTTCAAACGTGATCAGCTTCCTTAAGCATCACGTTATCTACCGCTTCGGACTACCGCGAAGAATCATCCATGATAATGGTCCACAGTTTATAAGCCATGCATTCTACCGATTCTGCGATAAGCACCGCATTCAGAATGTCGCTTCGACACCATACAACCCGGCAGCAAACGGGTTGGCAGAGGCATTCAACAAAACAATCATCAAGCTCCTCAAGAAGTTCGTCTCCTCCAACAAACGCGACTGGAACGAGAAGCTCGGCGAGTGCTTATGGGCTTATCGCACCACGGTTCGAACAGCCACCGGGAATACACCATTCTCTCTGGTATACGGGAGCGAGGCAGTCCTCCCTTTGGAGACTCAGATCCCCTCACTCCGCGTTGCCCTCACTTATCAATTGACAACGGATGATAACTACCGACGACGATTACAAGAGTTGGAGGCTTTAGATGAAAAGCGCCTCCTAGCTCAGCAAAGGATTGAGCTATACCAAGCACGCATCTCAGGAGCCTTCAACAAAAAAGTTAAAATTAGAACATTCCAAGTGGGTGATATTGTTCTGGCAGTCCGGAGACCGATGGTCATGACTCACAAGACCACCGGTAAGTTCCAACCAAAATGGGAAGGTCTATTTGTCATCGAGACCGTGTTCTCCAACGGCGCCTACCGCCTCGCAAAACCGAACGGAGATTTGCTCATGTTGCCCGTCAACGGCAAGTTCCTGAAGAAATACTATGTTTGAACATCATTCGCCAGATTATCGAGTCATGTACTCCTTCAGTACCACTGAACTCCCATCCATCATTCTCCAGATTATCGAGTCATGTACCCCTTTAGTACCACTGAACTCTCGTCCACCCTATTTCAGATTATCGAGTCATGCACCCGCTGGTGCCGCTGTACTCTCACTCCCTCAATAGTCCAAATTACCAAGTTATGTACCAGCTGGTGCCTCTGAACTTACATTTCGGTCACTCTTTCAGATAGTAAGTCAAGTATGATTATACCTCTGAACTTTCTTCCTGTCAGAGATCCTCCCTCAGGATTCACTACCCGCACTTCCGGTGCACAAAAAGGGTAGTCGATCCACCAATTTCCGAAACGACCATGTCCTCATTACCTCTGAGTCGTCCTCACTTCCACCAAAAACAAACCGCCCCCTCGTATAGAACTTCCACGTTCTCCTACCTCTGAGTCGTTCTATGTACCCAATCTTCATTGAGCCCACTCCTGCCATGTCCTCACTACCTCTGAGTGGGAAGGCTCCGTCGAAGAAATTGTCATATTTGCCATGTCCACATTACCTCTGAGCTAGTATGTCGATCCCCTTTTAACCTATTATCTGTACCCACAACCGGAGTACGACAAGGATAATAGGTCCACAAATGTCCTCTGTTGACCATAAATGTCCTCTGTTGACCACAAATGTCCTCTGTTGACCACAAATGTTCTCTGTTGACCACAAATGTCCTCAGTTGACCACAAATGTCCTCTGTTGACCACAAATGTCCTCTGTTGACCACAAATAGCTTCCGTAAAGTCTCTCCTTCCATGTTCTCATTATCGCTGAGCAGGAAGATTTTATGATAAAACCTTCATGTTTGCCATGTCATCATAACCTCTGAGCAAATGTGATTGGTTTCCTTTCATCCCATTATCCGTATCCTGAACCAGGGTACGCCAAGGATAATAGGCCCACAAATATCCCTTGCTAAGCTTCTTAGCATAAATCCACCATCTTACCATGCCCCGGGAGCCCAGCTGCTCTACGGCATTCCTTCCCCCAGTACCGAGAACATCCATGACCATTTTGCCGTGGCTGTCCCGGACATCCTAATCAAACTTGTTATCCGTACCTAAAACCAAGGTACGCCTAGGATAACAGGTCCACAAATAATCCCCCAGTAAATCTGATTCCATGAACACCGATACAAGAAAGCAAAGATGAGTCGAAACATGCTCATTTATTCAAAAATCAAAGGGCTACATCAGCGGGGATCACATCCCTTACAAAAATCAAAAGAGAAAAGAAAAAAAAAAGACAGAGGACGGATCACTGCTCTGGAGCACATAACGCCATGAGACGGTCCTTTATCAAGGCAACCGACCGCTCAAGCCTCTGTTTGGCTCGACGCTCCGCCTCCTGGTTCAGCACCGCCGCATCCTCCAGATGAGCATGGGCTTGCCAGTTGTCCTCAAACTTCTTGAAGGCCCGCTCCAGGTTGACAGAAGATCGGGAAACCCTCTCGGCCTCCCGAGCAATCGACTCCTGTTCTGCATGAGCAGCCTCCCGCTCTGACTCTAAGAAGGCCAACTCCTTCTGGAGTGCGAGAATCCGCTCCTTCGTGTCAGCTATTCCACGAGAGGCAGATTCTTCCCGGGCCCTACAAGCCTGACTCCGACGACCCAGTCGGTCATAAGAGACGGAGAACTTGTCAAGATCCCCCTGCACAGCCGGCCCGACAGTTTCTCGAGCGAGCTTGATCCTGTCCCGAGCAGCAACCAGGAAGCCCCGCTCTCGTTCGATCGCAGCAGGCAAACCAGCCTGCCGTACTGCCAGCAGTTGGGTCACAAGCTGGTCAGCCTCTGTCAGCTTAGGCTCCAGGAACGCTGCTAACCCCAACCCGCCAGGAAGACCCTTCAGAGTGTCAATTTGGCCCCGAGCTCCCCGTAGAGACAGAGAAAAAGGGACCCCCCGTTCCACGGCAGCGTTTATACCCCTCCCTAAGTGGCGATAAAAGCTGTCAACCACATCCTGCGTCACCTCGTCCAGAGCCTCCGAGGAAACCGGTGTCAGCGGGAGTGTGGCTGGTAGCACGGAAGAAGACGCGACGGAATCTGCCGCTCCTGGCACAAGAGAAACCAACTCCGCACGGAAGAACGCTTGAACATCGGTCAATTCCTCTTCAGCGGCCCGCAGGATTTGGATGCTCGACAGGGTCGAGAAGTCAATCTCTGGAGCCATATAAGCAGCCGAAGACGAGGCCGGGGCCAGCACCAACTCCATCCCCATCTGCCCAGAGCTGGCAGGATGTCCCTCAACATGCGTTGACGAAGGGGAGGAAACGCTCTTTTTCCCCAGATCACGGTAGACCGGGCCTTCCCCAAGAACATCAACGACAGGAGATAAAGGGTCAGGACCTGCACGGCCAAGGCAACCATGAATCGACTTGACCTGAAGGATATGCTGATAGAGCAAATAAGCCCCCTCGGTGGTCAATATGTGGCTCAGCTTACCAGTGGAGGAATGTGGAGGCTGAGGTTCGCCTACAGCCATCACAACCTCTTCACCAACAGCCTCCGAGTCAGGAATAAAAGACTCATCTGCCCTTGCATCCTCGGGAGGGAATGCACCGAGGATGGTGTCATCTCTTTGAAATTCAGAAATCTCGTCACCCTGGGCTGGGGCCTCAGCAGCTTGGGAGTCCTTAGTCGCCGCTGAGAGGGCCCCCGCAGAAAGGACCGCGGCACACATGTCGCTAATCAAAGCGGCAAGGGCCGGATCAACTACTGAAGCAGCAGATGGTTCAGGAGAGCCTGGTTCGTCAGACGCCTACAAAGAAAAATGATCAAGTCATATCCCCGAGAAGAAAGAAAGCTACAACAAAGATAGAACTCCGACTTGGACTTACCTCCGGAACATCGTCTGCACCTTCACCCTTCTCCGTAATAAGCAGCCTACGGGGACCGACAGCCGCTCTCTTCACAGAAAAAGTTACCTCTCCGCCGGTAGGCTCATGCCTGCCTCGCTTACGCGAAGGACCAGGCATGGCGGGCGATAGATCTACCCGTGCCTCCTCCGACACAGACGGTAACGGGCCCACTGCTTCGTCAAATATGGCCGACGGTTGTTCCGTCGCCATCTCAGCCGCCATAACGGGAGGCTGACCCGCCATTATCCCATCACCCGAAGAAAAGGAGTCTTCGCCGTCCCGTTCATTATTTTCCTCAATTGTGTCGAAGGATTCAGAATCGGGCGAGGGAACCCTATTCGTCCTTTTCTTTTTTGCTCTCGACGTCATAGCCTTCTCCGCTAGGCGAGTGCCCACAATGAAGCTAGTCCTCAAGTCAAAATCGAGGGGAGGAGGATTCGCCGTGACATGATACAGGGCTGCCATATGCAGGATTTCATCTGTTATATTTGCGGCAGGGACCAAGAAGCTAGTCCGAGTATGACAGGTGTCATAGTAGCTCCATGCTCGGATACCATCAAGAATGCTGCCTTCAAATCCCAGGTGAGAACTGGGGTGCCCGAGGAATAGCTGACTATACCCAAATTGACGGACAAACCTACTAGGCAAGTAGGGCTCCAAATACACAGTGGTGCGATTCCGGTAAACTAGATGCGCCGGGCGAATGTTGCGCAGCCAGAAACGCATCTTTTCAGGCAAGAAATGAGGAGGTCCGACCCCATCAACATGAACGCTCCTCACCTCTTGATCAGTGAAACGAGGAACGGATACGAAGAAATTGTACCCATCCACCCTCGCCAGCATCCTCCGACACGCCGGCATGGTACTACATTCCCAAGGCTGGTGGTGATACTTGAAAAGAAACGCGTCATCACCTGTAACGCCATCTCCCGTCCCGGGTCTCATCAAGGATTGATAATGCAGCAATAGCCATCCCAGCAAGTAAAGGTAAGGCAATTCTACACGTTCAAAATCCATTGCCACGTCGCGAGCAATGACCTTGGACGAGAAGGCGCGAAGACCATGTTGAATACTGCACACCATGGCAGGAAGGAGGGCCAGCCTGACCCCAAAGGCCAACTTCACGGCAGGAAGAATGAAGTGGCGACTGATCCTCTCAATAGAGCCTGCCCCTCCTGAGACCACGCAATTGCGCAGCCACACCATTAAAAATCCGGCCAAGAGTGCCTTCTCGGACAACCGTCGAGTGCCATAACGAAAGTAGCTAAAGGAGTCAATCTGGCTCCCGAACCTGTCACTTTGAGACTTCGACCTCCGGACAGTCGACATCAAGACCTCCACTTCTTTAGGAGTTAAACGATCTCGGGAAGTAACCCGGCCAGCCGCGCTAAATTTGAAAAGGTATACAACCCAAGATTTAGTATGGGGAGAGTCCCCCTTCGAGCTATCATTTTTCTGGATAGTCGTCCGGTGACAGGTGCTATGATGGCATAATAATTCTTGATACACGGTGACGAAACCGGAGAATCGCTGATCCAAATCTTGGAGCTCCTCATTCGTCGGCATATACACTTCGAAGGGTTCATCCCCCCAGGGGAGCTTGGAGACAGCATACATCTCGTGAAGAGCGAGCCCTAATTCTCCAACAGGGGTAAAAAAGGTCCCCGTTCGATGATTGTACATCTCCAAAAGGGCCATGAACTGTGGCTTATTAACGGGCAACCCGTGGCTGGTACCCCGTATAGCTTCATAAAGGTTGACTCCCCGCAAAAACTCTTCATACTTTCGTAGGATCCATGAGGACAGATTAGCCCACGGAGGAATGGGGTGTACCCAGCTCGGCAGGACCAACCTACCAATAGGATAGGACCCTTTGCGAGCAAGCTGACTCAGGAAAGTATCAGTCTGGAAGAATGAAAAGTTAGGACCAGGGGTGTTGATGAAGGTACCTGGAACTAACCCCATCACGGACCGACTGGCCGGATCTTTGACTGCGCACACTGACCCAGTGGCTCTGTTATAACGGATATTACCAACAAACATCCCCGGTCTGGTTGGAGTGAGGGTGTCCGGCATCTGCCTATCCAGAACGATCATATTGAACCACTCAAAAGGGAAATGGCGCTTCATAATAGGGATGTGAATCGGCATCCCATCCAGGTCAAAATCCCAACTCTCCGAAACATCCAACACTCGGGAGTTTTCTACAACCAACGCATCCCCAAAGAGGAAGACCGGTTTCAGATACTTCCCGTCAGACTGCTCAGAGCTTATCATATCAACAAGGAACTGAAAGGATTGAACCCTGATGGCATTTAGTCGCTCCAAAGGTTCATCAATAAGTAGCTGTTCGGACACTTGACGAACTAAGTCATCCCGATGAACGCCCGAGGCAAACTGACGCGAGCCTACCATAAGTTCCCCAGCAGGATTCACGGGCAGAGTCACTGAAGAAAGACAAAAGAAACAAGGTCAAAATGATAGCTAAAACGACAAAAACACATGATGCTTATGCGGCTCAGCATAGGTGTGGCTCGGTTTATACAGGTCAATTCAAATGAGCCTATGCGGCTCAGTTTGAAAGAGCCCATGCGGTCCAGTACGAATAAAATCATGCGGTTTCATTCGAAGGGAACTCATGCGACTCAGTACGGAGGAACTTATGCGGTCCGAAAGGAGTATGTTCGGCTCGAAAACGTTTATGCGGTCCTGCAAGAATGAGCTCATGCAGTACAACGAGGATGAGCTTATGCGGCCCTGTTAAAGAAGTAGTTACGCAACTACTTCCATGCGGCTCAAACCTGGGTTATACCCCATGCGGCCCAGACATGAGTCGGGCACACAGTGTGCTTTGGAATATAGGCTCGCGCATAAAATATGCGGCGTAGCCATGGCAGTTCATATTAAGGGACCCTTACCAGCGATAGGCGGGTGGACGTCGGGGTGAAAAGCGGGTACGTCAGTCAACGGAGGAGCCGCCATGTTCGCCGCCGCAGTCGATGAAGACGCGGTTTTCTTGCCTTTCGCTGCCGCAGAAGATGAGGCGGCCTTCGATGCTGCAGCCTTCTTGGGAGCCATTGTCGGTTGCTAAAAGACGAAGAGCAAAGACAGCAAATAGAGATTCAGAGCAAAGAGAGAAGGTAAAGAAAAACTCCAAGAGGCTTAAAGACTCCTATTTATAGGCAAGAGAGACCCACGAAACGAACAGACGTCTCGGAGTATGCCTCGGATTACGTGCTGCCCCCAAAGAATAAAGGCAAAACGCTTCGGTCAAGGCAAAACCGACTCTTGGGATCCTCCCCCAAAAGGCGGCATTAAATCAAATCAAAGGCACTTAATGAAGATTTGTACACGTGTTCAGGACACGTGGCAACCAGTTTATACGGCCAGATGAATTTATGCGGCTAAGGCACTTATGCGGCTAGGAAGCTCAGGCAGACAGAAAAATCCTATACGACATGAACGGGACCATGCTTCTTGTTCAAAGTATTCCAATTTTTACAAATTGAAAACTTTGAAGGGGGTCCTGTAGAAGCATGGAAAATATTAGAATAATGATCCATGCGGCTCGGAGTAAGAAGCTTATGCGGCTCACACAGGAGCGGCCCTATGCGGTTCAAAGAAGACTCTCAAATCGCATGCGGCTCGGGAACGTATGCGGTTCAGCAAGGCACATGCGGCTCGATGGATGCCATGTGTGATCCTTCCCTACAGCTGGTCGTTTGGGGGGGTGGCCTCATTTAATGCTCTGACACGACTTGGCGACTGTGACTGCTCTGACATAAAGTGTCATAATGACTCTGCCATAATGACAGACTTTTCGGGAAAGGAAGAAGATCTCTGACCCGAACCGTCAGAAATCCTAGGTTGCCACGTGGCAACTCTTATGCGGCTTAAATAGAAAACAGCTCCATGCGGCTCACGAAGAAGTCACTCTATATGGTTAGCAGAAATCAGCCATATGCGGCCCACCGAGAGTTCAATCCCTGCGACTCAATACAATGCTAGCTCATGCGGCTCGCAAAGGCTATGCATATGCGGCTCACGGAAGGTTCGTCCCCTGCGGCTCGATGAGGCATTATCTCATGTGGCTCAGGAAGAGTATCTCTCTGCGGTTCGAGGATAGTCAATCCTATGCGGCTCTGACAGGACTCACAATTAAGACACGTGGCATGAGATCAATAAGAGATTTAACCGAATCTCAACAAATATATTTGACATCATCGTCATAATTACTGAGATCAGGGCATATCATTTATCATCAAGCTAATGGGACACGTGGCGAGCAATCAGACATTAGCATAATCAATCACGAGGATTTAAAGCAGCTAGCATTAATTGCTCATGAGATACGATGCTATCCGCACTAATGGCCGAGATTCACTATAATCAGGATCAAGGGTTCAGATAGAATGAAGGAGCACCGACATTCCAAACAGATAATCATTAGCAAACCCTAATAATCACCCCCCCCCACTCTTATAAATAACCAGCATCATTCCCTTGAAAAAAAAGAGAAGAAGAAGAGAGAGAGAGGTCGGCACCAAAAGAAATAAGAAGAGAGATCTACACAGAGAGAGCTCCCCCTTCCTTTTTGATAATCACAGAGAGAGAGAGAAGCCAGAAGAGCAATCCGAGGAGAGCGAGAAGAGCGTTTCTTCGTCAACGCCAAGCAGATCTTCCCCGAGCCAAGACTGCATACTGATCGTCCAAGGAGTAAGGCAGAGCGGCCGTCGCTTTCCCGAGCCTCTATCGTTACCCCCCAGAATCAAAAATAAACAATCGTACTTAGTCTGCTGTACCTAGGTTTTCGTCCCTAGGCTTTCTTTGTACGAGCGAGTTTGTATTGTGAGTCTAAGTTCAGTCCTCCGATAATTGTTCTGTTCTTTTACAATCAATGGCAAACACGGTATAGTCTCGGGAGAAGATGGTGACAATTGGGAATGGTTCCTTAAAAATCTCAAAAATGTTGTTGGATATAGTAGGCGTATCGTTTTTCTTTCAGATCAAGGCACCGGTTTAGTTTCTAAAGTTCCCAAAGTGTTCCCTACTGCTTACCATAGCTATTGTTATTATCACCTGAAGAATAACATACCACTGAAGGAGAAAGGAAATGAAAGAGTGTATTCGCATGTACTTGAAGCTTGGAGGCAAGCAGTATATGCTCTAACTCCAGGTGTGTAAATGAGACAGATATATGCAACTTTTTTGTGCATTTTCCTTTATTTTAACAAGTAGAATGAACATTCTCCGTGTAAATAACACATTCTCCGTGTCGATTTAAAACGGAGAATGACATTATCTGTTTTAAATTATACACAGAATGTCATTCTCCGTGTCATTTAGAACGGAGAATGTCATTCTCCGTTAGTTTAGAACGGAGAATACAATCCTCATGCGTTCTAACAATGGGAATGACTATTCTCCGTGTTATTCTCCGTTTAAAAATACACGGAGAATGACATTCTCCGTGTTAAATTAAACGGATAATGGTCCCTGTTTTTCATGTGCTTGTTCCTTGATTTCCATCTTTATTAATTAGTCTTTTTCCCCTGTATAAAGGTGGGTATAAACAAGCAATTAAGAAGATTTATGATCTGAATTGTGGTCATGTTGTGAAATGGATGGATAAACAAAAGCCTAAAAATTGGTCAAATGCATTCTTTCCGGGATGTAGATACGGTGAGGTTGCTTCTAGTTGTGCAGAGTCATTCAATGCATGGATAAAGGCTGAGAAGAAATTGCCTATATCAGCAATTGTAAATGTCATCCGTGTGAAGATGATGAAGATGATCTCGGATCGCCACAAGGATGTAAGTGATTTCAATAACATATTGACTCCATACGCCGAGAATATGCTAAAGCAGCTTACAGATGATGACATGTCTTATAAGGTATATCGGTCTGGTGATTTCGAGTTTGAGGTGATGGCAGATACTTCCTCCCACTTGGTGAATCTTCTTGATTGGCATTGTAGTTGTCGTAGATGGAAGGTATATGGATTCCCATGCAGTTATGCAATCCAATGCATCAGATTTGGTTCAGGCAAATCCGTCTACGATTTTGTGGAGCAGTATTGGACATCAGATTTCTACCAGAAGCTATATTCATGTGCTATTCGTCCAGTTCAAGATTCTGGAAAACAGTTTGAAAATAATTCAACTGATTTGGTCCTACCCCCTTTTCCGAAACGGGGTCCCGGCCGACCAAAGGTGGACCGTTATAAGAGCAATTATGAAAACAAGGGAAAAGAGAAGAGGAAGGTTAGGTGCCATAATTGTCTTGAATTAGGTAATCACAATCACAGCACTTGCCCTCTCCCCCCACGTGCTTATACGGTGGTCGAGGAGGCAGTGCCCCCTCGTTAATACATATACATATATTCTTTCTTTTATATAACTGTTTTTTCCATACATTTCTTACAATTTTGATATCAATGGTGCTATTTTGAAGTCTGTTATATATAATATTTTACAGTTTTTGAATGCATAATGACCATTCTTCGTCATTCTTAGACGGAGAATGCCATTCTCTGTTTCAAATTACACGGAGAATAGCATTCTCATTTGTTCTAACAATGAGAATGTCATTCGCCGCGTAATTTCCATTCGTTAACACGGAGAATGACATTCTCTGTTTCAATTTAACACGGAGAATGACATTCTGTGTGTTAGGTGACACAGATAATGCCATTCTCCGTTTTAGCTGACACGGAGAATGACATTCTCTGTGTCCATTTAAAACGGAGAATGACATACTCCGTGTCAGGTGACACGCAGAATGATATTCTGTGTGTTAGGTGACACAAAGAATGTCATTCTCCGTATTATGTGACACGGAGAATGTTATTCTCCGTGCTAGGTGACACGGAGAATGACATTATGTGTGTTAGATGACACAAAGAATGTCATTCTCCGTGTTATGTGACACGGAGAATGACATACTCCGTGTCAAGTGACACGGAGAATGACATTCTGTGTCTAGGTGACACACAGAATGACATTCTATGTGTTAATCTCATTCTCCGTGCCATTCTCCATGTAATTCAGGACGGAGAATGATATTCTCCGTTTCGAGTAACACGGAGAATGGAATTCTCATTCGTTTTAATACTTGGAAATCCATTATCCGTTTTAACTTACATGGAGAATGAACATTCTCATGCGTTATAACACTGTAAATGCCATTCTCCGTTTAATTCAACACGGAGAATGACATTCTCCGTATTGAATTAAACGGAGAATGACATTTACATTTTAATTAAAACAGAAAATATCATATTCTAATGTGTACTTTAATTTAATACGGAGAATGAACATTCTCATTTGTACTGTGAATGTCATATTATCCGTGATTTTATTATAGAATGCACCGCAGATGTTACAAAGTATACAGACAGAAAAATAAAATTGAAACAGAAATTATAGAAAGAAGTTCTTTTATTAATATGTGTTCAAAGGATCTATTACAGATTCAAAAAGACTCATACTGTTCTTCTACAAAGGATCTATTACAAAGACTCATATTGTTCTTAAAGAAAGCATTTATTACAAATTCAGAAAGGCCTAAAGAAGCATACAAGCGGGTTTATCTTCACAGAAGTGCAACCCTTATTCCTCCTTTCTTGTACCCGCAACCTCGAATGCCGGAATGAACATGACAAAGCACAACTTGTGGCTCTTCCGGAATAACGGGTGGCTCTGCCAAGGGAATGCTAGACCGTTTCTGAGAAGGGCATAGCATGACACCCCAACTTTTTGACAAAGCACGAGGACTGCCAAGATGTTGTTCAGGTTCGAACAAGGTCTTCCAATACATCTCGAGATTCACTACAACGTGTTCTTCTACAAGGACATAACTACTTTGAACGAAGAGATCCACAGCCAATAGCCAACTGATACCAGGCCATTCTCCTCTCAAAACTAAGTCAGGGTCGTGCATAATGGAAATGCTATGAAGATGATGGAGTTTGCTCCTCAAGAAAGCCCTTTATATAGGACATACTGTCCAATAAATGCAGATGAACCTAATAGTCAGCATAATGAATCTCATTTAATAGGTTCATTCCGCAAACTACTCAACTTTCCAACCCCCCAATAAAGAAGGTGGCATTTAATAGTTGTTACAAGTGTAATTTAAAACGGTCAATGGTCTATCATGCATTGAATGACCATTCTCCGTATTAAATGATACGGAGAATGACATTCTCCGTGGTAAATAACACAGAGAATGACCATTTCAGTGTTTTAAAACTAAAATAAACATTCTCCGTTTAAAAATACGGAGAATGGCATTCTCCGTCGTACTTAAAACGGAGAATCCATTCTCCGTATTAAGTATGACGGAGAATGACATTCTCCGTGTTTTTAAACGGAGAATGTTCATCCTTGTGCGTTTTTAACACGGAGATTGATATTCTCCGTTTTATTTAACATGGAGAATGGTCATCCTCTTTCGTTTTAAAACTTGAATGACCATTTTTCGTGTTATTTAGCACGGAGAACATTCATTCTCCTATAAGTACAACAGAGAAAGAACATTCTTCGTGTTCATTAACACGGAGAATGACACAGAATGGTCATTCCTCATTGTGAAATTGACACAGAATGGTCATTCAAAAATTATATATATGTATATATATATATATATATATATATATATATATATATATATATATATTATATATATATATATATATATATATATATATATATATATAGAACAATGTAATACAAGACAGCAGATGTAACAAAAAGACGCAGACACAGAAGAATATAACTGCATTTTCATATATACAGAACAATGTAATATACAGTTCTTTCTTAGTACATTGTCATTTTCATAATGTGTTCATCTGCTGTATTTGGACTTCTAAGCAACCTCTTAAGCCATTGCAACCTAACTTTTGTAATCCTACTGTGAATTATGTCATCGTCATTTCCTCTTACTGGTATTGTGAAGGGATGAATCATCAAGCACTTCATAAAATATGCTGTGTACAAGAGGCAGTTAGGTGCTTTTTGTTGTGGGCAGTTTGAACGAAACTCCGTATTTATGCTTTCATACTCCATCATCGCCTTGCATTTTTGCCTCATCATCTCAATTTTTCTCCTTATGATATGCTCTAAGACCTCCTTCATATATTCTGCATCTGTCTTGCTCGATTCGTACGTGTTTTGCACTAAGGAGTTGTAGTGTGCCCACTTGTACGAGCTGAAGTTGAATGTCAGGAGCGTATAGTGTTTTATGTCTTCATTGAAGACATGCATGAATAGCCACTCTATGTCGTCCTGTAAACCCATGATTAGGTCTTCAACTTCTGTTTTGAAATCTTCAATGGCACCTTTTTTTGCATCTTTAACACGAGTATTACGAACGATGGACTGTTTCCCAAAAACAAAGACAGAATATCATTAGTTAGTTTCATCGGTGTACACATGAATATGAGGGATGTTTCAGTCTTGATTCTTACCAATGTGTGGGGCAACATAAATGTAGACCACTTATGTTGCACCTCTTGTGAACTTGATTGTGGTTCACTTCTTGATTTTTCTTGTTCTTGTTTTATCTTCATTATTATTATGTTTAGTATACCAGCCTCCATGTCTTGATAGTTGAATATATCTTGCATGTCTATTGCTGTCAGGATAATTACAACTTCATTTTGACTTGCAGCAGAATAATATACAAGATTACTGCACATAAATTTAGTTCAGTTAGATTAAATCAATAGAAATGGACAAAAATAATTGTGAAAAAAGACGAAAGAAATATAGAAGAATACATACCCTGGATTCATCTTGTTTTTGAATACGAGGTCCTTGTAAAGCTTCTGCAGGTCTTTATCTGCCTCATTCCAAAGTCTGAGGTCCTCGCATTCCCTGAGTATTTTGCCATTTTTTACCAGTTCTGCAATTCTGGCTTCTTCGTTGGATGCTGAATCATCCTTCTTATTGTTTTTTTTGCTCTAGGTTTGGGTTGAGGTTTTGGCTTCGGATCGTCCTTAATCTTCTGCCTTTTTGTTGTATTCTTCCCCAAGGGAGTAAAATCATCATTAGTTATTACATCTGATGGTTTTGGCCTCCTCTTTCCCCCTTCCTAATCCTCTTTTGGATACTTCTGGTTCATCAGGTTTGTCAGGTTGTTTTTTTGGAACTTGTTGATGCTCTGTAAGCTGCAATGCATCAATTATGGCTTTTTGATTATTGATTTCAGCATCCTTTTCAATGGCTTCTTTACTCAACAATTCAACTTCCCCTTGAAGCTTATTTTTCTCATCAGCGAGCCTTTTATTTGCTCGTCTCAGCTGCTCTGTTATTTGCACAGATATAAAACAAACATCAATGAAAGGTACGATGTCAATGAAAAAAAAGTAAAGAACATTCTCAGTTTTAACAATGGAAAAGACATTCTCCGTGTCATTAGTACACGGAGATTGACATTCTCCGTTTTAATTAAAACGGAGAATGTCATTCTCCGTGATAATTAAAACGGAGAATGTCATTCTCCATGTACTAATGACACGGAGAATGTAGAATCTCATGTGTAATTAATACGGAGAATGATCATGCCCATGTGACAATAGGATTTAACATTCTCCGTTTAATCTAACATGGAGAATGTCATTCTCCGTGTAATTATACACGGAAAATTGTTCATTCTACTACATGTAACAAGGAGAATGACATTCTCCGTGTAATTATACACGGAGAATGACATTCTCTATTTTAATTAACACGGAGAATGACATTCTCCGTTTTAATTAAAACGGAGAATGTCATTCTCCGTGTAGATTTAAAACGGAGAATGAACAATCTCCTGCAACATAAAACGGAGAATGGCCATTTAACTGCAATAAAACATGGAGAATTACAAATCATAAATATACAAAAGAGCATATTTTACCTTGTGTCGCATCCTTTTCAATCGCTTCTTTATTCAACAATTCAACCTTCTCTTGAAGCTCTTTTTTCTCCTCAACAAGCCTGTTATTTGCTTTTCTAAGCTGCTCTGTTATTTGCACTGTTATAAAACAAACAAGAATGAAAGGTACGATGTGAATTAAAAAAATAAAGTAAAGAATTCTCAATTTAACAATGGAAAAGACCATTCTCCGTGTTAATTTAACACGGAGAATATCATTGCCGTATTAAATGACACGGAGAATGACATTCTCCGTGTTAAATTGAAACGGAGAATGACATTTTACTGCAATAAAACTTGTAGAATTACAAATCACAAATTTAAAAAAGAGAAGATTTTACCTTGTGCTTTTAGCTCTTTAACCCTGTCGCTGAGCGTTGCATTATCTTTTAAAAGTTCAAGGTTCTGTGATCTCACATCCTCCAATTGCTTCACTGAACCTTCCATTGTGCTTCTGATTGCACGTTGATGGGCTTCTTGTGTGTTTAGCTTTTGAAGCTTTTCCGTGAGTAGACAGTTCTGTGCAAGCAGATCAGAATTCTGTCTTCTGATTTCCTCTGATTCATGTGCCGGGCTTTCCATATCAGCTTTGACTGCACGGAGTTGTGTCTCTAGCTCTTTAATCTTTTCGAGGAGCTTCTCGTTCTGTGCCTGAATATCAGAATTTTGTCTTCTTAATTCCTCCAATTCCAGTGCCAAGTCACCAATCGTGTCGCTGATTTCGACTTGTTCGACAGCAACCTCAGCCCCAGGTATCCCTTTTTCCCCCGTCTCTCCCCTTCCCTCTTGTGGAATTTCTTCTTGTAGAGGTTCCTCACCTTCCAGGTGTCCTCTTTCTTGCCCAATAGATATGACCAAGTTTTTGAATATGTATGGAGAATTCATTTCCTGGGGGTATTCGGTCCTGAGGAAGGTTGAGATTCTGTACCCATCCTATGTGAAAAATCTTGGGTAATTTGTAATTGGTTCAAACTTCCTTTCCAGAAGGGTAGTATGTTCTGCAAACCAATATAGGAAGTATATTGTACAACCTTCCATTTTGGAGTAAACATCGGAGTAATTCTCTCCCACACATTTACTTGTACTCCTCTTTATACTATCCATGACATATTCCAGTATTAACCTTGGCCAGCATATACTGTTGATAACTTCTATGCTGTCCACCAAGGTGAAGAATTTGTACGGCAAACTTGAACCGCCAGATTTAGTGAAGAATACAGTTTGGCACAAGTGAAAGATCAGCAACTTGACCAACTCATCTGGATTAACAGTCTTATCTCCACTACGAAGCTGTTGTAATACTTGGAAGAACTTATTTTTCACTTCCTGGTTAGTGACTTTTCCTTGTGTGCCCTTGGAATTAGCCAGCAACCTTGTAAAATGCGTGTTACACAGGCTATAAGATTCTGGTGTTGGTGGCTGTTTCTGTTTCTCCATTATCAATTTTCTACAGTTAAAATCAGTCTCGCTCTCTTTCCTAAGCGGTAGACCGAAGATGGTTGCTACATCATCGACGCTTGGCACTATTTAGACAGTGTTGCTCAACTGAAAGTAACCCACACCTTTTTTGTCTTTCCTGTAGGTTCCAATCAAGTTCTCGAGACCTTCTGTTGCCTTCGCCAATTCCTTTGTCTCAACTCTACTTTTGTAGAATACCTTAATTAAATTCCAGAAATCGGTATTTTTTAAAGATTCAATGACTGGCACGGGTAAACAACCGCCATTTACAGTGACAACCTCCATAAGTTTTCTAGAGTTGTTTTGAAAGTAGCACGGAAAAGTCTAGAATCCTTATTCTTGATAGTAGTTTTTTCTACAAAACAAGAAAAAAAAAACATAAACAATAAATTAGGTTTATGATAACTGTTATCCATTGATATAAGAAGAAAATGGTCATTCTCCGTTTACTTTTAAACGGAGAATGATATTCTATGTGTAAGTTATGAAGGAGAATGTCATTCTCCGTGTTAAATCGATACGGAGAATGTCATTCTCCGTGTCGATTTACAAGGAGAATGTCATTCTCCGTTTTATTTAACACGGAGAATGTCATTCTCCTAGTAAATTTACAAGGAGAATGTCATTCTCCGTGTCGATTTACACGGAGAATGTCATTTTCCTTGTAAATTTACAAGGAGAATGTCATTCTCCGTGTTAAATCGAGATTCGACACGGAGAATGTCATTCTCCATGTAAATTTACAAGGAGAATGTCATTCTCCGTGTCAATTTACAAGGAGAATGACATTCTCCGTTTTAATTCAACACGGAGAATGACATTCTCCCTGTAAATTTACAAGGAGAATGACATTCTCCGTGATAAATAAAACGGAGAATGACATTCTCCTTGTAAATTTACAGGGATAATGTCATTCTCCGTGTCAATTTACAAGGAGAATAACATTCTCCGTTTTAATTCGACACGGAGAATGACATTATCCGTGTTAAATCGACACGAAGAATGACATTCTTCCTGTAAATTTACAAGAAGAATGTCATTCTCCGTGTTAAATAAAACGGAGAATGTCATTCTCCTTGTAAATTGACACGGAGAATGACATTCTCCCTGTAAATTTACAAGGAGAATGTCATTCTCCGTGTCGATTTACACGGAGAATGTCATTCTCCTTGTATATTTACATGGAGAATAACATTCTCCGTGTCGATTTAACACGGAGAATGACATTCCCCATGTAAATTTACAAGGAGAATGACATTCTCCGTGTAAATCGACAAGGATAATGACATTCTCCTTATAAATTTACAGGGAGAATGTCATTCTCCGTGTCAATTTACAAGGAGAATGTCATTCTTCGTGTAAATTTACAAGGAGAATGTCATTCTCCGTGTCAATTTACAAGGAGAATGACATTCTCCGTTTTATTTAACACGGAGAATGACATTCTCCTTGTAAATTTACAGGGAGAATGTCATTCTTCGTGTGGAAATAAAACGGAGAATGTCATTCTCCCTGTAAATTTACAAGGAGAATGTCATTCTCCGTGTTAAATAAAACGGAGAATGTCATTCTCCTTGTAAATTGACACGGAGAATGACATTCTCCGTTTTAATTCGACACGGGAGAATGATCAAGACCATTCTTAGTGAAATTTAACACGGAGAATGATCAACGAATCATGAAAATAAGTTAAAGTTGTACCTTCTTTTTGGGTAGCAGGCTTCTTCTCCCTATACGCAATTTTTTTACTTATCCGTTTCTTTGATGATGGTGATTCTCTGTCACTCCCTTTTTGATTATCTGCTTCTTGATTTGATAATGTTTTCGCTGGTGACGACATTGTGCGAATATCTCGAATGAGAGGAACGTCTGAAAATTTTTGGAGGAGAAACCCTAGATTTTGGAGGAACGATTGAAGATTTTTGGAGAAACCCTAGACTTTGGATGAGAAACTGATCGGCTTATCGAAGAAGAGAGAGTACGAACCGTTTTTTTTGCTTTTTGTTTTTGAATAGCAGGATTCGGATTTTTTTGGAAAAAAATAGGAAGGAAGGACAAAAAGGTCATTCGGAACCCGCTTTTATATATTAATAGATAATTCTGGGCACGCGATGAAATGTTATTTTGCTGTGGGTTTTACATAAAACTTTTGCAATTTTTGGGCATTTCATAAATTTTCCAGCGCTATTACATCTTTTATACTAGTTTTTTTTCCCAATTTAAATTAATTTTCAAACTTATGTCTAAAATATTTTTTCTAATATTAAATTTAAAAACATATATAAGAACATACCTCTAAAGATATTTTAAATTTTATTTAAAAAAGTTATCTACGATTCTAAATTATATCTAAGATTTGAGAAAAAAAAATATTTAAGATTTAAAACTATTTTTTTAACATATGTCTAAAATAAATTTAATATTAAATTTTAACAAATATCTAAGATTTTTTAAACTTTTAAATTATTATTACATCTTTTATACTAATTTTTTCTAATTTAAATTAATTTTCAAACTTATGTCTAAGATTTTTTTTTCTAATATTATATTTAAAAACATATCTAAGAATATACCTCTAAAGTTATTTTAAATTTTATTTAAAAAGGTTATATACAATTCTAAATTATATGTAAGATTTAAGGAAAAAATATTGAAGATTTAAAATTACTTTTTAAACTTATCTCGAAAATATTTTTCTAATATTAGATTTTTATAAATATCTAAAAAAAATTTAAACTTATCTTTAAGATATTTTTTCTAATATTATATTTAAACAAATATCTAAAAAAGTTATAAAAAAAAGTTAAAATTGTATATAAAGAGATGAGAAAATCAACTTTTTCACATCACATAATAAATAAAAAAATTGGGCTCATCCTAAAAAAAGTTTTTGGCGCCATTTAAGAAGATGGCACCGATCCTATAATAGTATTACGTAAATACATCAAATTTTATATCTCTATATGAAATTTCTGTTCTTCAAATGCACCACTCATTTTGGACTCAAATTTTGTGTGTTCAAAATGCAAGTCCAAAAAACGAACGTTTAAACAAACACGTATTTCCCAAACTACAATTTCAAATAAAACCGATTCTCTTATAAATTGAGAATAATTTTGATAATCTATTTTACAAATTCATAAATATTGTAAAAGTTTCTTTGGCAATTGCAGATTTCTAAAATATAATCTGATACATAACAACAATATACAATGTCGATATGATGTATGAAACTATAAATTCATGTTT